>BROE01000012.1:15600316-15621298 GCA_036571765.1 Plecoglossus altivelis | reverse complement strand
TGGTCCGGAACACGTCGTGTTTGGTCCGGAACACGTCGTGTTTGGTCCGGAACACGTCGTGTTTGGTTTTAGCGGCAGGTCAAGGTTGATGGTAAGATTGCTGTTCAGCAGGCGTGGCCAAACCGTCAGCATATAGGGATGCTTTTCTGTCCCAGAGCAGTTCTACCTCCAGACTGTGGAAAAAAACATGATTATAATTATGATGAAAATGAATACATTGTGCGCATCCTAATAATATGACTTTTACAACTAAACCCCCCTCCCCAGGGATTGGGGAGTTCAGGGGGGCCGACAACCGCCGACCCCCGCCACACACACACGAGGGGGCGCCAGCTCACACACACTACACAACACTAACACTCGGCAATAGAACGACATTCATAACACCACAATCCACACACAGCACACCACACCCACACCCACACAACCCCCCCACACACCCACACACACACCCCTCCACACACCCACACACACACCCCTCCACACACACACCCACACACTCCTCCACATACACACACACACACACCCCACACACCCACACACACACTCCTCCCCTCCTCCCACAGTGTCGGCCATGTTGGAGAGTGAAAGCATCCCAAGCTTGGCCGGGGTGAAGCCCATGGGCTACAGGAACCGCTCGTCCAGCATGGACTGTGATGGAGACGGCCCGTGCAGCTACACTCTGGAGGCTCTGATCCGCCAGCTGGGCCAGTTCTACAGCACCATGGGCGAACACGGTCTGGACCCTGAGATCGCAGGTCAGGTGCTACGTCAGCTGTTCTACTCCATCAACGCTGTCACCCTCAACAACCTGTTGCTGAGGAAGGACGTGTGTTCCTGGAGCACCGGCATGCAGCTCAGGTACTCACACACACACGCAAGCACGCGCACACACACTCACACATACACACAGTCACATGCATACACACTCACGCATGACTGTGATTGGCCCAGGTACAACATCAGTCAGATGGAGGAGTGGCTTCGAGGGAAGAACCTGCAGCAGTGTGGGGCCGTGGTTACCATGGAGCCCATCATCCAGGCCGCCCAGCTGCTGCAGGTGAAGAAGAAGACGTCTCAAGACGCTGAAGCCATCTGCTCCCTGTGCACCGCGCTGACCATGCAGCAGGTACGGAGACACGCCTCCACACCACCTCACGTTAGGCTGCACCCAGGGGGGAAACAGCTGTATATACCAGCATGTTAGGCTGCACCCAGGGGGGGAAACAGCTGTATATCCAAGCATGTTAGGTTGCACCCAGGGGGGAAACAGCTGTATCTCCAAGCATGTTGGGCTGCATCCAGGGGGGAAACAGCTGTATATACCAGCATGTTAGGCTGCACCCAGGGGGAAACAGCTGTATATACCAGCATGTTAGGCTGCACCGAGGGGGAAACAGCTGTATATACCAGCATGTTAGACTGCACCCAGGGGGGAAACAGCTGTATATACCAGCATGTTAGACTGCACCCAGGGGGGAAACAGCTGTATATACCAGCATGTTAGGTTGCACCCAGGGGGGAAACAGCTGTATATACCAGCATGTTAGGCTGCACCCAGGGGGAAACAGCTGTATATACCAGCATGTTAGGCTGCACCGAGGGGGAAACAGCTGTATATCCAAGCATGTTAGGCTGCACCCAGGGGGGAAACAGCTGTATATACCAGCATGTTAGGTTGCACAGAGTGAGAGACAGCTGTATATACCAGCATGTTAGGTTGCACAGAGTGAGAGACAGCTTTATATACGGGCATGTTAGGTTGCTCAGAATGTCAAAATAGCTCTATATACCAACAAGTTAGGCTGCACAGAGTGGTGATACAGCTCTATATACCAGCAAGTTAGGTTGCTCAGTGGTGAAACAGCTCTATATACCAGCCTGTTAGGTTGCTCAGTGGTGAAACAGCTCTCTATATACTAGCAAGCTAGGCTGCACAGAGGGGGGAAACATCTATATATATAGTGGACAAGCATCTTAACAAACCAGCAAGTTAGGTTCCAAGGGTTCTCAGTAGTAGTTCTAGAGTAGTTCCTATATAAGTTAGAACGACCTTGTGAAGATGTGACGTGTCCCCTTGCCTCCGAACAGATCGTGAAAATCCTCAACCTTTACACGCCGCTCAACGAGTTCGAAGAGAGGGTCACCGTGGCGTTCATCCGCAACATTCAGGTAGCGTCACCTCCGTCAGCACGACGTCACTCAGAACCCTTTCTGGAGCGTTTTGACTCCACCTGAAAGCACGGCTCCCCCTCCCTCCCGCCCCCTCTCCCTCCCGCCCCCCCAGCTCACCTGTCGTGTGTTTGTGCCCTCAGAACCGTCTCCAGACGAGGAACGACCAGCCCCAGCTCCTGGTGGACACCAAGCACACCTTCCCCGTCCTCTTCCCCTACACCCCCTCCGCCCTCAGCCTGGAGACCCTGCACATGCCTGCCTCCCTCAACTTAGACTTCCTGAATCGAGTCTGAGGCTTTGAGGGGTTCGGCCTATCCCAGGCCTGCTTGTGATCGGGGGGAGGAGGAGAGTTCTCAGCCCCGCCCCTGCTGTTCACCTCAAACTGCAGCAGGCACCAGAACTCAAGGACACGCTTGAAGCCAGAGGGCTTTCTCTTCGCCCCTACAGTGAAAGGCATTCAGGTTCTATTGGGTGTGAATTGAGTACAGTCTCCTTAGATGGGTAAAGTCTTAAGCCTGAACGTAACAGGACACTGTGGGCTCCTACGTTGTCCTCTTGGGGATCCTTGTCATATTGAACCATCCATATGAAGCACACAGGCGCGCTCATTTGATGTACAGCGAGTGCCAACATTTAGACACTAAGCCTTTTTTTCCCCTCCCTGTTTTTTTTTTAAACCACTTCTTAAAACTCCAAGAAGGATCTTTGTAAATCGATGCTCGTATCCATCCCCAGTTTACCAAGCATCTCACAGCCAGCCTCGTCCATGTTAGCCGTTTGCTTTGGTCTAGTTTCTCTCCTGCACATGATCATACTCTCTATCCATGCCTCTGTTACCTTAGAACATCACCGGCATCACAGAGGGAAACTGATCTGCAATGCAGTGTCTCTCACTGAGGCCTCCCATCCCCTCTGTGCACGCCCTTCGTGCACGCTTTTCGTGCACGCCCTTCGCGCACGCCCGCCATGCACGCCCCTGTGTGTGCGCCGTGCACCTCCACGGTGCCCCCTCCCCTCTCGCGGGGGCCAGTGGAGCCCCTCTCCCCCCCCCCGGGGGGCTTGAGCCCCCGCAGCCGTCTCCTGTCTCCGGTGTCGTTTGATGTCATCCTCGGTCTCCAGTGGCGCTGGAGAGGAGCCCGCCGACGCTCCGTGGAGAGGCAGACAGATCGTCCTCTTTTTTTCCTCCCTGGGTCTGACTCACACGAGCAGCACTGAATACTGAGGACAGACAGTGCTAGTCTGCCGCTCTGTGTGCGGAGAGAAAGTGAAGTAGAGGAAAGAGAGAGGGATAAAGAGTAAGAAAGAGAGTGAGTGAGAGAGAGAGTGAGAGCGTGAAAGAGAGAGACGAAGAGTGAGAGACATACAGAGTGACAGGTGTGAGTGCGACAGAGAGTGACAGGTGTGAGAGCGACAGAGTGAGAGAGAGTGTTTGAGAGTGAGAGGGACAGAGAGTGAGAGAAGGAGTGTTTGAGAGGGACAGAGAGTGAGTGAAGGAGTGTGTGAGAGGGACAGAGAGTGAGAGAGTATGTGAGAGTGAGAGGGACAGAGAGTGAGAGAGTATGTGAGAGTGAGAGGGACAGAGAGTGAGTGAAGGAGTGTGTGAGAAGGACAGAGAGTGAGTGAAGGAGTGTGTGAGAGTGAGAGGGACAGAGAGTGAGAGAGAGTGTGTGAGAGTGAGAGGGACAGAGAGTGAGAGCAAACCCTATGAAGGGGGAAAGAAGGGAGCTTAACATGGAGAAGGTCCTTTCAGGTGAGTCCTGCAGGACACAGGAAGTTGAAGCCTAAGATTGTTCGTGGGTAGGTGTGACAAGGGACAAATTGAAAGTGACACGAAAGAGAAAGGGGGGAAAAGATAAGCTGACAGCTGATGATGCTAGTGATCAGAGAGAGACAGAAGTGATGAGAGAGAGAGAGAGAAGTGATGAGAGAGAGATAGCAAGAAGTGATGAGAGAAAGAGAGGTTGCTGAATCGAAATCCTGGCAGGTCTGCAATTGAGACACAATTGAGATTGAGATGCGTTTGACAGACTCCCTAATGCTGGTGCTGGTCTTTTGGGTTCAATGCCCGGCACTGGTGAAGCCCAAGACCTGATGTAACATCGACGTGGATCAAAGATGGAACTCTTGATATTCTCTCGTCATTCTTGATAATACTAGTGAACACCAACTGCCACCATACACAAATGTAGAAGAATTGTAATAGATAACATCACTAGATACCATTCCTGTTGTTGTCTCCTGTTTGTAAACTGCTGTGGAGTTTCCTTGTAAAACCAGAGAAATGTCTCATTTTTTATTATAAAAAACAAATCAACATTGTAATTGACAGTCTTAAGCCAGTCTGGAAATTGCCCTTCCACCTAAAATGCCAATTCAAGGAGTATGTATTTAGTTGAAACAGTTTGGTTTATATTTAGTTAAAGAAACTATGATTTGTTAGTTTTTTAGTTGTTATCTTTTCAAACCACGATTGAGGTTGTATTGTTATAACATGTACATAAACACAATTTGAGTGCATTTCCTTTCTGTGTCCTGGAATGTGTACACAGGACAGGAAGTGACTCCTAACTCTGATCCTTAAGGCACACCTGTCCTACACGTTCTAGATGTTTCCCTCCGCAACACACCTGATTCAAACAAACATGTCTCTATCCAGCTCTGTAGAAGCCTGCTTATAACCATTCATTAGAATCAGGTGTGTTGGAGCAGGGAAACATCTAGAACACACAGGACAGGCGTTCCCTAAGGATCAGAGTTAGGAACCGCTGCTGAACAGGACTGGAGGCTTGTGTAACAGACAAGTTTGGAAGGTTTGCTGTGACCTCCTTGACTGCCTTGACTCCTCCCTGCTGTCTCTTTTACAGGAACTGTTGAGAACAGGAAGTTGTTATAGCAGACTTCCTGCAACGTTCTTTTAAAATTCAACTGAAGTACTAGAACAAACGACAATCGACCAATCGCACGCTCCAGATTTACGCGCCTGTAAAGAGGCGTGGTCTAACGTGGTGACCAATGTTTTATTCTGAAGGCTCAATCTTGTCTGTTGGTGTCTAGCTCGCCAGCTGTTGTTCAGGGCCTGCTCATTTAACCCTTGTGCTGCCTTTTGGGGTCATTGTGATTGGTTGCACCAGAACGATGTGGGGGGGGGTCACAGAGACCTGAACGCAGCACAAAGGTCAAAGGTTACAGTTTTGAGATGGCGAGTCTAAGGGGCAATGCTTTTCTAACTTGACTTGACAAAAAGGATCATTTTGTTTGGGTCATCTTGTTCTACAGAATACCAATGTTTCCATTGAAATTCACTGTAAAGTAGTTATCCTCTTCTCAAATCATGACAAACGAAAATAAGAAACGTGTGTCGTTTTATGTGTATGTGTGTTCATGTGTGACATGAAATACCATCATGTTCTGTGATGTCAGTATGGTGACTTTACAGTGTCATCACAGTGATGTCAGCATGGTGACATCACAGTCACTGTTTACCATCTTGTTTAATGACACGTGTAGTAGAGAGCATTATGTGTTCATACATTTAAAGGAATATATTTTACATGATATATTAAAAGTTGATAGATGGTTAAAACCAATAATACAATTTGTAATACAAGGCTAATATACTGTCTCTGATACCAACTTTGGATTTCATGTATTAACACACCACTATTTGTCACAAGGTGGAAAATATTTCGCTTTGAACTAAATGTAATCTCACAAATCTGCCCTTTAAAACTTTTATCAAAAGGTCGACGTTTCGAAGGCAAGAAAAAACGTTTTTCTTGTGAGTCGGACCATGTATGAAAATGTGCTCTAGTGTATCATTCAAGCGAGATTGAAACGCACATTTGGAGTTGGCTGTTTTGTTTGTGTGTGTGTGTGTGTGTGTGTGTGTGTGTGTGTGTCATGCCAATGTTTCCCTCCCTGTCATTCGGGTGAAGGTGTGACATGACAGTTTGGGGACAGACCACAGTGGCCTGGCTGGTGCAGGGTGACATTGACCTCTGCCACAGAAAGGGAACTAAGAATTCTCTGGCAATGGCCTTTGCTCGATTTTACACACTTGCATGTCAGTCAGAGAGGCATAGATACACAAACATGCCTGTTCGCTTCGCTGTCTCTAAGCGCTTCCACCTGAAAGCATCTGCTTAGCCACACACGCACTCACACACACACATACACACACACACATACACGCACTCACACATACGCACACTCCCACATACGCACACACATGCACGCATGCACTCACACATACGCACACTCCCACACACGCACTCACACGCACGCACTCACACATACGCACACTCCCACACACGTACTCACACATACGCACACTCCCACACACGCACACTCCCACATACGCACACTCCCACACATACACACTCCCACATACACACTCCCACACACACACTCCCACATACACACACTCCCACATAAACACACTCCCACACACGCACACTCCCACACACGCACACTCCCACACACACACTACCACATACACACTCCCACATACACTCTCCCACATACACACTCACCCATACACACTCACACATACACACACACATACACACTCACCCACGCAGATTATGTGAACAGGGGCCGCGGTTCTTTCCCACACCACAGGTTATGTACTGTTGGCTGTCGTGTGTGTGTGTGTGTGTGTGTGTGTGTGTGTGGCTGAGCAGATGTGACGAGCTTGTGTCTGACGCCGTCCGTGGTTATTTTTCTATTTCAGATGGAAGCTCTTCTCAGAAACAGCAGAGTGATTAAAGGCAACTGCGTTGGGTGTCGTTTTGCGTTCGATAAGACGATCCTAAAATCCCCCTGCTGTCTCTTTTCCTCTTTGCGTGTCTCTGTCTCTCTCTCATATGTGCTGCGTCCTAATATCCACCTTACGCTGAAGGGGAAAGGGTGTGTTTTCTCTGGTTATGCCTCACCAGCTCTGCCTGGCATACTAAAAGACTATGCAAAGGCTGCCTCATGTCAAACGTCAGAACTGGAGTTTTGATTGCAACATAGCAAAACAATCGCCAAGCACAGGAAACGAGCGTGAAGCGGAGAGATTCATGTGGCTGTAGGAGACGAGAGGTTCAAAGACGTCTTGATTTTGGTGTGGCTTCGCTGAGAACGAGCCTTAGTAGAGCGTGAGACATGGAGGGTTCACTCCGCACAGCGTGAACCGACAGTATGCTTTGTTTACAGTTGGAAGGAAGGGTCCGTCTGTGAGTTGAGGTCAAAGGTTACAAGCAGGCTTCGCAGGTCAGATGAAGAACTATGTGAACTTGGTGTTTAAATCCTTCCTTCTAAAGATGCGTTCGGAAACGGGGGGGGGGGCTCAAATTCCATCCACACCTCCCCCCGCTGCCGCCTCCCTCCGCTACCACCCCCCTCCGCCGCTGACACCCCCGCACGCCATCCAGGCACCAAAGCACAGACACGGCTGAGGACTCAGGACTCTCGTCGGCAAGCAGACGAGACAACGAACGCGGCGGCGCGTTGCAAGAGAGAGATGCATGTTGAGCAACCACAGCTCGATGATGTTTTGCAAAGGAAGACACAAGGGAGGAAGGAGGAGGTGCAAGAGGCCTCTGGCATGCGGTCGGGTGGTGTTGCTGAGGAATGGGGAGGGTAGTGGGGGGATGGGAGGGGTGCTGGCTGGATGGGAGGATGGTGCTAGGGGTTGGGAGGGTGGTGGTGGTGGGAAATGGGGAGGTAGTGGGGATGGAGGGGTGCTGGCTGGATGGGGATGGTGCTAGGGTTTGGGAGGGTGGTGGTGGTGGGGAAATGGGGAGGTAGTGGGGGGATGGAGGGGTGCTGGCTGGATGGGAGGGTGGTGGTGGTGGGGAATGGGGAGGTAGTGGGGGGATGGAGGTGTGCTGGCTGGATGGGAGGATGGTGCTAGGGGTTGGGAGGGTGGTGGTGGTGGTGTTCACGCTGGGGTGCTGTGCTCCATGTCCTCTTGGCTCCGCCCACTACAGGGGTGTTCTGAAGGGTGCCTTGTAACCCCTGGCTACCATCCCTGTTCCCTAACATTTCTGATCCACGGGTCAAAGATGGCCGCCTTAATCTGCGGAGGCCCACATCAGCTTTGAGAAGAGTTGTGAAACCCCTCCCCCTTTTTATTTACATTGTTTGTTTTTCTCTCACATCTTTCCCTCTTTGCTAGAAAACCACAAGTTGAACCACAGCTGCCACCCACGTCTATCCGAAGGAGCGCGCTCCCAACATCCACCTCAACTCCACCCGACAAGCACCCACATGTACCCCCCACCCCCTCCGCCCGAAACACATTCTCACGCTTGTTGCACACCCGCCCAACTCACCCCATCCCCCACAACCCTTGTTTCGTTGATATCCCTCTCTCTCTCTTCAAACATTTGAAACAATTGAATCGATTTAGTTTCATCCTTGTTATGATCATAGATGCTATCCTCCACAGTGTTCTACAGTATGTTTATACATAGTTTTGAGCTCAAATGGTCAGGAACTGCTTTAAAAAAAAATGAATTGGTGTCTGTTGTGCACATAATCATTGATGCATAGATTCATAACTCTTTCTGGAAACAGAAAAAATATTATTTTATCTTCAACTATTTCTGATCAATTTACCAACTTATCTCAGCTCTTTATAATCCTTTTGGCTTTTGATGAAAGGATTAATGTAAGTATATTTTAAGTATAGATTGGGAAGAAATTCGGAGACAACAGAACGTTTTTCTTTCATTAAAAAGTGGAGGGACTCACTCGAAATTGTCTTTATTGATTTTTGAAATTATTTTTCATTTATCAACGTCAGCTTCTAACAAACGCTTGTCTGACAAACTGTGGTAAGACTTCAGTATTGAGGAATCAGATCAAAGACATATCAGATTTGTTACCAGCTGATGCAAAAACCACATTTACTATTATGAGAGATAACCACAGCTGCCCATGTAGTCAAATATAGGTCAGTTGTGTTTACTTTACCCTATTTCACAATTTCCCTGACTGAGCGACAGAATATGTGCTGTTTTAAGGTATGTGACTTTCATAGGCAGGCCTTGTCAGAGATAGAATTGGGTATTATTCCCTTTAGACCTCCTGGTATCTTCAGAATGAAACTTTATCCCTGAAGTTGTTGGGTAAAACAGTTAGAGATGACTTGGAAAGTGACACAACTGAAGTAGAAAGTTAAAACAACAGCTGCCAGTGAAGGTAAACAAGAGTAAACTAAGAATTGGAGCAAAAAAAACGATAAAACACAACATCAAATGAACAGATATGAAGTATAACAGCACATGGTACAAGTGCACGTCTCAAATGTTTTGGTTTTGTTCGAGCGGGGATGAGGATGAAGATGGGTGAAAGACTAAATCCGGCCTCGCTGAGTACAAACCAGTTCCTTCGAGTTGACAGGAAGTGGTTTTTATAGGTAACTGGTTTGTTTTTCTCAGGTTTGTTGACTGTCAGCGATAAAGACACACATCTGTCCCACGTTGAAGAAGGACTGCTGAGTTGAGGGTATTGACGAAGATTGGGAGACCTCGTTAAAGGCCATCTTCCCTCACGAAACCTAAGAGTATCACTCCAACACGTTGCCTTTGAGAACCTTTCTGTATTTCCAACCAATCTAATCGAGCTCTCCAACAAATCTGAACAAGCCACAGCCTACTGGGTACAGGACATTTACAACGTTGACTATCACTCCCAACTCCAGCATGAGCCACAACCCGAAGCTCTTCCTTTCACGCATCCCCCCCCACCTGCTGTGATCCTGGCACGTCAGCTGTAGGATAAGACACAGGAGGGAGATTAACATGCCAATACAATCCAATGATGGACCAGTAGGCTGGAACAGCAGGGGGAGGATGGAAGATGGCCGTTAAAGAACTAGAAGGATCTCAAGCTGGACTTTGATAAATATCTCACGCATTTATCAAAGTTCTGTAAAAGTAAAGTAAAACAACTAATGTGTTGAGGTAAGAATCTCTGTTCCTTTCAAGAAGGTAATTTACTGAAAGTCAATCTTGTACTCTATTCAAATTAAAAATGTTGTTTTAATAATACTTAGTTATGAATAGTAAGTCAACTATTCAACTTTTGTTTTTCTAACTCTGCCCCTCCTCCTCACTTCGTTAAACCCTCCCTCTTCCTCTCTCTCTCTCTCTCTCTCTCTCTCTCTCTCTCTCTCTCTCTCCAGTATGCTGCTCGTGTGGTGGGAGTGTGTGTTGCGCTGTGCGCTAGTGCCCCGTCCCCCGCTCCCCCAAAGCTAGCACAGCAGAGCAGCAGTGGTTGTGGTCGAGGGAAGGCCCAGATCTGTGGTAGCTCGTTAGGATCCAACCACAACTGGACCACAGGAAGGGAATCGGATGATTGAGGCGGGCAAAACTACTACTCATTGTTTAACAAGAAATACTAGCCTATTACACAGAAGAGTAACGATAGATTACAGAAAGATGTTTAGGCTGGGACAGTACATTGCGTGCTTTGACTTATCTGTTTGTCAAATTGATAACAAAGCTAGAAAGGAAGTTTTGTAGGAGTATGAATAAATTGCGAAATCACAGCATTTGCGTTTTTTGGTAGTTTTTTTACTACGTCCAGCCACCTTTTCTCGGTTCACGTCGTTTGCGTACAGAGAAGCAGTCCACCTGTTCGTCTGACATCAGCAAAGACATGAACCGTCTGACCTGCTTCCTGGGAGACGAGGACGAGCTGGAAGTCTTGACTCTCTGGTAATGTCACAGTATTCCAGACGCTTTTATCCCAGGCGGTGAGGGGTAGGGAACGTCAATACTCAGATCTCCACGTACACACTGAACAACACTTATCCACTATTCTTACTCTTGGTATGACCAGATAGGTTGGGAGGTGGTGTTCTCATCTTAAGCCTGTCTTTTCAGGTCAATTCCTCTTTCGAAATGAAGATGTTGTATTATATAACTCTGCAGATTTTTTGACAAGAATTTACGTTGACAGTGAATGATTCATTTGCAGCAACTTCAGAGAACCCCAAAGCTCCAAGAGGGTCTGTTTAGAGGGAAGAGGAGCTAGGAAAAATATCACATTTTCAAATTTGGAAATGTTGACAGAGTACAACCTCACTTATCGTTTAAAAGGAGGAAGTGTGACAACGCGACAAATCGAGTTAAAAAAAATAGGTACAAACGATAATAATAATAATAATCAAAAGATTTAACCTACAAAATACAGGAGTTTTTTTTTCAAGTTGATGACTCCACGATCCACGCGTTTGTGCGCGCGTCTGTTTTGGTTGCAGCGAAACCGAGGACTCCGCACGTGGTGTCCACGACATACTTTCCCAGCTCAGACCGGCACCTGATAAAGATCGGAACACCGTATGAGAACGACTATCTCAGTGATAAATTGGAGTTTCAGTTAGAAATCTGGAGCGACGGCAGTCCTTCCCTGGTATGTCATCATCACACATGCGTGATTAACGCACAGGTACTGTTGTTACCTAGAATTACAACAGGGTACGTTAGACAGTATACTCTGTTAACGTTGCTCTCTCACGCTGTGCTGAAGCATGCTTGTTCCTGCTGGGCAAGGAATGAGAAAAGTGTCAATTAAAGACAAATGAGAATATCTAGTGCATCTGGATGCAGCTGTTATGTAGAGTAGAACTTAGTGCTGTTGTAGTTTTTTTCATTCATCTATGCAAAGAATAACAACACACTATATCAGAATACGTACAAAATATCACCGTACACGCAAAACACGCGTACAATTTCACGCTAACATAGTGAATAAACAGTCAGTACACACACGACATCGAAAAAACATGTAAAATCATCTCCTTATGTATTGTGTTCAGACCCCAAACATCAATTACCTGGAGTACAGCATCGGCGGGGAGTATTTCAAGAAGAACACAGTGTATCACGTCAGAGTTCGGGCCATACCCACAGGCAATTACTTCAAAGGCTTCTGGAGTGATTGGAGTCCATCTGTTAGTTTCAGTACCAACAGAGGTAAGACTCGGGTCTGGCCCGGTACCCCGTGACAATGTGATGACACCACAACTAGACGAAAAACACAACACAACATGCCACATGCACTGATATGTTTGGGGGAGAGAAGGGTGTTAAAAAGAGATGTTTGCTTGTTTGGTGGTTTGAAAGAGAGGCCAGACTGAAGCAGTGTGACTGCAGGTGATCTCTATCTCTCTTCCTGAAGATCTGTAGCCTCCTGTGGTGGCTGCTGGTCCAACTCTAGTTTGAACTTATTCAACATATCAGCCAGATAACTGTTGTGCTGTAGGTTTGGTGCCACAACAAAGGGAAAATGTACTGGAAGGTTGCTCGTTATTAACAGGGCTGACAACTAGAGGTCTCAGAGTAAAGATGTAAACACTCTCCCCCCAACCCTCTTCACCACCTCCTCACCCCCTCACCACCTAACCCCACCACCCCAACCCTCTTCACCCCTAACACCCTCCACCCCCCCCCCCACCCACAACCCCCACCTCTACCCCTCCACCCTACAAAACCCACCACCCCAACCCTCTTCACCCCTAACACCCTCCAACCCCCTAACCCCCACCACCCCAACCCTCTTCACCCCTAACACCCTCCACCCCTAACCCCCACCACCCCAACCCTCTTCACCCTAACACTCTCCACCCCAACCCCCACACCCCAACCCTCTTCACCCCTAACACCCTCCAACCCCTAACCCCCACCACCCCAACCCTCTTCACCCCTAACACCCTCCACCCCTAACCCCCACCACCCCACCCCAACCCCTCCACTCCAACCCCCTCCATTCCTCCCCCAACCTCCTACACCCCCAACCCCTTCCGTTCCTCCCCCAAACCCCCTCCACCCCCCAAACCCCCCTCCATTCCTCCCCCAACCTCCTACACCCCCAACCCCTTCCATTCCAACCCCCTCCACTCCAACCCCCTCCATTCCTCCCCCAACCTCCTACACCCCCAACCCCCCTTCCAACCCCCTCCACCCCCCACCCCTCATTTCCTCCCCCGACCCACCCCTCCGCCCCAACCTTCTCCACCCCAACCCAGAGGACTTGGAGTGGGATCAGCCAGTTCTGATGTACAGTCTGTCCCTAGCCTTGGTAGTGCTGCTGCTAATAACCACAACATCTGCTTTCTTCTGGAGGAAACGGTGAGTCTCCTCCATGTCAACGTCTCATTACGGTTGTGAAAGTCTGCGAGTGGCTCCACGTGTGCTTGTCTGTTACATGTGTTTGTGCCTCTTCTCAGGATCAAATCCTTCATTTGGCCAAGCATCCCACACCCCAAAGACAGTCTGGTGCATCTGTACAGTCCAAGTAAAGTAAGTTCTATACAGAGGACATATCAGATATGCAAGGGAAGACATACTTTACAAGGGATTAACTGACAGAAAAGGGGTTATATTAGGGAGTAATGAAAATACAGTGGAGGAATTCATAGGGAACTGACTCGCAGGTTAAAAAAAGACATATCTTATGTAGGGCAATTATGAATTTAAAAAGAACTAATTCAAAGGGAACTAACTCATATACAGGAAAAGCAGGGGTCTATTTAATATATCAAGTCAAATCAAGTTGAGCTTTATTGTCATTCTGCTACATGCGGGGGCATACAGTGGAACGAAATGTCGTGCCTCACAGAGCCACGGTGCTACATAAGTATAGGCATACAACAATCAAGTAAAAATATATATAACAATTTTTCCTATACATAAACAAAAAAATACAAACTATACAAACTGTACGAATACTTTCCGATGAATACTGGTCATGTGCAAAGAATGCTGTACATGTGCAAAGAAGTACTGTACATGTGCAAATAACCAATATTACTGATATTGTCTTTTAGTGCAATTTGTGTACACAGCAGTGTGTGTGAAAAGTGAGTAGTGCAGTGGAAAGTGACTAGTGCGGGTTTCAGACGGTCCATGTTTCAGGTGGTTTTGGGTTTGTATGGGGTTTCAGAGAGGGGCGGGGTGATTTGAGGAAATATAAGGGAATTATGAATATAAAAAGGACTAATTCCAAAGGAACTAACTCATATACAGGAAAAGCAGTGGATTATATAATATATAAGAGAATTATGAATCCAAAAATGAGTCATATTTAATATACAGGGATAGCTCCCATAAAGAGAAGTGGGTCTGATATTGGGCACTAGCCTACATTAGACTAAGTCATATGTAGGGAGTACCTATTAAAGGGTTATTTGACCCCCGTCTGACCCCACAGCACCCCCCAGTGAGCTTCAACCCCGAGACGTTTAACGACCTCTCTGCCCGGCTGGTGCTGAAGGTCGAAGGTCAGCAAGACTCACCTGGACCTTCCTCCGCTGCAACCGCCCTCCTCAAAGCCCAGGATGTAGGCGACGCCCATCCATCGACTGAGCTCTCAGCGGACAGTAGCTCTGGGACCGGAGCGTCGGAGCTGAGCAGCATGACCTCCAACGTGTGCTCCGTTGCGGGGAGCGAAACCCTGTCCTTGGGGCTCCTGGATGTGGGCAGTGGGTCGGACGAAAGGCGGGCGGAGACGGTGGCTCCCGACAGAGCCCCTGAGACAGTGGAGGTGCGGAAACAAGGCAAGGAGGAAGCCTACGTCACCATGTCCAGTTTCTACCAAGTTAAACTATAGGAAGCCAAGTCCCCAAAAAGAAGGTGGAAACTAAACACATTGCGTACTCTCAAAATCAACGATATCAGGGCCTGTGTAGGACCTCTAGATGACACCTTTACCTTGAGGATTCACCAGTGATCTCTTAGCACATCCCTCTTACACATGGTCGTGTTCAAGAGCCACATCCATGCACTTACCATCTCGAATATTCTGCTGGTTTGGCTTGGCAGTTTACCGAAGACAGAGACCGAAGACGAAGATCTGTCTTGAAATTGTCACACTGCCTTCCTCTGGTCTAATACTTTGCACTCAAAGCCACAGAAATGTCAAGTCAATACACAACAGAGTGGTGACACTTTAACAAATCATTGCTGCTTTAAGCATCGTTACACACATTTCACCCAGACAGCTGCAATATCAGTTTAGAATGTATTATTTACATGGTCAGCGCTGCACAGATACTGATCAAAAAATGTAATCATGTTTTTTGTGTGTGTGTGATTATTTTGGAATGGTGTGCATTGTTGTGTAATTTGTCGAAATCTGACATATGTTTTTTTATTCTGTTTTGTTTTATGTTTCAAAATATTGTTCTTGTGTTCTGATGTTCAACAAGTCTTTAAGCAACACATTAGCCAATGTGTTTCGATCTTGATGATCAATGCCGGACATTTTAAAATAGTGTACTTTTAAACAATATCTTGATATACGTGAGATGTACCTTTAGTGTCAAAAGATAACAGTATTCCTTTTTTGATTTTGCATTTTATTATAGCATCTTTAAACTAATAAACACGTGGCTTACTGCTCTTTTTAAGCAACAAAAACGTTCAGTATTACAGGATGCTTCTGTGTTCTTAAGCATGACAAAGAAACTTCTTTCAGAGCAACAAAACTCCGAAAAGAAACAGAAAATCCTGGGCCACCGGTGTTTAAAAACATACATAATATTCCTGAACATCCCTCCTCTAAATGAATAGACTCAATACATCCACTTTGATTTGAAACCAAAACTTTCATGATCATCCTAGTACCAGTATCGGTAAAACAACATCAACATAACAACATACATAATAATAATAATAACAATCAACATAATTTCTGCGAGGAAACATAAAGAATCTGAACTGACAACAAGGAGGATGTGCAGGTATTCTTCCTCTCCTCAGAGTCGCCACGCGTTTCTCATCATGACAATAAAGTAAACGTCGTTATCGATGGAGGCACTGACTCCACTGTAGTAGTTTAGGAACTCCTCTTTGGTGACCTGGAGAGGAGGAGGAGGAAGTGACACGGGGAGAAGAGGAGGAAGTGACATGGGGAGAGGAGGAGGAAGTGACATGGGAGGGGAGGAGGAAGTGACATGGGAGGGGAGGAGGAAGTGACATGGGGAGAGGAGGAGGAAGTGACACGGGAGAGGAGGAGGAATTGACATGGGAGGGGAGGAGGAAGTGACATGGGGAGAGGAGGAGGAAGTGACACGGGGAGAAGAGGAGGAAGTGACATGGGGAGAGGAGGAGGAATTGACATGGGAGGGGAGGAGGAAGTGACATGGGGAGAGGAGGAGAAAGTGACACGGTGAGAGGAGGAGGAAGTGACATGGGGAGAGGAGGAGGAAGTGACACGGGAGAGGAGGAGGAATTGACATGGGAGGGAAGGAAGAAGTGACATGGGGAGAGGAGGAGGAAGTGACACGGTGAGAGGAGAAAGAAGTGACATGGGAGAGGAGGAGGAAGTGACACGGTGAGAGGAGGAGAAAGTGACACGGTGAGAGGAGGAGGAAGTGACACGGGGAGAAGAGGAGGAAGTGACATGGTAGGGGAGGAGGAAGTGACACAGGGAGAAGAGGAGGAAGTGACAATGTAATTACGTACAAGATGAGACAGATACCCGATGCAACCGCAGCCAGATAGCAGCAAAAACAGCGACATTCAAGAATGGAACAGCTGAGAGGAAAATACAACTCTGATCACCTGTGATTCTAAGTCCCAAAGTCAGTAAGAGCAACAGAACATGACAGAAAGGGGAGACTCCCACTAAAGTCCACTAAGGAGTTGCTTTAAATGTTAGTGGCAGCTGTTAGTGACGGAATTGGAGAGGTCAAATCAGTGACACTGTATATAAGACAGAAAGAATCATTCTGGTGTTTCCTGGAGGCAAGGACAACAGTGCCCTCTACTGGCTGGCAGGAGTAGCGCAGCCACACCGTCCACAAACGACCCCTTGATTTGAAAGACCGGTTTGGGAAAAGAGAGTCTACCATATGATTTGAATAAGGGAGAGAACAGAATGAAAGCATCTTTTTGGTTGTAAATTAGAATTGAAAGGTGTTCGTTTACCCTGATGCCTTGGGGAGACTTTAGTTAAAGTTTCCAGGCATTTTTCATCATCACAATAAAGTAGACGTCTGTATCGATGGAAGCGCTCACACCTGCATAGTAATTCATAAACTCCTCCTGGGTCACCTGGTAGAAAGCATTAACATAAACACAAGGTGGGGAAATACCTCAAATTGTTTAATGAAAAGTCGTCGACCAAGAAGACGCTACACAGAAGTCGAGAGGCCACGTCCTCCTCCTATTCGTACAGTTTGTATAGTTTGTATCTTTTTTAGTTTATGTACAGGGAAGATTGTTATACTTATTTTTACTTGATTATTGTTTGCCTGTACTGTTGTATGTCTGTACTTCTGTAGCACCGTGGCTCTGAGAGGCACGACATTCCGTTCCACTGTATGCCCCCGCATGTAGCGGAATGGCAATAAAGCACAAATTGAACTTGAACATGAAAATTCATTTGACTAATTATTTGCATAGCTCCCACTGACGGAGCGAGACAACAAATGCATTTACTCATTAAATATCTGATCTAACAAACCAAACCACGACCTGAAACTTTGCAAACCGCGATTCAAATGCCGGTTTACCTTTCCATCTTTGTCATATGGAGAGTCGAAACTGTCCAGGAAGGTACGAAACACTTGGTCTTCAGTCCACTCGCCGTTCTGATATTTAGGATGATGTTTGGGGTTGTACACTCCCTTCAGATCCTCCACTGTGATAACACCGTCGCCAGTCTTGTCTAGCTTCCTGAAGGCCTGCATGATCACGTCCTTCCTGGCGTTGGACATCGGAGGCTGGAAAGCGGAGCGGAGCAGAACAGGAATAGCAACTAGGCAAATTGGACAACGATCGCACCTTCTCAAACCCCGAGAACTCTTATCAGGGTTTACATGGAGATTATTCAACAGCAATTTTTTAAAAACCCAACACGTTTAAAGCACTAACGAGAAGTCCCTCAAATGAGATATTTACCCTAAGAGTGAGAAGAAACTCATCGAAGTCGATCAAGCCGCTACCGTCTCGGTCGAATTGCTGAAATAGATTTATAGCCTCCCCTTTCTCCATGTAGACACCGTAGTCATTCAAACCCTTAATGAATTCCTTCTGATCCAGCGTGCGGCTGTTGTCATCATCCATTATTTTGAAAGTTCTGACAAAACAACATAATCACCAATCAACAAAATGATACACTGGGGTTAACTTTCTTCAACTAGTTAAGCCTTGCCAATATCTTGACCTTTCAAACCAAACAAGTGAAACCAATTGATTGATTATGTTGTCGTGTAATAGCCTACAAGCTATTGACAATGCTGTAGAAAGTCATTTTCCGTTAGATTCTTATTGTAGCTGCACCTGCCCAGGCCTTTGATACCAGCAGAGCCACGAGAAAGACACTGTAGTCGTAGCCGCTCTACCGGATCTGAGCACGTAGACAGTTGCTTTTTGGCATTCACCGCCATCTCCCGATCATGCCGTGCCGTCCCTGCCATCACTACAAACAGACAATAACTGAAGTTAGATTCAGAGGACCTAAACGGCATGTTCGTATAACTATTATTCGCTCAGAAGCTAAATGTCAATAATTGACTGTAGGCTGCAGTAGCATTTAGTAAAAACCCTATCGGAGGGTATCTGGCTTACGTCCATGTAAACTAATCTAACCGAACAAGTGACTTTAGGTATAAAATAATTATAATGTATCTGGGGGTATAGCACTTTTGACAGTTGGCTACTGACCTAAACTAGAGCAATTACTACTTAAGATAGAGCAACTACTACATATTAGTATGATGCTACTGGCTAGTACTGTACTGGTACTAGACTAGTGACCACTAACGTTAGTCTGTACTAGTAGTTTACTGTACTAGCAAACCATTTGGCAAGTGAGGTCTGAAGTTCTGGTTTATATTACGCACGCTAACGATAAACATCAAGTCTGGAGCATGTATGAAAATACATGTGCAGGAAACGTACCTTACGATATTACAGAAGGAAACGAGAAGAGGTAATTTCTAGGGTTGGTTATGAACACAACACAACTTCCTCTCCAAACCACAACATGTGCCCCTCCCCAAGCGTTGACCGTTTCCATAGCGATGCGATATGTTGCCCTGTGTTGATTGGCTGTCTCAATTTTACTCGCAGTGGAAAGTTGCTCTCGTGATCCAAGGACTGTATGTATCTAGTACTTGGGACACGGAATCACACTAAAGATTATAGACATACCTTCAAATATTAAAAGGGAATGTACACGCGACGATTGACTATTATACAGAAGCAGTACAAAGTGTGTTTGCATGTGTTTGAATGACACTACCTGGTTGTGGATATAGAAGACGATTTCTTTAAGAAAAACAGTGGTTCGAAAAGGTCACTTTGTTGTGTTTACTTTGAATACTTTATTGGTTAAAATTGTCGTCCTAATCTCTAAGGGTCAGTTTGTCTAGTACCGTTTGAGTTCTCAGTTTGGATTACAACGTTGTTGATAAATCATCGATAGGTTAATTGTACAATTTTTATTATTATATGCAATTAAAAAAAGCAACATGAAACCCAGACGCATTGAAAAAGTTCATGACAACCGCAATTCTTTGTTTTGCAACATTTATAAATCAGATAGCAGCTTCGTCTGTAATGCTACAGAACAGGAACTAGGCCCTGTGAAGGCCTCAACCACAACTGTTCTGGCTCCTGTTATCCTTGATGCTGATTGAGGGAACGCCAGCCTGTCTGAACATGAGTTGTGTTTCTATCTGTGTGTGTCAGTTTCATCAATGTTCCACCTGCCGTGTGTCTGTTTGTGAATCTCCACCACAGGAAGTCTGAAACTCAGACTCAGCATCACAGGAAACTGGGTAGGAGCGAGTCTGCTTTCTCAGTGGATACCTTTGTAGTAGCACACTTAGTGACTCATACACTACGTCTTTCTCTCCTTTCTTTAGAAAATAAGCAATCTTAATCGTAATTGTGATTGACAACATTTGTGTAGTGGACCTCATGGTAGGGTTGGAGAAACAACAAGGAAGGAAACTCAGGAAGTAGTTACAAAAACATGAGAAAAACGCATTGATGCCACAAACACATACGCTTCTATTGTGTGTGTGTGTGTGTTCGTATGTATGTATTGGTGTATGTGTGTGTTGCACAATACCATTGTCTGGGCTGCGTTGACCTAGACATTGGCGTACAAGTTCTCCTTCCCCATAATCCTTCGCTGTCCACAGCACCACTCTGTTCCACCTCCAAACTCTTCACCAGGTTTAATCTCCACTAAATTATATTCCATTCACCTGTTACAACCCAGGGTCTTTCAGTCTACAGCAACACTGTGTTCCAAGTAGTCGTGCTACAGTATATACCTGGCTGCTCTGGTTCTCCTTATGATTATCTACGTTTATATTTATATATAATTATATATCTACGTATGTTCTGGTTTACAGTCAAGCAGGCACTCTGCTCTCCCTACGAGGCTGCTCTCAACTTCCCCTTTCTAGACTTGGATGCCTAATGGTGATATCTATCAGTGACCGTCAGAAGAGTTGTAGAGAGTGTGTGGTTATAATGGGTTAAAGCACTGGCATGTGGGTAATAGAGGGAGTGAAGTGACAATGACAGTGAACTTTTTGAGAGAGCGCTGACTGTTGTACGCGATAGGGTGGATGAGGTCCAGAGCTCTACACAGATCGGTGAGGATATGAGTTGATATAGTCTGGGCCTTTTATGTTTTCATACTTCTTTACTTCGGCATGTCTTAGCCTGATACCGGTTAAACCTAGGGCCGCGCTAGGGTAATGAGTCCACAACGAGGCCGACCCTCGCTGAGTACCTGGGCAGTGTGGTGAGCGCTTCTGGACCGTGCCTTTATGATCGGTCCAGA
>BROE01000012.1:15574505-15600272 GCA_036571765.1 Plecoglossus altivelis | reverse complement strand
TTCAGTATATCAGACATCAGTAGTGTAATAATAATAATATTCACAAAGGAAAAATGAGTGACTCAGGGTTCAGCGCTACAAAAATATTACTCTATAAACGACTAAAAAATAGGGTAAAAAGTTTTTAAAAGTTTTTTTACTTTCCCCCTGTGTGTTGCTGTCAGATGTCAGATCTACTCATCTCTTGCCTCTCCTTTCTGGCGCCTATGTAGTCCTCCTGTGAGGAAATCATCTCTCAATCCTCCTCAGGTGTGCTAATGCTCACCCATCTTGGGGATTGTAGTTTGTTCCATGGCCACCGTTAGAATTTGTAGTCCTGCATGACCTCGGCCACTGGATGGAGACAAATCTGCCTTCTAGCTCTCAGACTCTCTTTGTGTAACAATATGAGTTAAAATTGTCATGAAACTCACCGCACAGCCTCCTCTTAAGGTCATCTCTCTCTCTGGTCAGGTTGATGTTACTGGTCTGTAACTGGTCTCTCTCTCTGATCAGGTTGGTGTGACTGGTTTTCAGCTGGTCTCTCTCGCTGGTCAGGTTGGCGTTACTGGTCTGTAACTGATCTCTCTCTATGGTCAGGTTGGTGTAACTGGTCTTTAACTGGTCTCTCTCTCTAGTCAGGTTGGTGTAACTGCTGTTCAGCTGGTCTCTCTCTCTGGTCAGGATGGTGTAACTGCTGTTCAGCTGGTCTCTCTCTCTGGTCAGGATGGTGTAACTGGTGTTCAGCTGGTCTCTCTCTCTGGTCAGGTTGGTGTTACTGGTCTGTAACTGGCTTTTCTCTCTGGTCAGGTTGGTTTTTTCTACATTAACTTTAGCGACAAAGAGGGATGAGAGAATGATGCCTGATGTTACAATCATCTACTGTCTGTTGTGGAACGAGAGCGAATAACGTCTAGCGTTCCTATCAGAAATGTTATGTTGAACAGTGCTACAACTTCCATACATAGTGCAGCAACATTTGCATGTTTACTTAAAAGTACTCACATATCACTGCGACTCCAACCAGTATGAAAATACACGACAGTCCCAGACACCCTGCTACAAGCTGACAGGTTCTCCCTTTTGGATGCTTTGCTTCTGGACACAGTGGGGAAACTGTGTGTGTGTGTGTGTGTGTGTGTGTGTGTTTGTGTGTGTTTGTGTGAAAGAATGAGCAAAATGAATGTAGAGGTTTTTCAAAAGGCTTAAGTTGTGCACGACTATAAAAAATATGTGATCATTTATGTATGCAGTGTGTGTGTGTGTGTGTGTGTGTTTAACCTGAGAGCTGATCGCCTGCAGGGTTATCTGGTGTAGGGTCCTCTGAGCAGGGGTTGTGACATTTAAGGGTGTCAGCACTAACGTAGATGTCCACCATCCTCTCGTCCATCTCCCCCCTGTCAGACCTCATCTTCTCGGTCATGTCTAGTTTGGCGTAGATGTCGTGAGACTTCATCTTCTGGATCATGTCTGGTTTGGCGTAGATGTCGTTAGACTTCATCTTCTCGGTCATGTCTGCATTAGCGTAGATATCCTCCAACTTCATCTTCTCGGTCATCTTTGGTTTGGCGTAGATGTCATCAGACATGTCTGCTGTACTCCTGTCTTCCTTGATAATATTTTAGGCAGGTTGTAATTCAGATTATCTTCTACTAAAGGATCAGAGCTACCGAAGACAGACTTGTCATCTCTGTGGTCAGTCAGTGTGTGTGAGGAATTTAGAGAGACTATTTTGTTCCTGTACAATATTTTGGCCTTGCGAGGGAATTTTTAGAAAGAGGAAGTTGAGTGGATGTTTTGCATACATGTAAACAATCAAGCTATGTTTTATTCTCTAACCTTCTCCATTCACTGAGAGGATATTTCAAAGAAAGTCAATCCAAGCTGTATATGTAATTTCCGAGTCCTAAACGTAACACATGATATACATTTTGTTCAGCCCTTCAAATAAAAGCTGAATGTCTGCAATTCAATTTCATCTTGGCTGCTTCACTTCAAATCTGCGTACTGTTTTACAATTTCCAGCCACTCAAGATGAAAGATCAATGTTTCTCGTTGGACCCGTTAGACTGAATGGCAACACCGAAGGCCCGGAATTTGGGTAACCAGTAATACGACAGTGGGAGGTCCGATCACTGACAATGATGAAACAGCCTACAGAGAGGAGGTGCGCTCTCTGACATGCTGGCTTCAGGATCATAAACACTCCCTCAACGTCAGCAAGGAACCTGTGATGGACTTCAGAGCACAACCCCATCACCATCCATGGAGAGAGTCAGCAACTCCAAGGTCCTCATCACTGAGGAACTCACACGGTCCATCCACACTGAGACCGTTGTGAAGAAGGCTCACCAGCAACTCTTCTTCCTGAGACGGTTGAGGATAGTTTGAAATGAACCACCACATCCTCACACGGTTCTACACCTGTATGGTAGAGAGCATCCTAACTGGCTGCATCACCGCCTGGGATGGCAACAGCACCGCCCACAACAGCAAAGCCCTGCACATGGTGTTGCGAACTGTCAGACACATCATAAGAGGTGAGCTTCCGTCCCTCCAGGATATAAACACCAGGCGGTGTGTGAAAAAAGCTTGGAGCATCATCAGAGGCTCCAGCTACCAGAGCCATGAGCTGCTCTCACTGCTACCATCAGGTGGTGCTGTTACCATCAGGCAGGTGGTGCTGTTACCATCAGGTGGTGATGCTACCATCAGGTGGTGCTACCATCAGGTGGTGCTGTTACCATCAGGCAGGTGTTGCTGCTACCATCAGGTGTTGCTGCTACCATCAGGTGGTGCTGCTACCATCAGGTGGTGCTGTTACCATCAGGCAGGTGGTGCTGCTACCATCAGGTGGTGCTGCTGCATCAGGCAGGTGGTGCTGTTACCATCAGGTGGTGCTGTTACCATCAGGCAGGTGGTGCTGTTACCATCAGGTGGTGCTGCTGCATCAGGCAGGTAGGTGGTGCTGTTATCATCAGGCAGGTGGTGCTGTTACCATCAGGCAGGTGGTGCTGCTGCATCAGGCAGGTGGTGCTGCTGCATCAGGTGGTGCTGCCACCATCAGGCAGGTGGTGTTGCTGCTACCATCAGGTGGTGCTACCATCAGGTGGTGCTGTTACCATCAGGCAGGTGTTGCTGCTACCATCAGGTGTTGCTGCTACCATCAGGTGGTGCTGCTACCATCAGGCAGGTGTTGCTGCTACCATCAGGTGGTGCTACCATCAGGTGGTGCTGTTACCATCAGGTGGTGCTGTTACCATCAGGCAGGTGTTGCTGCTACCATCAGGTGGTGCTACCATCAGGTGGTGCTACCATCAGGTGGTGCTGTTACCATCAGGTGGTGCTGTTACCATCAGGTGGTGCTGTTACCATCAGGCAGGTGGCGCTGCTGCATCAAGACCCACACGAGCTGACTTCATGACAGCTTCTTCCCCCAAGCATTCAGACTTTTGAACTCTTAATCTCTCACGATCAATAAACATCAGCGCTGACCTTTATTAATACTATTACCTGGACACTGGACTTTTGGTATAATGTGTATTCCATATTGTGTGAATTGTATAATGTGCATTATTTGTTATTATCTGTATATTGTGCTGTGTGTAATTATTTGTATATTGTGCTATGTGTAATGATTACATATGTAAATTGTATTGTGTACATTGAATGTTTATTTTTCACTGTCATGACTGCTGTGCTGCTTGGACAGCGCTAAAGCATGTCATCCAACGATTTCACTTGGTCGTGTGATAATAAAGAGATTTGATTTTCATTTGATTATCCAAGTAGAGGTTTAAAGGGCCAAAGTTGCACCAAGATGGATTCTCAGTGTTGGAAATTGGAAAATGTGTTGGAAATTCTCAGGTTTACCGGAGATGGATGGATAGATGGATGGACAGAATGAGAGAGAGAAGGCGAGGAAGGAGGGAGGCTAATGGAAGGAGAGAGGATGAGTCTGTATTTTTTTTACAAACAGGAAGTACAGAAAACTGGGGTGGTGGAATGGAGGAAATTAGTTGAAAGGTTAGGGAAAAGTTGGGCAACACAGAGGCTGTCTAATTCAGAACAGGTGCAGCCAGTCCGTCGACCAAAACTTCAAGCTCAAGTCATTGTTTAAATAAGTAGGCTAAGAGCTTGGGGGCTTTGTACCAAGTGGTTATAATTACACTAATAACCACAAAATGTCAGTATCAGGCTCAACTGTAGTCATTGTGGCGATACTGGTTTTGTGTTTGTTTTTTTCACAGCCGGAAGTATTGACTTGGGAATTATTTCTGACTTTGTGGGTTCCACTCTGCCTTTCCTGGTGACCGAGAAAGAGACATCCATCCATATGTTCAGAAAGTTGACCCCAAAATCCAGGAGTCGGGTTGTGGTGTGGTGTGTCCTGCAGATCCCCTGTGCTGCCTCCACACTGCTCTCACCTTGGTCCGGAAGACCCCACCACCACACACACACACACACACACACACACACACACACACACACACACACACACACACACACACACACACTCTTTCCCGCTCTCTTTGGTTCTGTATTTGTCCAGACCAGAATAAAATGAATCATCCTTGCCAAAAAATACAGTACATTAGTGTTCAAAACCAGTTATAGTGCTTCTGCACTTGTTTTTAGAAACTGGTTTTATTACATAGCTCAAATTTTCCTTGTGTTAAAAACTGGCTCAGTAGTTTTGTTTGCTGTGAACATCCTGAATGTGACTCTGCAGTTTTGATACTTTCACTACTGCGTTTTTAACCACTCAATGTAAAACACCATTCCTTATCAACTCCACTCTCTTTATCTAGCCATGCTCTGCACGTCCTGTCTGTCAGTTGGACTCCAGGCTTGGCTCCTGCAAGCCATCTCAACCATCATCAGCCATCAACCCTCTACACCTGACACCACTTCATCAAGGGGGGGGGGAGTCGTGGCCTGATGGTTTGGGAGTCGGACTTGTAACCTGAAAGCTGCTGGTTCAATTCTCGCACCGGCAGGAATCAAAGGTGGGGATTGTGAATAAACAGCACTCTCTCTGCCTTCAATACCATGACTGAGGTGCCCCTGAGCAAGGCGTGTGTGCGTGCATGTGTGTGTGTATGCAGTTGCCCACCACTCACTGCTGTGTGTGTACTTGGATGGGTTAAATGCAGAGGGTTAATTTCAAGTATGGGTCACCATACTTGACAATACATCACTTCTCTATCAATCATCATTTCACCCTGGACTGGGGCCAGCAAATCAAAGGGCAATTTCTCAATATACCATTTAACCTATCACATGCATGTCTTTGGATGTTGTATTTGGCCCAAGAATCAAACCCATGATCTACTTCCTGGAAGGCAAGGGCTCCAACCACACCACCACCATACACCTGTATTTCCTCCTCTCACTGCAAAACCATCCACTCTGTTTGCATATTCAGTCCTGGTAGCTATGATACCATTGAATTCCTAACAAGATAATGTTACCCCTTTTGTTTACAGATCCACCCAATGTACCTGTGCTACCCTGTTTTACCTGATTGGATCCACCACCCACATCTAACCAAAAAATGATGGTAAGGCCTTTTGTCTTTTTGGACTGAGTGGCATAATCGTCTACGGTAAACCATCTATGGATGTGACACTTGGGTATGCAAACTGCTGAATGTGTTACTAGAACAATCAGGCATTGTTTTCTTTCCTCGTCTCGACAGACAGGTTTGATGTCATGTGTCTTCAGGTCTGCATGTTGAGTAACATGGATGATTCCCATAGTTGATTACTTTCATGAGCCCATAGAATGATGTCATGACTATTCACATTTTTTGTTTTTAAATCATGTCCTATCATCAGTACAGAATTGCCAGTACTAATTGCCTGTTACTGTCGAAAGACCCCAGTGCTCTAATACCTATATTGCTAGGAAGGAAAGATTTACCTTGTGTCTGAAATCTGGAATCTTAGTTGTTCTGTGGAAGACCTGTCATGACAACGATGGGTCATCTCAAAAGACTCAATTTAAAAAATACAGAACAAACCGTTGATGTGATGTTGTTGTGTGAGATCAGGAATATGGACAGAGTCGTCTGGGTAAATGGCTCACCATCATGTGGGTAAACTACATGGGAGCGACAACACAAGTTACACACACACACACACACACACACACACACACACACACACGCTTGAAAGATATGTTGACAATGGCAGAGGTCTCTGTTACATGAGATGAGGTATTACTGGCTGTGTATCTCAAGGGGAATTCGTGGCCTAATGGTTAGGGAGTTGGGCTTGTAACCTGCAAGTTGCTGGCTTGATTCTCGCACCAGCAGGAATTGAAGGTGGGGATTGTGAATAAACAGCACTCTCTCTGCCTTCAATACCATGACTGAGGTGCCCTTGAGCAAGGCACCAAACCCCCAATTGCTTCCCGAGCGCTGGAGCAATAGCTGCCCACTGCTCCGGGTGTATGTTCACTGTGTGTGCGTGAAGTTGCCCACTACTCACTGCTGTGTGCACTTGGATGGGTTAAATGCAGAGGTACATTTTGAGTATGGGTAACCATACTTGACAATACGTCACTTCACTAACCTGACAACATTCCACAGGTGAGCTCAAGTAACACTGATGCAGAAATGAGGCTTATTCTACAAAGAACAAATCCAGTTTGGCGAGGGAAATTTAAATCTAGTCCTAGGCTTACATATGTAAATGTGGGTGTGGACATTGAGTTAATTTATTGAGTTTATTGACTTAATGTAAAGTATTGAATAAACATCAGTTGATGTGTTTTGGGTTTAGTAAAGTAATACAACTTGAATGATAATGACTGAAGAAACAAATAAATACAACAAGGAATGGTTTAAACATAGTAGTTGTCTTATGCAACTAGGATGATAGTCATGTTACTTAGGTTACACATCCGTTTTTTCTATTATCTCAGTTATTGCAAATTGTGTGTCCTTGGCAGAGTTACACGTAGGGCTATGGGTTTTGTTACACATATTTTCTACAGCATTCTAACAACATTTTCCTGTAATCTGCAAAACAACATCACCATATAAAATAGTATATGACCCAAGAATATGTATGAAAGTGAGCAACAAACCAAACCATTATTTTTTTTCTCTGATAAGGATTTCTGTTTAACCAAAATACCACTTGTAAAGATCGGGAACAACCCTGTACTCCTTGTGCTTTCCCACGTAATCACAGGCGTAGCAGATGGCTTGGAGAAATTTCTGATTCTGTTTAATAAGATGAGGCCTAGCTGAGAAATACTGACGCCATCTGAAATAGCGCATGTAGGCCTCGTCATCCTTATCCAGCTGCAGGAGAAATTCAGCCAAAGTTTTTGCGTCAGGAAAGTCATCTACATGGATGAAGGAATCCCCCGGTACAAAGTTCTCGTAGTTCTGTCGGGAGGGACCCAGGACAACAGGTACTGTTCCTGCCGCCAGCGGTCCATTCAGCTCCTCTGTGACGTAATCTTTGTCAACGGATCTCTCAAAGGAAAGGTAGAATTTGCAGCTTGCGATGGTTGAGAAATAATCTTCATATTTTAAGAAACTACCAAACACCTCGCCGAACACATCCACCTTAATGTATCTCAGAAGATCCTTGTAGTATGTATATCTCATCTCTGTCCCAGTGTGAGAGTCATTGTTGCTCACAATCCAACACACTAGTCTTTCTTTCTTGGGCAGCGCCAAGTCTTTACTGGACGTTTTAGATAACCGAGAACGAACAGGAATATCTGCATCCTGCCGGTAGTTTAAAGTCTCATTAAAAAGGTTCTCGATACCTGGAATTTTCCGTGTGTTTGCCGGTGATTCCATATTAAACCAAATCCACTTTTGAAATGGGGGTCTCGGTGAGGGGGGTAGATTTGATGCTTGGTCGTTTATAGCTGTGTGAAAGATAAGCACGGCATCGGCTTCACTGTACAGAGTCCTGGTGTCAGTGAGTTTGCAACCGTCAATGTTGAAGAACGTCTTGCAGTCCTTAAAATCGAACTGATATTTTTCAGGCCAAAACCATAGCAGCACGAGCGATTTATTTTTTTTAACTGAATAAGAAGGCTGACGATAACAAGGAATCATTGAAGAAGTCTTATAGTACATGGAAAACAGTGTCACGAATCCTACGATAATTATTAACACATATACCGTGTTGCGTGAAATTTGAGCGGAGATATTTTGCAGCATTTTGAGACCTGCAAGAAGACAAACAAAGTTTACCAATTTAAAATATGACAAATGACAAGTCCATCTCATATGACGGGTGCATTGATACATGTATTGTATACTTGTTCAATGAAAATTTGGAACTTGAAAAGACATTACGGACATTATTATTTCGATATCGATAGGCAAAATAAATAAAAAAATACATATAGGAAGAGCAACGTTTATTTTGAGAACTTACTTGAACAACGATGCTAAGTCGTTTCCTACAGCTGAAAGAATGAATTTGAGAAGATAAACAGGATACCCTTCCGCGCTTCACTTATATCCATATAACGCTTCGCGTAGACAACCGTGTCATTTCAAGAAAAAGCTCCGAGGTGAACTGGGGAAAAAAGAAGACTTAATCTATACTCTAGAACTCTTCAAAATCTGAAAAACATTGCGAGCGGTGAATAGGTGATTGAAACCTGTCTTCGGCAACAGCTCAAACCTGTATTCTACTCTTTTCATATGCAATGGGGGGAGGGGGGGCTGTTGCGAAAGAAACAACAGGTGCATAGTGTGACTGACTCACTGGATCAGTTATCCATATTCGTTTTACACCTACTGCCTACCTCGTTGCGGCTTTCAGTTAGCATTGCGTGTTTAACAGTATGACTTCGTCCTCGAACAGAGCGCATGTAATCTTGTCATGCAAATAGGAGGAGAGACCAGGGACAGTTGTTCCAATGCAACAAACGTGACACGTTTCCTCATATTAGAAACAAGGGTGAAAACTAAACTTTCCCATCCAATGTTTTTATTGAGTTTTATAAAAAAGAAAATCAGGCATTGTATTTAAAAAAGTTATAACAATACTTAATACATAAAATGACTTCAGAAATTGAATCACATGCACCTTGTTTATATATTTGAATGTAGGTTAGGTTCCACTTCCATAAAATATTTGTGTTTATACATTTTGTAAACATTTGAAAACATATTATATTCAACATGAAATTAATGCGTAGGATATTTCTTGAATGCAGATTGTATGAACAGTAAACTATTTCAAAATGACAACAGAGGAACAACAAAACGATTTTGCTAAGTGAAACCAGTCAAGCGGTTCTAACAGGTTTGTCACATATAAAACAATAAATATCATCACGGAAAGTACCACTTGTATAGATCATTAACAACTTTGTAATGTTTGTCATTCTGCATGTGATCACAGGCTAAACAAATAGGTTGAATGAACTCGTCGTGGGCACTTAAGAGGTGAGCTTTAGCACTGAGGTCCTTTCTCCATTCAAAGTAACGCATGTACATATCTTCATTTGTATCTAACATGATAAGGAAATCAGCAAGGCCTTTCGCGTCAGGAAAGTCATTCACGTGTATGAATGACCCAGCGGGAATAAACTCTTCATAGTTCTGTCTTGGTGGGCCTAGTACCACGGGCACAGTACCAGCTACCAACGGCCCATTGACCTTTTCTGTGATGTAATCTTTGTGAAGCGAATTCTCAAACGACAGATAAAATTTGCAGCCAGCAATGGTCGAGTAATACTCCTCGTTTCCTAAATGAACCCCTGTGAAAGCAGCACCATAAACATTCACCGATATATGTTTAATGAGTTCCTGGTAATAGGTTGCTCTCGTACCTGTACCGGTGTGTGGATTATTGTTGGTCACAATCCAGCAAACCAGTTTATTTTTCTCAGGAATCTTAAAATCGCTTTGCGACGCTGATTTGTCAACCAGCAACTCATTTCGCACAGTGATGTCAGCGTCTCGTCTGTAGCTTAAAGTCAAATTGAAGAGGTTTTCTAACCCTGGAATTCTGTATGTATTAGTTGGAGATTCAACGTGAAACCAGATCCACTTTTGAAAAGGGGGCCGTGGAGATTGCGGAAGATTTGTCAAGTCCCAACTAATAGCTTTGTGAAACACAATAATCGCATCTGCTCTATCGTACAGTGCCCTGTTGTCTGTTAACTCACAACCATCAATGTTAAAGTATTTCTTACAATCCTGAAAGTCAAATATGTGTCCAAGGGGCCAAAACCACAGTAGTACAAGAGGTTTGACTTTTTCCTCGGGGAGCCAGACGCCGTCGTTCTGTTGTGAGTCACGCTGTCTGGATGCACATTCAGACTGTTCAGGATCCATGTAAATTAAAAATGCTACTATTGAGCACACAAGACCCAAAACGACTATGCCCATTGCAAAAAAGTTTCGGTCTGAGTGTAACATTGTTGTGTTTTCAGTCTGTTCTCCAGAAAGGTTTGCAAATTGTCCTGGATGCCCTATCAAAATAAAATAGGAAAAATGAAATATTAATAAATCAGTTACTATGTCAGTTAATTGCAGTTATTATCACATTTTTGAATTGAAACAAAACATGAAACCCATTATTTTCAGTTATTATTATTATTATCCACAGTCACCTAATACTGTCAATTCATTTGATTTTTGTCTGATATGGAATGAGATTTTTATGCCAAGAAGCCACTTCAGTTACCATTTTCAATGTAAATAAGAGTGTGCACTTTACACCTTATACTTTATATTGTATTTTTTACGACCATGTTTATTTCTCCTTTTTTAATTGCATGCGCTTATTTCTTTCATTCCTGTCCTAAACTGTGTGTTGCAACAGTGGAATCTCCCCCATTGTGATACAAATAAAGGATCTCTTATCTTATCTTAACCACAGGACTACATATTGTATGAGACCAGTAGATGACTGTGGTAAACACGGAAATTTTCGTCATCAAAGATTAACTTAAAAAACATCTGAAGTCATACGTTGATACATGTACATCACCAACCTTCCAGAAAGTCACAAATATACTTTTAATATAAATCTACGTTATGGAAATAGTACAATGCTGTGTGGTGCATAATTGATAAAAGCAATATAAATCTTTCTTACTTAACACTGGAAGCTGTCCCTGTGCGGGTGGTTTATCGTAGAGAGTTTGAGTTTGACAAGACAGGTACTACACCTGTATTATCTCCCTCCTCCTCTCCAATTTCCTAACCAATGGGTTTGCGGGATTATACTCGCTAGTATCTGAACAACGAAAGTCTCATCTTTCTTAACTGACTGGACACGAATGTCTTTTTGCTTTACCATGACTTTAGGTATCACGGGAATGTCCAAAATTTGACCCGGAATTTCGAGTTCGATTGAGTTATGTTTTTTGGGTCTTGTGATTCTAATATTGACATTTGTGAAACATTCTATGCACTGATATCGTCGTTGTGTACTATCGAAATGAACATAAAAAAGAGAAAAAAGAGTGGAACTAGAAACACGAGAGAAAAACTCGGAAAGACGCTCCTTAACGTAAACACTTTGAACACTGTCACAACAAAAACGTCATTGTAAAATAAATGTACATTCACGAATTCAGTCATCACACCGGTGATTTGATAAGCATGTTTTTATTGGAACAGGGCAGGTAGAACACCGAAACCTGATGTAGTTAGAGGCTGGTTGCAGAGACAAGCCAGTGGGCCGTGAGGACTGTGAGCTTTACGGTACGCACGGAATATTAGAAGGTGGGCATGTGAATAGTGCATAGTTACTGGGCATGGATTTGGGTGTGGCGGCGAGTCCCAATGGATCACGGCAGCAAGGCAGCTTGATCAGACCCCCCGGGAAGCCCTGATAGACGATCTGTATCAGCAGAGAGGAAGGGGAAGGAAGAGATAGGAACGATAACATGCTAGCACAATGATCGGAAGAATTGGAAGAGACTTGATACAGCAATCCTTATTGAAAACGGGGAAATCGTGGCAGTGTTCTTCCGTCTTTTCACTGGGTTATCGTGTTATAGTTTGATTGGTGTAAAGGAGGAGTCTCGGTGTGCTATCCTTCTCACGAACTTTAGTTAATATAACGCCAATAAATTGAAACACCCAATGCTTTCACATTACATATTGAAGAGATGATGGCAATATTCAAAAGAAATAGCAGTTGTGCAATTATTAAACAACTATGATCGTTTTTGTCTTCTGCCATGTGACCGACGGCAAAACAGTGTTTTGGGAAGTAACACAGATTCAGGAAATTGACATTTAATCTATTTCATCATTCTCATCGGACGAAAGAAATGACTTGGCTTGATATGCTTTTGTTACAAAGACGGCAATTGAAAACAGACACTGGGATAAAGTTTATCAACATTTATTTTAACAATAATAAATGGCCATTCCCTGTACATTCGTTGTCTCAGAGTATATAAAACCCGAATTTAAGCAAAGCGGAAAACTTAATACAGCGGAAAAACCTCGCAGGAACGCACTACACTCCGTTCACTTCAATCCCAAACCTATGGAATCCACAGCCTGGTCATTGCACTAGAAACTAGCACCCAACTTAATTGTAGCTGTAGCACTAGCACCCAATTTAATTGGCTGTAGAATGATTAAATGGATGAAATGTCAATTTCCTGAGTTTTATCCATGAGTTACTTCCCTTAAAACTGTTTTGCCGTCAGTTACATTGCGGAAGACAAAACTGACTATTTTATTAGGTGCTAGTGCTATTGCTAGTAAATTGGGTGCTAATATCTGCTGAACCAACAAAGGACATTTCATTTGGGGAAGTGACCGAAACCAAAGTCTGAACATACAAAACATTAAAGGTAAGAATAGTTAGTCCACCCATACAGTTGTAAAAAGAAATATATCCGAACCTGTAAGGCAGAACAGACTAACAAAAAAACTAACGAAAAAACATAAACCATATCTAAAGGTCGGAATCAGCTTTATTCGCCGTGCAAGATATACAAGCACAGAATTTACTGTGGCAGGAAAGTGCAAACATAGAACACATATGAAACATAAGCACGTAGTGTAGGAAGTAGTGTAGGATAAAACATTCTTTTGGTGTGAAACATTGACTGTTTTAGTAGCATGCTTTTATATATTACATTTAGCTTTGCATGAACATATCTTTTATAACCAACTGTGTGTGAGAATGTGTGCACCATCATAGCGCAGTGAGTAGGAATCAGATGCGAGAGGCACGGTCATGCTTCCTTGCACATGTAAAGTACTCTTTGCACATGTACAGCACCCCATCGGTAAGTATTCATACAGCTTGTATAGTTTGTATTCTTTTTTTTTAGTTTATGTATAGGGAAAATTGTTATATTTATTTGTTACTTGATTGTTGTATGCCTGTACTTATGTAGCACCGTGGCTCTGTGAGGCACGACATTTCGTTCCACCGTATGCCCCTGCATGTAGCGGAATGACAATAAAGCACAACTTGGACTTTAACTTGATGAGAATGTGTTTATCGTCAGGCCCATGCGAGATACAAGGTGTAGGAAGTGTGTTAACTCTTTTTCTATCTTGTCTAACAGGAAACTTTTGTCCAGAGGGTGTGACCGCAAAGAAACTAACAGCTGAAACCTGATACCCATGGGACACACAAGAGATGATCGCCTGAGGAAAACTTTCAACCACACCTACTTATGCATATGGACCATGTGTTAGAAAAAGACTGGGTCGGACCCCGAGCTCTGTAACCTTTTTCAACTGCTTCTTATTAAATCATACTTAGACTTGAAGTCACATGTCTCCCATTCCTCTGAATACGAATGCTCGTTTAATATATAATATAACGAATAATAAATAGTTAAAGGCAATATTTTCCAACAGTAGCGGTACCAGCTTTGTAGCGTCAAACTCCCACGCCCAGCCATTCACTTCTTTCACACCATGTGACACCTTTGTCACATCATGTGACACAGATTGATCACAACCAATGAAACGGTTCCCAACACTCTACAGGAGTGTTAGCCTAGCGAATCACCTGGCCACCGCACTGGAAACTGCCACTTCCACTTGCAGTTGCTGGCTGGTTGCTCTTGGCAACCTGGTTGCTTACGGCAACCAGTCAGCTTCCCTCTGTTATGTCTGGAGACCCTGAGACAAACTGTATGTTAGGCCATTTTGTTGCAAGATATGCATGATGCATGATATTACACCTACATGTAGATGTCACCTATCTTCACCTTGTGGGTCAGGTCTGGTTTGGCGAAGATATCATCCCATATGTTTTCTGCCCTTCCCGTTGTTCCTGTTAACAACTTAGGTAGATTATCATTTAGATGATCACAGAGATAAGATCAAAGGTTTAGGTTTGGTCTCAGTTTTGGTCGGGGTATCCCCTCCTCCCATCACCCTTTCATTAGCAGCACAAAGGGGTTCGTTAAAACGAGGAACTAGCAGCTAGCATCCACCTGAAACCTGCGGGTGAAGATCTGTGTTCTGCTGTCTGAAAGCCTCCATGTTTCTACAGTTTAACATATATTACACATGCGATAAATATACAGTATTGCAATGTGTGTATTAAAGTGTGTCCCTGAGTGAATATTTGCTTAAACTGCCTACCATGAACATGCATATGGAGTAAATTCATAAAATGAACTCTCCACAGTAATTCTATTTCATATAAGACACTCCGTTCATGATAGGTATAATTTGATATACTGATTATAGAAGAAAGGTAGGTGAGAGATCAGTCTTTCGTCACAGGATATAAAATCTTTACAGGCATCAGTTCTCAACAGGTTAAGTTCAGCCAATCTTACTTCTTTTTTTACGTTTTCGTTTTTATTTATATGTATCCCTAATGTGGTTAGACTGGAAATGTAATGAAGGATCCAACTGTAGCTCTCTCTTCCCCATAGGTATAATAGCTACAATGAATGATAACAGCTCAATATCTTCCTCTTTTTGTAACTTCCTGTTTTATAGAGTAGACGCAAACATCTCCAGTCAGGTCTTACTGCTCAGTTCCCTCATAGTCACAGTCTGACAGCACAGTCTGACAGCACAGTCTGACGGCACAGAGAACCAGCCCGTGGTGGATGATCATCTAAACTATAACTTACCTTATTTATTATCAGGAATGGCCGAAAACATGCCAGAGGACATCTACGCCAAACCAGACATGACCCAGAAGATGAAGTCTAACGACATCACCATCAAACCAGACATGACCCAGAAGGTGAAGTCTGACGGGGGGGAGATGGAGGAGAGAATGGTGGACATCTACGTTAGTGCTGACACCCTTAAATATCATGACCCCTGCTCAGAGGACCCTACACCAGATAACCCTGCAGGCGATCAGCTCTCAGGTTAAACACACACACACACTGCATACACAAATGATCACACATTTTTATAGTCGTGCACAACTTAAGTCTTTTGAAAAACCTCTACATTCATTTCGCTCATTCTTTCACACACACACACACACACACACACACACACACACACACACACACACACACACACACACACACACACACACACACACACACAACTGTGCTCTATTGGCTGACCTCTGTCACTTAATGCTACTTTGAAATCATACCCACTGATACTCCCTACTGTGTCCAGCTGCTGGGGGTCTAGACAGGAGTCTGTCCACAGCTGTAGCAGTGTGTCTAGGGCTGCTGTGTGCTCTCCTATTGGCTGGGATCATAGTACTAGGAGTTATCTGTGAGTACTTTAATGAAACGTTCGTTAATTTATTGTGTGTGTATAGGTGTGTGTGAATGTGTGCATGTGTATGTATACTTATAATTAATGTATAATTAATTATAATCAATATGTATCATTTGTGGTACTAGTAGACATTGTTAATCATTGCTGTGGCTGATTGTAACATAAGGGATCATTTTATTATATCTTATTCCATAACAGTCACCAGAGTAAATAATGACAAAACCATAAGGACTATGGAGAGAGACCATCTGAACACGAGTTACACCAACCTGACCAGAGAGAAAAGCCAGTTACAGACCAGTTACAACAATCTGACTAGAGAGAGAGACCAGCTGAACACCAGTTACACCAGCCTGACCAGAGAGAGAGACCAGTTACAGACCAGTTACCGCAACCTGACCAGTGTGAGAGACCAGTTACAGACCAGTAACACCAACCTGACCAGAGAGAGAGAACAGTTAAAGACCAGTAACATCAACCTGACCAGAGAGAGAGATGACCTTAAGAGGAGGCTGTGTGGTGAGTTTCATGACAATTTTAACTCATATTGTTACACAATGAGAGTCTGAGAGCTAGAAGGCAGATTTGTCTCCATCCAGTGGCTGAGGTCATGCAGGACTACAAATTCTAACGGTGGCCCTGGAACAAACTACAATCCCCAAGATGGGTGAGCATTAGCACACCTGAGGAAAATTGAGAGATTATTCCCTCACAGAAGGACTACATAGGCGCCAGAAAAGAGAGGCAAGAGATGAGTAGATCTGACATCTGACAGCAACACACTGGGGGAAAGTAAAAAACATTTTAAAACTTTTTGCCCTATTTTTTAGTTGTTTATAGAGTAATATTTTTGTAGCGCTGAACCCTGAGTCACTCATTTTTCCTTTGTGAATATTATTATTATTACACTACTGATGTCTGATATACTGAAGAACTATTGGGCCTAATGTGTGTGTGGGGGAGAGAGGAGATGAGAGAGAGAGAGAGGAGAGAGAGAGAGAGAGGAGAGGAGAGAGAGATGAGAGAGAGAGAGAGAGAGAGAGAGAGAGAGGAGACAGGGGAACAAAGGCCGGCGGATTTGAACCCAGACTGGCTCAAGGCTTCATTCCAGATGTGTGTGCAGTAGTCAGATGACTCATCCGAAATTCATATTAAATGAAGTTATGTCTGGGTAATGTTGTGTTAATGTGGCGTGTTCAACTCAGAAGTATTGCTATTGTGAACGCATGAGAAGATTTGCCATTTAAAGCAAACTAAGGGATTGAACTATTTTTCTCGCAGCTGTTACTGTGGGTCTGATTTGACTCAAGAAGAAACAATATCTAACTGTTGTGTTTCCTAAGCTTACTTCCTGTCTGAATGCTGTCTGCTGTTTAGTTGTAGCTGTTACTACTGGTAATCTATTAAACAAATCTCCAACAGAAGGTCAAGATGGGTGGAGGAGGTTTGGCTGCAGCTGTTACAACATCTCTACCGTGCAGAAAAACTGGGCTGACAGCAGACAGGCCTGTAGAGACGGAGGAGCAGACCTGGTGATCATAAACAGCCTAGAGGAACAGGTGAGAGATAGAGGGAGAGAGGGAAAGTAAGAAAAACTGAGAGGATCAAGGTAATAAAACTGCTCCTGAACCCTCCTCCATGACAGGAATTCCTCAATAACCTCACAAAAGAGAGAGCGGGTAGGGGAAACATGAGAGTGTGGATCGGTCTGACTGACACAGTAACAGAAGGAACCTTTATCTGGGTGGACGGAACTCCACTGACCACACCCAAGTAAGAGAACTACTCTTTCTTTAGATTTCTTTGGATAAATAGATAAAAAACTGAAATACTTTCAGATATTCAACCGTTATTTGACTGCATCTATCTGGTGCATTATACCAACATCATCGCCCCATAAATCACCCTAGGCAGGCCCAAGCAATCACAATCAGCATGAAACCACAAAGGAAACACAGTAGATGAACTACCCATACCAAAACCATGGGTAGTTCATCTACTTTTGGCAACACACTGTGTTGGTGTTTCACTTTGAGGCTGCAACAGCTGCCACTCCTCTGGGATGGCTGTTTTGCAGGGTGTCTCTGAGAATGTGCTTCCATTCAGCCATAAGAGCATTAATTAAGTTGGATACTGATGTTGGGAAATGGGACCCTGCTTGCTGATAGCGTTGAAATTGGATACCAAATGTGTTTGGTGTTCAGGGATCTTTGCAGCCCAAACTAGTTGTTTCGGTCGAAACTCACCAAAACATTTCTGTATGAACTTCACTACCAACCTTGACTGGCCTGCTCCCATCTCTGAATACTATCAAACACATTTGGGATGAATTGCCTCTGACCACAGCATGAGAGAGAACTCATCTTTAGAGTAGTTCGAGTCTTCTGACAAAACATTTCTTTTTGTAAAAATGTCATGTGTTTGTGTGTGCGCGTGTGTTCTTATTTAACCCTGTAGGTACTGGTACGGCAGTAACCCTGATAATACCCTACACCAATCTGGTAATGTTGATGAAGACTGTGTTGAAATGCTCTACCTGCCGAATTATGTTAATCCTCCCCTGACCTGGAATGACAGGAGATGTGATGACAGTATTAACTGGGTCTGTGAGAGACGGATCTAACAGTGTACTGTCTACTGTGGGTTTTAACATACATTTCATTCTCCACCTACCTTGTTGTCATGACAATAATAACTGTCATATCTGCATGAATGAAAGAACTGTGATGATGAGCTTTCACTTCCTACTTGCTAAAAAAAAAATTATGTCAAAATAAGTTAGGTAGCCTTAAACTGTTTGTAGCTTTCCAGCCATTTTTTTCTATTGAATTGCCATTGAATTTACTTTGGTATCTACCACACTGCTTGGCTTTCATGCTCATAAGTTATTTCTGCAATAAAACAGTCTTTTGGTCATGTTGTCTGCACTCCTCATTCACCCTGCATTACAGTGTGTCTCTATGACATCAGCCGTGTACTAGACCCTGCTCAGAGACTGGGGCATTGTGGGAAATACTGGCTACCTGACTGCAAGTCGTGGTCATCATCGACAACTAACGTTGAGGTTACGTCACAAAATCTGTGACTGGTCATTGAGGTCAATTAGAAAACCTTTCAAAGTAAAGGAAAGATAAACTCCCATGTTAGGTTTCTTAGTTCCTGCAGTGGACTGCTAAACTGTTACAGAACATCACCTTCTTTGCTTCGTACATGCGTCATCGTAGCTCACCTCATACAGTGCAGACTTACCTGCCCTTTCTTGGTAGATAAGGGTCAGTGTATGGGTTTGAGTATGCTGCCTACTTCAGCAGAGCAATGTCTTAAAAATTCTGCTAATGCCTTTTTTCTCTGGGTTATTTGTCTTTAAGTTTATATTAGTTTCCCCCCCATTACAATCAAGTCAGCGCAGCAATCAAACATACAGGTTTAATACTCAACCATAATCACATGAGTTCAATACTTATCAAGTTTGATGACTAACACTCCAATGATTTTGCCAAAGTTTCCTGAAAGAGTGAATGAGCCTTCCACCAAAAGCAGTTTGCAGTGTCAGGGCCCTAGTCAACGGTATCAGAAAAGTATGAACTAAAAAGGCCAGACAACTCAATCTATTAGCTGACTGATCACAATCCACAACAGTCAATCTCTCAGAAGTTACTGTCATTGTCACTCCCTCTATTACCCACAAGCCAGTGCTTTAACCCATTATAACCACACACTCTCTTTCTCCACTCCTTTCGAGACTGGGGTACATCGTAGATATCAGGCATTTGGCGTCCAATGTCTAAAGGCGGTAGATATATCTGTAGGAGCAGTATTTCTTTATTTTCTATGATTGTATATATGGAGATTGATTGCAGCTGTTTGGTTGTCGGACCTCGAATATTTATCTCTCTGTGTGTTTGTTTGATTTGTTGTGTTAAAGTAGAGGAACCAGGAACATTGTTAGGGCGGGCTGGCAACAATCAATGCGAGAAGTAAGTGATAAAGCAATTGCGATTATCATGAAGTTATTAGAGTTTGTTGGGCAGAACTGTGGAGAATTTGCATTATGAGGATTAGGCGTTGGGTGTTCGCGCCGACTTATTACGCCTCTCATAAGCACACGCTGAGATGTTTGAGTCATAAAAAAAGACACGGGTTGGAGTGCGCGGGAAGCATGAGCTGGAGCATAAAATAATAATGAAAATAAAATGGCAAGTGTGGGTGGGAGGTAGAGGAAAGACGATCTGAGACCCGTAACATTGTTCTGTAACACATGGCGGAGGCAGAGTAATCAGTACGACCCAAGTCATCCAAGGTGTGGCAGCATTTCATACTAAATCATTCAAAAAAAGTGTGTTATTTGCAAAATATGCAAAAGAGAATTTTTTTCACAAATGAAAACGAGACGATAACAAAGAAAAACAGCTTTGAATGACATAAACCTAGACTCGGGGTTCTCAAGTTTTGAAGACAGAGAGTGAAGAGTGACATCTCTGACCCCTTTCTTTTTTTGATTGTTTTTTGCGTTAAATCTTACCCATATACAATAGTGATATTTTCTGATTGTCTATTGTGTAGCCGCTTTCTGTTTTTTGATTGGCTGATAAGTGACAGGCTTGACTCCAGGGGAGATGCGCTAGCTTTGCATTGCAAAATGTCTGAACAAAGGGAGGCAGTGAGTGAGTGTAGTGTAAAGAATAGATTTTACGGTTCAAACAAATCCTGTTAAGTTTTCTGTTTGTATTTTTCTTTATAAAAAAAAGAAAGAAGTTTCGTTCTGACAGCTCAAGTTCCTTTAAACAAAAATGTATATCTTTTTGTGCACTTGTGATTTTTTACTCTGTGAATTTGTACTGTCAGTTCTGTTTTTTAATTAAAAGGTTGAAAATGAATGTTTTTTCCCCCTTTTCGATTCATCGATTAATCGTAAAAAAAAACAACAGATTAATCGATTATCGAAATAATCATTAGTTGCAGCCCTAACATACACAGATATGTATTTATATATAAATATAAACATAGATAATCATAAGGAGAACCAGAGCAGCCAGGTATATACTGTGGCAGGACTACTTGGAACACAGTGTTGCTGTAGACTGAAAGACCCTGGGTTGTAACAGGTGAATGGAATATAATTTAGTGGAGATTAAACCTGGTGAAGAAAGAGTTTGGAGGTGGAACAGAGTGGTGATGTGGACAACAAAGGATTATGGGGAAGGAGGAGAACTTGCTCGCAAAGGTCAACGCAGCCCAAAAAAATGGTATTGTGCAACACACACATACACGAATACATAAATACACATACACACAATAGAAGCATATGTGTTTGTGGCATCAATGCATTTTCTCATTTTTCTGTTTTCTGGTGACTAGTTCTAATAACTACTTTGAGTTTTCTTCCTTCCTTGTTGAAAGTCCAACCGTACCACGAGCTCCACTACACAAATGTTGTAGGAACTCCTCAATAACCCCAACAAGAGAGTGTGGATCGGTCTGACCGACACAGAAACTGAAGGGACTTTTATGTAGGTGGATCAACCTAAACTGAGGTGTAACCTTGAGTGTCATCACTGTAATGGCTTTGCTTGTTGCTTGTTGCTTAATGAGGGATCCAACTGTAGCTCTCTCTTCCCCATAAGTATAATAGCTACAATGAATGGCAATTCCTCAATATCTTCCTCTTTTTGTAACTTCCTGTTTTATAGAGTAGACGCAAACATCTCCAGTCAGGTCTTACTGCTCAGCTCCCTCATAGTCACAGTCTGACAGCACAGTCTGACAACACAGTCTGACGGCACAGAGAACCAGCCCGTGGTGGATGATCATCTAAACTATAACTTACCTTATTTATTATCAGGAATGGCCGAAAATTTGCCAGTGGACATCTTCGCCAAACCAGACATGACCCAGAAGATGAAGTCTGACAACACCTACGCAGAACTAGACATGACCGAGAAGATGAAGTCTTACATCATCTACGACAAACTGGACATGACCCAGAAGATGAAGTCCGACAACATCTACGCCGAACTAGACATGACCCAGAAGTTGAAGTCTGACGGGGGGGAGATGGAGGAGAGTATGGTGGACATCAACGATAGTGCTGACACCCTTAAATGTCACGACCCCTGCTCAGAGGACCGTACACCAGATAACCCTGCAGGCGATCAGCTCTCAGGTTAAACACACACACACACACACACACACACAATGCATACACAAACGATCACATACTTTTATAGTTGTGCACAACTTAAGCCTTTTGAAAAACCTCTAAATTCATTTTGATACCATCTTTCACACCCCCTCACACAACACACACACACACACACACACACACACACACCACACACCACACACACACAACAGACACACACACACACACCAAAACGGGCTCATTGGCCTGACCTCGTCACTTAATGCTACTCTTAAAATCTACCCACTATACGCCCTACTTGTCCAGCTGCTGGGTCTAACAGATTCTCACAGCTGTATGCAGTGGTCTAGTGCTGCTTCTCTCCATTGGCTGAGCATAGTACTAGGATTATCTGTGAGTACTTAATGAAAACGTTCGTTAATTATTGGTGTTATAGCGTGTGGAATTTCCATGTGTATGTATACTTATAATTAATGTATAATTCATTACAATCAATGTGTATCATTTGTGGCACTAGTGGACATTGTTAATCATTTCTGTGGCTGATTGTAACATAAGGCATCATTTTCTATGTCTTATTCCATAACAGTAACCAGAGTAGATAATGACAAAACCATAAGGACTATGGAGAGAGACAATCTGAACACCAGTTACACCAACCTGACCATAGAGAGAGATCAGTTACAGACCAGTAACGCCAACCTGACCAGAGAGAGAGAACAGCGAACACCAATACACCCATTCTGACTAGAGAGATATACCATCTGAACACAGATTTACACCAGCCTGGAACCATAGAGAGAGACCAGTTACAGACCAGTTACCGCAACCTGACCAGTGTGAGAGACCAGTTACAGACCAAGAACACCAACCTGACCAGAGAGAAAAGCCAGTTACAGACCAGTAACATCAACCTGACCAAAGAGAGAGATGACCTTAAGCGAGGAGGCATGCGTTTAGTTATACCAATTCTAACTCATATTTACACAAAGAGGACTCTGAGGCTTAGAAGCAATTTGCTCCATCCAGTGGCGCATCATGCAGGACTACAAATCTACAATGCCCTGGAACAAACTAAATCCCCAAGATGTGAGCATTAGCGAACCAGAGGATGAGAGTTGATTCTCCATCAGGAGGACTACATATGCGCCAGAAAGGAGAGCAAGAGATGATAATCTACATCGACAGCAACACACTGGGGAAAGAAAAAACATTAAAAACTGTTGCCCTATTTTTAGTTGTTATAATAATATTTTGTTATCGCTGAACCCCTGGTCACTCATATTTCCTTGTTGTTATATTTGAGTTTAGATTGTACACTAACTGATGTGCGTGATATTATTCTGAAATACAGCTCTCATTGTTACCAATTTTGTTATATATTTAACTATATCTCTTGTTGGTATTCTTATTTCATATATATATTAATTGTGTGTTCGTGGACTTATAATTAGAGAAAGTAGATGAGTAAATATATATATATATATTATATATTGTGCAATATCTCTTAAACTCTGTGTGTCCACAGTTTCAGAGAGGAGATCTTATAGAACTGCAGCAGTGTGTCTGGGGCTGCTGTGTGTTCTTCTGCTGGCTGGGATCATAGGACTGGGACTCATCTGTGAGTTTTTCTCATACAAAAACACACTATTATTTGTAATTACATATGTATATATTTGTACAGGAATAAAACATCAGGAATTATGCTTTCTCATTTCACAACAGACGATAGAGTTAATAAAGAAAAAAACATAAAGACTATTGAGAGAGACCAGCTGAACAGCTATAACACCAACCTGACCAGCGAGAGAGACCAGTTAAAGACCAGTAACACCAACTTGACCAGAGAGAGAGATGAACTTAAGAATAGGCTTCGTGGTAAGTCTTATGTTGTCAATATAAATCATTTATAAGAGCAAGACTATCATCACCTCTTCGGTTCTACAATGTCTAATAGTGATGTACACTACATATTAAAGTCTCAAGTATCAAACCTTTATTGTATATTAATGTTTAATGTTTTTCTAAAATTTCTGGTCTCAAGTGACATTGAGATAAAGAATAATATAATACATTCTGAATGGATATTTAATAAATATAAATGTGTTTCCACACAAAACTCCAGAGAACATTTCTTTGTTTTCAAAACGTCAATGAAATGTGCTCAAATGTAAGGGTCCGAAAACGTACTTACATACCTGCATTTCAGACATGCTGGCGATGCAGGTACAGTGAGAACTCTGCTAGCCTCTCTCTTCAATACGTTGGAGAGACCAAGGGACAGAGACATATCTCTTGCAAGTCAGTATGACATGTTCTCTAACTGTTATGTTTTCAGATGTCACTTCCTGTTCTGATGGCTGGCAGAAGTTTGGCTGCAGCTGTTACTACATCTCTACCGTGCAGAAAAACTGGACTGACAGCAGACAGGACTGTAGAGACAGAGGAGCAGACCTGGTGATCATAAACAGCCCAGAGGAACAGGTGAGAGATAAAAGGACAGAGGGAAATTAAGAAAAGCTGAGAGGATCAAGGTAATAAAACTGCTCCTTAACCCTCCTCCATGACAGAAATTCCTCAATAACCACACAAAAGAGAGAGCGGGTAACGGACAAATGAGAGTGTGGATCGGTCTGACTGACACAGTAACAGAAGGAACCTTTATCTGGGTGGACGGAACTCCACTGACCACACCCAAGTAAGAGAACTAAACTTTCTGAACTCTCTTGACTCAAAAAAAGGATTTTCCAAGTGTGATACATTTTAAGATTATTCCCTTGCCTGACTGACTTTGGTGCAATAGAACCAGAAGCTTTACCCTTATTCAATCCCTCCAGACAGACTCAACCAACCACAGCATCACCATTCAGCTATATGAGAATTATATATAATGAATACAACTCTGATACAGAATGGCTTCTTGTACTGTATGACCAAGACGTGGACCTCAGTGTGTGACTGTCTGCTTGTGTGTGTTTGTTTGTTGTTAATTAACCCTGTAGGTACTGGTATAGCAGTAACCCTGATAATTACACTGTTGGTAATGTTGATGAAGACTGTGCTGATCTAGTCTACTGGCCAAATTCTTTTAGTTCTCCCCTGACCTGGAATGACAAGAAATGTGATGAGAGTACTAACTGGGTCTGTGAGAGACGGATCTAACAGTGGAGGTCCACTGTGGGTGTTTCTATACATTTCATTCTCCACCTACCTTGTTGTCATGACAATAATAACTGTCATAACTGCATGAATGAAAGAACTGTGATGATGACTTTTCACTTCGTACTGGCTTGAAAAGCAAATTATGTAATGAAACGTTAGGTAACCTTAAACTGTTTGTAGCTTCCCAGCTGTTTTATTAAATGACCATTTAATGTACTTTGGTAACTACCACAATGCTTGTCTTTTAATGCTCATGAATTATTTCTGAAATAAAACATTCCTTTGGTCATGTTGCCTGGACTCCTCATTGACATTACAGGGTGCATTATAAGGTGCCTCTATGACATCAGCTGTGTAACAGTCCTTCTCTCCCTCCCTCCCTCCTTCTCACTATCTCTCCCTCCCTCTCTCCCCATCACTCCCTACCTCGCACTATCCCTACCTCTCACTATCCCTCCCCCTCTCCATCCCTCTCTCCCTCTCACTTACCCTCCCTCCCTCTCACTATCCCTCCCTCCCTCCCTCTCTTTCTCCCTCCCCCCCTTGAAACTTGTTGTCACGTCATGTTCACAGGTAAATGCTTTACTTCATCAGACTAGTTCCCTTTTTGTAAACAAATATAAAGGACAAGGAAACTACAAGCTATCTAGGAATCTAGTATCAGAGACAGTCACAGCATGGACGCATCTAAAAACTCTCCGAACTCCAATCAAGACTCTGTGTATGAAAACCCATTTGGCGATAAGGAACAAGACAACATGGGAAACGATGAGTATGAAAATAGCAA
>BROE01000012.1:15549860-15560468 GCA_036571765.1 Plecoglossus altivelis | reverse complement strand
AACTGTGGACACACAGAGTTTAAGAGATATTGCACAAGTTTAACTTATTCCCATGTCTGTGACCATACTGAATTGTTGGTAGTGTGTATTTGTTATGCAAAAAATGATCTTTTTGAATTGGTTAAGATTCTAAAGTCCTTTTTGTACCAGTCATTTGTTTGTTTGTTTGTGTGTATGTGTGTGCAATGCCTGCTTTCACACTTTGGTTGAGAGCTGTCACTCCACCACCAGAAACACACACATTTCTAACATACATAGTCTACTGCTGATCCCTAGGAGGGATTGCAGTGCTGTTTTTCCCATTTTGGGGTCACAGGTGACTGGAGCCTAACCCAGTAGCTTTTGGGCCATAGGCAGGGTACACCCTGGACTGGGGCCAGCAAGTTGCAGGGCTAACACAGAGACACAGACAACCATTCACTCACACATCCATTCTCTAGGGGCAATTTCAATATACCAATTAACCTATCACATGCATGTCTTTGGATGGTGGGAGGAAGCTGGAGTGCCCAGAGAGAACCCACAGTAACATGGGGAGGACATGCAGACTCCACCCAGAGAGATCCTGTGATGTTGGAGTTGGCCCAAGAATCGAACCCATGATCTCTTTCCTGGGAGGCAAGTGCTCTAACTGCACTGCCACCATGCACCCATATCTTACATAGCCACACCTACTGAGTTGAGTTTTCTTATAAGACGGAAACATGACAGAAAAGGGAAGGACAGAAAAAAGGGAACAAATGCAACTCCATTTCTTGGACTTTTTTGACAAATCTTACAGTTTTAACAGGGAAAAGGCCCATTAACCTTTGTCGACAACAGATCAATACATCACAGATTTTCCATTAAAGGGGAAATAATCTGTTAACATCCACAGTTCTTTTATCCATCTCATGAAGGCACAGCTAATTTAGCCTCATTGAGTCTTTCTGTGCGTGTACGCATACACGACTGTACACACGTGAGTTGTGTTTCTATCTGTGTGTGTCTGTTTCATCAGACATGTTTCACCTGCCGTGTGTCTGTCTGTGAATTTTGACCACAAGAAGTCTGAAACTCAGAAACAGCATCACAGGAAACTGTGGTTAGGAGCGAGTCTGCTTTCTCAGTTGATTCCTCCATAGTAGCAGACCCAGTGACCCATAGAAAACTCCCCTTAGAAAATGACAATCTGAATTGTAAATGTAAATGATAACATTTGCGTAGTTGGGCGCGTGGTAGGGTTACAGTTTCAACAAGTAAGGAAACTCAGAAAGTAGTTACTAGAACTAGTTACCAGATAATATACTCATGAGAAAAATGCATCGATTCCACAAACACATATGCTTGTATTGTGTGTATGTATATGTATGTATTGGTGTATGTGTGTGTTGAACAATACCGTTGTCTGGGCTGCGTTGACCTTGGTTGCACGACAGACCCTTGACATTGGCGTACAAGTTCTCTTCCTTCTCCATAATCCTTCGCTGTCCACAACACCACCCTGTTCGACCTCCAAAATCTTTCTTGACCAGGTTAAATCTCCACAAAAGGATTCACCTGTTACAACCCAGGGTCTTTCAGTCTACAGCAACACTATGTTCCAAGTAGTAGAGTCAATGTTCTGGTTTACAATTAAGCAGGCACTCTGCTCTCCCTACAAGGCTGCTCTCAACTTCCCCTTTCTCGACTTGGATGCTTAATTGTGATATCTATCATGACTATCAGAAGAGTTTTAGAGAGTGTGTGTGGTTATATTGGGTTAAAGCAGGGGCTTGTGGGTAATAGAGGGAGTGGTGTAAAATGTGGTGTGAACAGGAAGACAATGACAATAATTTCTGGTAGATTGTCTATTGTGGATTGTATTCCACTAGTGACTAGATTGAGGTACCTGGATTTTTTAGATCATATTTTACTGATACAGGTGACTGGGGCTCTGACACTGCAAACTTCTTTTGGTGGAAGTGTCAACACCCCCTCTCCTCCCATCCCCTCCCTCAACGGTTGAGATGAACAAAACGAACGATCGATTATTATTTATTTATTTATTTTTCTAATGAACCTGATTCGAAGAATCAAGCCTTTAAAATGATTCGAATCTTCATATGGTCTTGTTCAATCCCCGGTTAAACAGGTCCAAAGTCATTTGAGGGTTAGTCATGACACATACGTTTGGGTCTAGTCACTTATCGTTTGTGGTAATGGTTAGGTATTGCACTTGTGTGTTTAGATTTGAATACTGAATTTACGTGAGTATAGTTCTGGTTGATGTAACAAGATAGTGGGTAGAGGTCCACGGAAATTGCGGAGGCTCCGATTTATAAGATTTATAAGAAATGATCATGGTTGAACAAGGATATTCAACACAATGTCACCATCATCAACACAACCTACAGGAATTGTTGACATACAGTTATGATTATGAAAAAGCATTGATTGTGTGATGTTGTGGCAGAGACTCACAGGAGACTCCCAGTGCTGCGAGCAAAGCCAACAGGAGGGTCAGCACTAACGTAGATGTACACCATCCTCTCCTCCATCTCCCCCCTGTCAGACTTCACCTTCTGGGTCATGTCTGGTTCAGCGTAGATGGCCTCCGACATGTTGGCTGTTATTTTAGGGTTTTGTGACTGCACTGAAGCACTGTGGCTATGAGCCCCTAACCCCTACAGCGTGAGAGCGACTGCTCTTGGTTGGTGACAGACTGGCTTTGTCTCTGCTGTCTTCATGCGCTTGCCTGGAAGACGGTGAGAAGAGAAGGTGTGAACGCCGGAACGTCTTGCCTCACTTTTTAGAAACATGAAAAGAGGAAGAAGAGCGTAAACACTTGAAGTAGCTCTGCTGTTCGGTAGCCTCTGTGATCTTCCACGTCTACAGTATACCCACAGATAGGATCTTATTGTGTTTGCATACATATAGTTAATGTATGACAGCAGCACAGTTGTAATGATCATCCATGCATGCAGAAGAGTGTTACTCCCATGTCCGTCTGTTTCTGTGAATTTCGTGTGAAGTGTTAACCCTGCAAATGTGTTGCAAATTCCTCTAACAGGAAGACAGATCTTTCACTTAGTTATGTCAGTCAATTTTATAGGCTCTGCTTCTACATATTGGTGCCTAAAAAAATGTAAATCCACATATATGCTGTACAGACAACAGAGTGTTTCTGGATGATTCTTATGACGGTTAAACAGTGAATGGAGTTTACTCCGGGGCCTGTGACTCCAGCCAGGATGACAATACAGAGGATATGTGTGTGTGTGCGTTGTGTACATGGGTGAAAGCCCATGTGTGAAAGAAGTGAAAAACGGACTTTTGCAAAAGCTTTTTATGTCATATGAGACAAAATAGGAGTTACTGAGGCAGGGAGCAGGTGTGTGGTAAACATTTTGATTACAATGTATAACATTAATCTGTAATTAAAAAGTATTACATAAGTCATTTCTCTCTGTTTCTCTCTCTCCTTCTCTGTCTGTGATATCACGTCTCTCTCTTTCTCTCTCTTTCTCTGTCTGTGACATCATCATGTCTCTCTCTCTTTCTCTGTCTGTGACATCATCATGTCTCTCTCTCTTTCTCTGTCTGTGACATCATCATGTCTCTCTCTCTTCTCTGTCTGTGAATCATCATGTCTCTCTCCTCTTCTCTGTCTATCCTCCTGTCTCTCTACCTCCTCTCTCTCTCCTTCCTTGTCTGTGAATATCATGTCTTCATCTCTCTTCTTGTCTGTGACATCATCATGTCTCTCTCTCTTTCTCTGTCGGTGACATCATCATGTCTCTCTCTCTTTCTCTGTCTGAGACATCATGTCTCTTTCTCTCTCAATTCATGTCAATAATGTTCTATTAGCACGAATTCCAAAACCATATAAAATGAACATATCAAACCTCCCTCCCCCCTCCTCTCTCCCTCCCCCCTCCTCTCTTTCTCCCCCTTTCCTTTTCTGTCCTCCTCCTCCCCTCTTCATCTCACTCCCTCTCTCTCTTCCTCAAACCTCTCTCTCAATCCCTCCTCCCTTTTCTCTTCCTCACTCCCCCCTCTCTCTCTCTCCCTCACTCCACTCTCTCCCTCACTCCTCTCTCTCTTTATGTGTAATTGTTGTATGTGTTGTTGTTCTGGTTTACTGCTGGCGAAGTGTTAGTGCTGTGAGGCAGACAGCCACACTTGCTTCGCCTTGTTCAGCTGGTCTCTCTCCTTGTTCAGCTGGTCTCTCTCCTTGTTCAGCTGGTCTCTCTCCTTGTTCAGCTGGTCTCTCTCCCTCTTCACCTGGTCTCCCTCCAGGGATATCTGACCCTTGCAGGTGTCTGTCCGACCACTTTTCTCAGGCAGCGTTTTGTTGATGGCTGTGTGATCTCTCTCTCTGTCTGAATCTAGAGAGAGAAGAGAGAAAACCGAAGCTATGGGTCTTGCACGTGTGACTTCCTCATGTGTGCAATAGCCGTGGGAACAGAAGGAACTAGGAGAGGTTTTCGTTGTTTCCACATATATTTTAACCCCCAAAACCTCAGTCTAGGACAGGGGTGTCGAAATCCGGTCCTCGAGGGCCGCTGTCCTGAAGGTTTTCGATGTTTCCCTGCTCCGGCACACCTTATTCTAATGAATGAGTTGTTATCGAGCTCTGTGGAAGCCTGATAACGACCCATCATTAGAATCAGGTGTGCTGGAACAGGGAAACATGGAGAACCTTCAGGACAGCGGCCCTCGAAGACCGGAGTTCGACACCCCTGGTCTAGGATCTTATTCAGTGTGGCTGAAAACAGAGTGGACACACACACTCTCACAAAAGTAGACACATACACTCAATCACTAAAACACACACACACACTCACTGAAGTAAAACATACACTCTCTCACTAAAGTAAAACACTTGCCAGCCAGGCGCAAGGAGATGTTAAGAGTGACTTGTAAGGCACACAGCAGCCCAAAGCTCACTGCTACGATGGTGTACAGTCTTATCCCTGTGGAACAAACACAACATTGCACCATGAGAATCAAATCTACATTTATTAGTATAGCAATTTTTTTTTCAACCTTATTACAAACAATGTCACAGAGGGCTTTACATATGCATATAGAACAGCTCCCTCCGCCAAGCTAAACTCTCAAGGAAGACAAGGAGAATGAGAAAAGAGAAAGAGGAGAAGAAAAGACAGAAACAGACGGTCGGTGAAATGAGAAGTGTGAATGAACGGACATTTGTTGCTAATCAGCACAAATCTTAGCCACTGTGCCAGTGTGGTATAGGAAGAAGTACATAAGACTTCTAGAGTAATAATGATTCATATTACTGTCTGACAGATCTGTGTTGCAGAACACTGCGAAGTGAAAGGAACATATTTCTATTATTATTAATGATATAATAATAAACTTTATTTTCTATAGCGCCTTTAAAAGTGGCATCGCAAAGCGCTTCACATAAGGAAAAAAAAGCATGCAATTATACAAATGATACTTTTAAATAAGTGAGGTATAAAGTGTATAAAAACACACGCCAAATAAAAACATACCATCAAAACAATTAAACAAAAACTTCAATATCAGTATAATCAAGTTAAAGCTACCCTAAAGAAATGAGCTTTAAGGGAGGATTTTAAAACACTAAGGGACTCTGCTTGCCTAATCCAAGCAGGCAAGGAATTACAAAGTGTTGGTGCGACTGAAGAAAATGCCCTATCACCCGTAGATTTTAAACGGGTATGTGGTACGATTAAAAGGCCAGTTTCAGGCCAGAGGGCACGCACAGGTGTGTCGGGGGCTAAAAACCCAGAGAGATAATGTGGATCCAAATCATTCAAAGCTTTGTAAGTAAGCATGAGAACTTCAATTCAAATTCAAAATCAATTCATGCCGACCATTTGCCAACCATTTCTTTGTTTGTGTGTGAGTGTGTGTTTGTATGTGTGGGCAAGCACCTGTGTGTATGTGTTTGTGTGTGAGTGTGTGTTTGTATGTGTGGGCAAGCACCTGTGTGTATGTGTTTGTGTGTGTCTGTACAATCTGTACCCATGCAAATGACTTTTTTGGAAATCCAGTTCATTCACAGGAAATTATATTTCTAATCTTTAATTTAAATCAGATGTAACAATTCTATAAATCATGGGAAACGAATTTTCTTTAGAGCAATCTTACCATTCTGCTTCCCTCTAGCTGTCTCTCTCATACCATCCTCAACGAAACTCTGGTTCAAGTAGTCGGCCATCTCCTCTTCTCCCTGCGTGACGCCGCACTAGCCTTCTGTCTCTCTGTGATTTCAGTCTGTCCAGACCCCACACACTAGCCTTCTGTCGCTCTGTGATTTCAGTCTGTCCAGACCCCACACACTAGCCTTCTGTCTCTCTTTGATTTCAGTCCTTCCAGACCCCACACACTAGCCTTCTGTCTCTCTGTGATTTCAGTGTTCAGACCCCACACACTAGCCTTCTGTCGCTCTGTGATTTCAGTGTTCAGACCCCACACACTAGCCTTCTGTCTCTCTGTGATTTCAGTCCTTCCAGACCCCACACACTAGCCTTCTGTCTCTCTGTGATTTCAGTGTTCAGACCCCACGCCAGCCTTCACTCCTTATTCAGACAGTCAAGCCGTCACCCCTTCTGATGACTTCCCCATACATGTTGCTGCACTGTCCTTCCGTTCTGCAATCACACCGGGCCTGTTTTTGCATCCCCCATCCCCACACATCACAGTGCTGCCGTTGAACTACGGACCAGACCAGCCAATCAGGAAGCTCGCCATCCGAAACCAGCATGACTGCTAAATCTAAAGAGCGGTCACACACAGGAGGAGATTTGAAGAGGCTCACGCTGTACTGATGCTTCCTGATTATAGTGTGTGTGTGTGTGTGTGTGTGTAGTGTGTAGTGTGTGTAGTGTGTAGTGTGTCTGTGCACTGCGTGTATATTACTTTAACATCAGGTTTCAACTTACAACAGAGTAAAGTTACGCAGGTTTTTAACATTGCATAAACACGCACATACCCCTTCCCCTTCCTCCACACCACTCTTGCAACATAATTATATTCCAGCTGAAAAATATTGAATAATATGATTTTACTTGGGTTCTTGGTACTCCCTCTGCCTCCGTTCCTCCTCCACCCTCCCCTCCACCCCTCCCTCCAGTCATTCTGCCATAAGCATTCCCACACAGGTCACTTCCTGCAGTCTGTATTGACAGAAACACAAACCACAAAAGAAGAACTACACTCGTCAATGCAGATCATGTCTAAGGGAAGTTGTTGGCCAACAACCACTGAAATAGAGGGAAATGTAAGAAAGGGAAATGCAAGAGAAGGAAATGCAAACAAATGACTGAAACCAATGCGGAACTTTGGTAGGTTGTTGGAAAGAAAAAAAACCTTGCCTAGCTTAAACAAGCACATCGATTAAAACATGTAAATGACACAAAAGGTCACATAAAGCAGCATTATTTAGATGTTTGATGTGGCTTTATTAGGTGGTGAAAAGCACCTAGTCACACGTCCTTTAAAAGCACTGCACCCCTGCCAGCTAAGATAACAATGATCACATTTACATGTGTTCATCTGGTAGACACTTACCCTATAGTACATCAGAAGTACCAGATGTTCTCAGTTAACGGCTTACAGTGGTACAGTTACTGCAACGGCTAACAGTGGTGCAGTTACTGCAATGGCTAACAGTGGTACAGTTACTGCAACGGCTAACAGTGGTGCAGTAACTGCAACGGCTAACAGTGGTACAGTTACTGCAACGGCTAACAGTGGTACAGTTACTGCAGCGGCTAACAGTGGTACAGTTACTGCAACGGCTAACAGTGGTACAGTTACTGCAACGGCTAACAGTGGTGCAGTAACTGCAACGGCTAACAGTGGTGCAGTTACTGCAAAGGCTAACAGTGGTGCAGTTACTGTAACAGCTGACAGTGGTTTAGCTACTGTGAAGACCAACGATGGAACAGTTACTGTAACAGCTGACAGTGGTAGTAACAGTAGCGGCTAACAGTGGTATTTACTTTAACGGCTAACAATGGTAGTTAAATCAACAGCTAACAGTGTAACAGTGATTCGTGCCACGGAATGGTCTGTGTTTTACAAGACACAGCATCATCTGAATGTATTATTGTTGCATGATTCTACAGGTATGGCAATGATACACATGAACACTGTGCATTCTGCTGTGCTGTACAGGTAAGGCATTCTCTCCTGCCATGGCTGATTTCCTGTTATGTGAAAATGTGCTGCACAGTGGAAGGTCTTAATCATGATGTGGTAGCTTACAATAGAACATCTATGGGTACCATTGTTTGAGTGGGTTCCTCTCGTGTAGGTTCCTGAAATTAAAGTTCCTCGTGAGGTGATATGTAATAGCCCCGCGATCAGGCAGGGGACTCTCATAACTGGACAGAGAGCAGTGAGAACGGTCAGAACAGACTCAGACATGGAGATGAGCGGAGACGTTTGTTACGAGAATGTGAACTTCACATTGGATAGTGTTGAAGTGAAGGGTCTGAAGACAGAGAAAGATACAAATCTGGACAAGGAAGAGGACTGTCTTTACTCTTCCGTTGACAAAAGGAAGCCAAAAGAAGTTCAGCAACAGAACGCAGAACCCAGCAAAGTCTCAGAACCCAGTACAGCTGACCCAGGACCAGGACCTGGTAAACACACAGAGCCCACAACCACTGACCCAGGACCAGGTAAATACACACACACACTAGTGGTACGTGGGGGACTGACAGTCTACTTAAAGAGTAGTGGGACGGAAGGATGAAAGAAGAAACAACACGTAAATATAAGAGAATTACTTCAGTAGAGGCGTCTGATTGGATAGGCACCATCTTAAAGCTGTTGCCAGCGGTGACAAGGCTAAGTAGACCGTGCTACGCTGTGTCCCTAACAGCTTTCACTCACTCGTACCGTACTTTATGAGTCCCTTAAGAGAGAGAGAGGGAGAGAGGGAGAGAGAGAGAGGGAGAGAAAGAGAGGGAGAGAGAGAGAGAGAGGGGGAGAGAGAGAGAGAGCGGGAGAGAGAGAGGGGGGAATGGAGGGTGGTCGGCGGATATTTAGTTATTTTACAGTTTTTTACTTTTTTGGGAGGGGACCTCAAACCAATGGCGAGAGTCCTAAACAATTGTTTGGTTTGTTTATTGGGTCGGCCATCCCTGAAATGTCTCTTCTACTTTGTCTCCTCTATGGCTGCTTCCTCAACCAGCTGGGACCAGTTAAAGCAGCCTTAAGCCAGCTAGGACCAGTCAAGGCAGCCTCAAGCCAGCTGGGACTGGTTAAGACAGCCTTAAGCCAGCTGGGACAGGTTAAGACAGCCTTAAACCAGCTGGGACTGGTTGAGGCAGCCTCAAGACTGCTGTATTTGCTTCTGAACACCTTGAGCTGCGTTATCTTTCCAGCCTTGTCCGCCCACAAGACCCGTTGTGACAACTATCGATTGAGGCGCATACCGTTAAGAGATGAAACTCGCACGCAGCTTTAAGCACGGCAAGTGTATTTATAACAAAATAAATTTAAATTAAATAAAAAAAAAGATAAAAAGAATTTAAAAAAAGATAAAAATGATTAGGGAGATTCTTCCTTGGTTGATTAGATTTTTTAAATGATTTGAATCATCATTCCTTTCACCAAGTACATCTGCCAGCATACAGCGGAACAAGGTTAAGCAAAATAATCAAAAATATACATACGGTCTTTGGGCCTCATCTAACCATCTGCGAACACAAGCTTTCTTTCCTGTGGAAACTCCTGTGTCATTTTATCCATACACTTTCATAATCTACAAATTGACTGAAACCAGCATCCGAAAATATTTCGGATTATGTATGTGTGTGTGTGTGTTTATGTGTGTTTATGTGTGGGTGTTTATGTGTGCGTGTGTTTATGTGTGCGTGTGTTTATGTGCGTGTGTGTGTGTGTTTATTTTTGTGTGCGTGTGTGCGTGTGTGCGTTTATGTGTGTTTATGTGTGTGTGTGTGTGTTTGTGTGTGCGCGCAAAGCTTCAAGTGGTGAGAATCCGAAGAGAAGGATCTCGAGAGCTGTAGCAGTGTGTCTCATGCTACTATGCCTTCTTCTATTGGCTGCTTTCACTGCCCTGGGAATATTATACAGTGAGTATATATCTGTTTTGATACACCGATTCTCTCTGCGTGTAGTGGCAGCAATTAAAAGCTATTTGTTTACGATAGTTAGAATGAAAAATAAGCATAGTAAATCATCGTGCTTGAGTTAATTATTCAAGTTGTATAATTATGATAATGTGCTCTTCTTGGCATTGTAGTCAATTACAAAGCACCCAATTCGATTGGATTATTGGAGTTGTAGTTCTTACAAAGCACCCAATCCGATTGGATTATTGGAGTTGTAGTTCTTACAAAGCACCCAATCCGATTGGATTATTGGAGTTGTAGTTCTTACAAAGCACCCAATCCAATTGGATTATTGGAGTTGTGGTTCTTACAAAGCACCCAATCCGATTGGATTATTGGAGTTGTAGTTCTTACAAAGCACCCACTCCAATTGGATTATTGGAGTTGTAGTTCTTACAAAGCACCCAATCCGATTGGATTATTGGAGTTGTAGTTCTTAATTTAAGATGTACAACTTTTGTACAAGTGTCCATGTTTCCCTAACCTCAGTAAATGCTCAGGT
>BROE01000012.1:15539436-15549562 GCA_036571765.1 Plecoglossus altivelis | reverse complement strand
TTGTAGTCAATTACAAAGCACCCAATCCGATTGGATTATTGGAGTTGTAGTTCTTACAAAGCACCCAATCCAATTGGATTATTGGAGTTGTGGTTCTTACAAAGCACCCAATCCGATTGGATTATTGGAGTTGTAGTTCTTACAAAGCACCCAATCCGATTGGATTATTGGAGTTGTAGTTCTTACAAAGCACCCAATCCGATTGGATTATTGGAGTTGTAGTTCTTACAAAGCACCCACTCCAATTGGATTATTGGAGTTGTAGTTCTTAATTTAAGATGTACAACTTTTGTACAAGTGTCCATGTTTCCCTAACCTCAGTAAATGCTCAGGTTGAAAAAAAACTGATATAGAACAGCTTGCAACACTTGACATTAAGTTTTCATCAACTTTCATTTACATTTTACAGTTTGAATGTTAAACTGTAGCAATTTCTATTTAACCATTCAAGGTTCTTCAGCTGCAGAGTAGTTCAATATAATAATAGTTTAGTTTATTAGTTGACTATAATAAAGGGTCATTATGAAGCTTCCACAGAGATTGGTAATGGTTCATTCATTAGAATCTAGTGCGCTGAAGTAGGGAAACATCTAAAACCTTCAGGACAGCAGCTCTCGAGGACCAGGATTGAACACCCCTGGTTTAGTGGAACATTACACACGTGACATTTGTGATGGGGGATTTCTAGGGGTTAGTGGATGTTAGCCCTGAACTTGTTAAAGTAACACAACCATCAACTGCCCCTAAACAACAGCTATTCACCCCTTAGCACCCTCCCCCACACTGTGATTTCATACACAGTGACCACTTGACAAATAACGTTTGACGCCATTTAATTAGGTCAATATTCAGATGCCCATACAATATTCTTGCTGGACTCTTGGCTATTTAGCTATATGGTTGTGAATGTGCCTTTATGTGTTGCTGAATAATCTTTGTTTAGGACTATACTGATGGCTATGATATTTTCTCTGCAGTCTTAACAGCTGTTTTCTTACTTTCTTGCTCTCTCTCTTTATTAATTAAGATCAATTCAGAGAGAATGAGAGAGACCAGCTGCAATCCAAATACAATAATGTGACTGAAGAGAGAGACCGTTTACAGACCAGTAACGCAAACCTGACCAGAGAGAGAGACCAGTTACAGACCAGTAACACCAACCTGACCAGAGAGAGAGACCAGTTATACACCGGTTACACCAACCTGACGATAGAAAGAGACCAGTTTCAGACCAGTAACACCAACCTGACCAGAGAGAGAGACCAGTTACAGACCAGTAACAACAACCTGACCAGAGAGAGAGACCAGTTAATCACAAGTAACACCAATATGACCAGAGAGAGAGACCAGTTACAGACCAGTAACACCAACCTGACCAGAGAGAGAGACCAGTTAAAGACCAGTAACGCCAACCTGACCAGAGAGAGGGACCAGCTGTACAGCAGTTACAACAACCTGACCAGAGAGAGAGAAGAACTTAAGAATAAGCTTTGTGGTAAGTTTTATGTTGTCAATATTGTTCATTTATAAGAGCAAGGCTATCCTTACCTCTTTCGCCTTACAATGTCTACTTGTGATATGAACTAAAAATTAAAGTCACACATATGAAACTTTTATTGTAATTTATGTTTCATGTTTTCCTGTAAATTCGGGTCTCAATACACATTAAAATTAAGAATAATATAATACAATCTAACTGTATATTTAATAAATGGAGAGGCTAGCAGTGTTTTCGCTTTACCTGCATTGCCAGCATGTCTGAAGTTCAGGTGTATAAGTAGGTTTTCAGACCCCTACATTTGAGTACATTTTATTTACTTTTTGAAAACAAAGAAATGTTTCCTGGAGTTTAGTGTGGAAACCAATACGTTGGAGAAAACAAGGGACAGAGAAATATCTCTTGCAAGTCAGTATGACATGTTCTCTAACTGTTATGTTTGCAGGTGTCACTTCCTGTTCTAATGGCTGGCTGAAGTTTGGCTGCAGCTGTTACAACATATCTACATCTCTAAGCTACAAAAACTGGACTGACAGCAGACAGGACTGTAGAGACAGAGGAGCAGACCTGGTGATCATAAACAGCCCAGAGGAACAGGTGAGAGATGGAGAGAGAGAGAGACAGAGAGACAGAGGTGGATAGTAAGAAAACTGAAATATACAGGGTGAGATCAAATTCAAGATCATGGTAACAACATTGTCTTAAATTATTCTTCATGACAGGACTTCCTCAATAACCTCACAAGAGAGAGAGCGGTTAACGGACAGATGAAAGTGTGGATCGGTCTGACTGACACAGTAACAGAAGGAACCTTTATCTGGGTGGACGGAACTCCACTGACCACATCCAAGTAAGAGAACTAAACTTTCTATAGTTTCTGGATTCATAGATTGAAAACAACGGAAATTCTTTCAGATATTCAGCCATTATTTGAATGCATCTATCCGGTACGTTACACCACCATCATCGCCCCATAAATCAACCCAGACAGGCTCACTATCAGCATGAAACTATGAAGGAAACACAGCGTGTTGCCAAAAGCAGATGAACTACCCATACCAAAACCATGGGTATAAATGGGATGTTTAACTTTGAGGCTGCAACAGCTGCCACTCCTCTAGGATGGCTTGTTTTCAGGGTGTCTCTGAAGATGTGCTTCCATTCAGCCACAAGAGCATTAATTAAGTTGGATACTAATGTTGGGAAATGAGACCTGGCTTGCTGCTAATGTTGAAATAAGATTGAAATTAGATACTTAATGTGTTTGGTGTTCAGGGATCTTTGCAGCCCAATCAAGTTGTTTCGATCCAAACTCAACAAAACATTTCTGTATGAACTTCACTACCAACCTTGACTGGCCTGCCCCCATCGCGGAAAACTATCAAACTCAATACTATCAAGTTCATTTGGGATGATCTGCCTCAGACCACAGCATGAGAGAGAACTCATCTTTACATCATCATTACAGTAGTTCGAGTCTTCTGACAAAACATTTCTTCTTGTAAGAATTGTGTGTGTCTGTGTGTTCTTATTTAACCCTGTAGGTACTGGCACAGCAGTAACCCTGATAATTACCTACACCAACCTGGTAATGTTGATGAAGACTGTGTTGAAATACTCTACCTGCCGAATTATGTAAATCCTCCCCTGACCTGGAATGACCAGAAATGTAATTCAGTTAATAACTGGATCTGCGAGAGACAGATCTAACAGTGGCAATCTACTATGGGTTTTAATATACATTTCATTCTCCACCTACCTTGTTGTCATGACAATAATAACTGTCAGATCTGCATGAATAAAAGAACTGCGATGATTAGCTTTCACTTCCTACTGGCTAAAAGAGCAAATTATGTCATAAGTTAGGTTACCTTAAACTGTTTTTAGCTTCCCAGCTATTTTTTTAATGGCCATTTAATTTACTTTAGTAAGTACCACACTGCTTGTCTTTTAATGCTGATGAGTTATTTCTGAAATAAAACATTCCTTTGGTAATGTCTGGACCAAGCTTACTGCTAGCTATGGCTCACAGTAGCAGTCATTTTTACTGCTGTCAGGATTTGGCAGACACGTTTGAAGGTCTTCATTCCATCGTACACCACTATCAGTGTATTCAAAGCACATTTGCCGATATTTCCTGGCATGATGTCATACTGACAGCGGGACACCAGTTGGAGACAAAGGATGAGGCGACGTAACCAAGTCTGTCATCGTTCTTTGACGTCAATTAGAAGACCTTTAAAAGTTCAATACAGTATCAAGTATAATGTTATGTTTCTCATTTCTTGCATTACACTGCTAACCTGTGTACAAAATGTGTTTGCTTTGCACATGTGTCATTGTAGCGAACCTGTTAATAATCATTAATACATTATTACTGCGCAAACTTNTCTTACTGCCTATTCGAACAGTGCTTGGAACAAACCACTTTTAAAAAGAGGAATAATTTGTACGGAGCCTCCGCAATTTCCGTGGACCTCGGCCCACTGTCTTGTAACACAAACCAGAGCTATAATCACGTAAATTCAGTATTAAAATCTAAACACACAAGTGCAATAACTTACCATTACCACATACGTTTAATAACTAACCTCAAACTTATGTGTCATGACTAACCCTGAAATGACTCTGGACCTGTTTAGCCGGGGATGGAACGAGACCACAGGACATTTCGAATCACTTTAAAGGCTTGGTTCTTTGAATCTGGTTCATTAGAAAGAAAAAAAAAAAAATAATCGTTCATTCGTTTGTTCATCCCAACCGTTGAGGGAGGGGATGGGAGGAGAGGGGGTGTTGACACTTCCACCAAAAGAAGTTTGCAGTGTCAGAGCCCCAGTCAACTGTATCAGTAAAATATGATCTAAAAAATCCAGGTACCTCAATCTAGTCACTAGTGGAATACAATCCACAATAGACAATCTACCAGAAGTTATTGTCATTGTCTTCCTGTTCACACCACATTTTACACCACTCCCTCTATTACCCACAAGCCCCTGCTTTAACCCAATATAACCACACACACACTCCACAACTCTTCTGACGGTCATGATAGATATCATATTAGTCATCCAAGTCGAGAAAGGGGAAGTTGAGAGCAGCCTTGTAGGGGCTAGATAACTACTACTGCTACTTAACTGTAAGCCAGAACATAGATATATATGACTCGACTACTTGGAACATAGAATACATGCGCTCGTGTGAGAAGCGTGAACATGATGTATCTTTGTTGTGTAATAAGCACCGACGTACGCTCTGTTTAATGGCATACAGTAATACACTAACTTGCCTGCTAGTCGTTTAGCTACAGTACTTGGCCAGATATAAAGTCTCCTCTCTATCCGGAGAGCGCGGCGAAAGATTTTGGAGGTCGCAACAGGGTTGTGCAGCGACGCTGGACACGCCTAATCCCAGTCGTCCAGATCACACACATCCAGGGAAAAAAAGAACTACCAACGGCAGGCATCCCAACTGCGAGCAGCCCCGAAGGAGTTACACTCTTGTGACAGACAACCTGAGAGGCTTCTAACCACCCTTTCGTCCGCACGGTACCGCAAGCCGGCAGAGTAATTTTATCCCCACCGAACTCTACACTCCCGACCCCTGATACACGACAGGCAGTACACTACACACAATCGAATTGAAATTCTTCGACTTCTGTCGGTCTAACTATGCGCAACAAGGTCAACGCGCCAGCCCAGAACAATGGTATCTGTTCAATACACACATACACCAATACATACATATACATACACACAATACAAGCATATGTGTTTGTGGCATCAATGCGTTTTTCTCATGAGTATATTTTCTGGTAACTAATTCTAGTAACTACTTTCTGAGTTTCCTTCCTTGTTGAAACTCCAACCCTACCACGCGCTCCACTACACAAATGTTGTCATTCACATTAACAATTGAGATAGCTTATCTATCTCTTATCTTATCTATCTCTAAGGGGAGTATTCTATGGGTCACTGGGTCTGCTACTATGGAGGAATCAACTGAGAAAGCAGACTCGCTCCTAACCACAGTTTTCTGTTTTGTGACTGTATTTGGATTTATTTGATTTTTTAGGGTGATTATTGTATTGGGTTAGGGAGAATATTATTGGTGGGGATCTAGTCCATTATACTGTCAGATTTGTGTTGGGGGTGGTGAGGGATTTTTGCTGTTTCTGAGTTCAGAGTTCTTTTGGTCGAAACTGCAGCCAGGAATCATCTACTGCAGGGTATGGTAAACATTTCTGATGAAAACCTACATCACACAAATAGAAACACAACTCACGTTTGTACAGGCGTGTATGCGTACACGCACAGAAAGACTCGCTGAGGCTAAATTAGCTGTGCCTTGATCAGATGGATAAAAGAACTGTGGATGTTAACAGATTATTTACCCTTTAGTGGAAAATCTGTTATTTATTGTTCTGTTGTTGACAAAAGAAAATGGGCCTTTTCCCTGTTAAAACTGTAAGATTTGTCAAAAAAGTCCAAGATTTGTAGTTGCATTTCCTCCCTTTTCTCTGTCCTTGCCTTTTCTGCTCGCTTCCATTAAAACCGTTTAATTAGCATAAACAGTTTACAACAACTCAAATAAACTAAAATAATTAGTTGCAGCTATGTTCGAAATGTGTGTGTTTCTGGTGGTGGAGTGACAGCTCTCAACCAAAGTGTGACAGCAGGCATTGCACACACATACACACAAACAAACAAATGACTGGTACAAAAAGGTCTTTAGAATATTAAACAATAAAAAAAATCATTTTTAGCATTACAAATGCACACAGCCAACAATTCAGTATGGTCACAGACATGGGAATAAGTTAAACTTGTGCAATATCTCTTAAACTCTGTGTGTCCGTAGTTTCAGAGAGGAGATCTTATAGAACTGCAGCAGTGTGTCTGGGGCTGCTGTGTGTTCTTCTGCTGGCTGGGATCATAGGACTGGAACTCATATGTGAGTTTTTCTCATACAAAAACAGTATTATTTGTAATTACATATTTATACATTTTGTACACGCCTGAAACGTCAGGAATTATCCTCTCTTATTTCACAACATACGATAGACTTAATGAAGAAAACACCATGGAGACTATTGAGAGAGACCAGCTGAACAGCAGTAACACCAACCTGACCAGAGACAGAGACTACTTAAAGACCGGCAACACCAACTTGACCAGAGAGAGAGATGAATTTTAGAATAGGCTTTGTGGTAGGTTTTATGTTGTCAATATTGTTCATTTATAAGAGCAAGACTATAATAACGTCTCCGCCCTTACAATGTCTAGTTGTGATATAAACTACATATTAAAGTCTCACGTATGAAACGTTTATTGTGCATTAGTGATGAATGTTTTTCTAAAAGTTCTGGTCTTAAGAGACATTGAGATAAAGAATAATATAATACATTCTGAATGGATATTTAATAAATGTAAATGTGTTTCCACACCAAACTCCAGAAAATATTTATTTGTTTTCAGAAAGTAAATAAAATGTGCTCAAATGGAGGGGTCTGAAAACATACTTACATATCTGCATTTCAGACATGCTGGCAATGCAGGTACAGCGAGAACTCTGCTAGCCTCTCTCTTCAATACGTTGGAGAAAACAAGGGACAGAGACATATCTCTTGCAAGTCAGTATGACATGTTCTCTAACTGTTATGTGTGCAGGTGTCACTTCCTGTTCTGATTGCTGGCTGAAGTTTGGCTGCAGCTGTTACAACGTCTTTACCGTGAGGAAAAACTGGGCTGACAGCAGACAGGACTGTAGAGACAGAGAAGCAAACCTGGTGATCATAAACAGCCCAGAGGAACAGGTGAGAGTCAGAGAGAGAGAGACAAAGGTGGATAGTAAGAAAGGCTGAGGAAACTGAAATATACAGGGTGAGATCAAATTCAAGATCATGGTAACAACATTGTCTTAAATTCTTCTCCATGACAGGAGTTCCTCAATAACCTCACAAGAGAGAGAGCGGTTAACGGACAGATGAGAGTGTGGATCGGTCTGACTGACACAGTAACAGAAGGAACCTTTATCTGGGTGGACGGAACTCCACTGACCACACCCAAGTAAGAGAACTAAACTTTCTGAACTCTCTTGACTCAAAAAAAAGTATTTTCCAAGTGTGATACATTTTAAGATTATTCCCTTACCTGTTTGGCTTTGGTGTAATAGAACCAGAAGCTTTACCCTTATTAAATACCTCCAGACAGACTCAACCAACCACAGCATCACCATTAAGCTATATGAGAAACATATCTAACTAATACAACTCTGATACAGAATGGCTTCTCGTACTGTATGACCAAGACGTGGACCTCAGTGTGTGACTGTCTGGTTGTGTGTGTTTGTGTGATCGGTCTGACTGACACAGTAACAGAAGGAACCTTTATCTGGGTGGACGGAACTCCACTGACCACACCCAAGTAAGAGAACTAAACTTTCTGAACTCTCTTGACTCATAAAAAGGATTTTCCTAATGTGATACATTTTAAGATTATTCTCTTGCCTGACTGACTTTGGTGCAATAGAACCAGAAGCTTTACCCTATTGAATGGTTTCTCGTACTGTTTGACCAAGACGTGGATCTCAGTGTGTAACTGTCTGGTTGTGTGTGTTTGTGTGTTCTTATTTAACCCTGTAGGTACTGGTACAACCCTAACCCTGATAATTACCCACACCAACCTGGTAATGTTGATGAAGACTGTGCTGAAATAGTCTACCCACCTCCTTCTGTTAATCCTCCCCTGACCTGGAATGACAACAGATGTGATGTCAGTACTAACTGGGCTTGTGAGAGACGGATCTAACAGTGGAGATCTACTGTGGGTTTTAATATACATTTCTTTCTCCACCTACCTTGTTGCCATGACAATAAAAACTGTCATGACTGTATGAAATAAAGACCTGTGATGAAAAGCTTTCACTTCCTACTGGCTAAAAGAGCAATTTATGTCATAAGTTAGGTTACTTTAAACTGTTTGTAGCTTCCCAGCTGTTTTTTTAAATGACCACTTAATGTACTTTAGTAACTACCACACTGTTTGTCTTTTAATGCTCATGAATTATTTCTGAAATAAAACATTCCTTCTGTCATGTCTGGACTCCTCTTTGACATTACAGGGTGCATTATAAGGTGCCTCTATGACATCAGCTGTGTAACAGTCCTTCTCTCCCTCCCTCCCTCCCTCTCACTATCTCTCCCTCTCCCTCCTTCTCACTATCCCTCCCTCCCTCTCTCCCTCTCTCCATCCCTCTCTCCCTCTCACTATCCCTCCCTCCCCCTGGAGACTTGCTGTCACGTCATGTTCACAGGTAAATGCTTTACTTCATCAGACTAGTTCCTTTTTTTTTAAACAAATATAAAGAATGAGGAAACTACAAGCTATCTAGGAATCTAGTATCAGAGACAGTCACAGCATGGACGCATCTAAAAACGCTCCAAACTCCAATCAAGACTCTGTGTATGAAAACCCATTTAGCGATGAGGAACAAGACAACATGGGAAACGATGTGTATGAAAATAGCACCTTTCATGACCTTAACGATAAAGCAGCGATCATGACCATCCAAACAGGACCAGGACCAGGGGCAGGTAACACACACACACACGCTCTTTAAAACACTCAAATACCAGTATAGCGAAGATGTCATATTTGTTTCTTGTTTCTAAGAGTGGTTCTTAACCTTGCTGGAGGTGCTGACCCCATCAGTTTCATATACTAATTTACCGAGCCCTTCTGAGTTGACAAAATAAATGACAAATTTTCAAATTCAAAACAGGAAGCCCCAAGCAGGGCATGTCTTCACGAATTACGAGACGGAAGCGTCTTGACCTCCGGCTGAACTCCTGACACTGACTCACCGAACCCCTGAGACTGACTCACCGAACCCCTGAGACTGATTCACCGAACCCCTGAGACTGACTCACTAAACCCCTGAGACTGACTCACCAAACCCCTGAGACTGACTCACCGAACACCTGAGACTAACTCACTAAACCCCTGAGACTGACTCACCGAACCCCTGAGACTGACTCACTAAACCCCTGAGACTGACTCACCAAACCCCTGAGACTGACTCACCCAACCCCTGAGACTGACTCACTGAACCCCTGAGACTGACTTACCGAACCCCTTAGACTGACTCACTGAATCCCTGAGACTGACTCACTGCACCCCTGAGACTGACCAACAAAACCCCTGTGACTGACTCACTGAACCCCTGAGACTGATTTACCGAACCCCTGAGGCTCACTCACCGAACCCCTGGGGTTCGATCTAACCCAGGTTAAGAACCAGAGGTTTCTTAAATGACGATCTCATAGCTCTCTGTGTAGCATGTTGTAGAAATAGTGCACCTTTATATGAATGCCCATGAAGACTTCTCACCATGGTAATATTGGTCGAGTGATGGTAGTTATTGCTGCAGGATTTGCTCTCAACACCCTTTTTCCACTGAGGAGTAAATACAAGTATGGCAAAACAGGGAAAAGTCTACAAGAATCTGATGAGTCAAGTGGAGCATGGAGTCCACATAACACAAGTATTGTCATGCCATCATCAGATATCTTTTTCTTTAAAAAAAATCCAAATGTTCAATGTAGACAAGTTATTTGATCAGACCAGTTCC
>BROE01000012.1:15505192-15539201 GCA_036571765.1 Plecoglossus altivelis | reverse complement strand
CATGCAGATATGACAGTTAATATTGTCATGGCAACAACGTAGGTGGTGAATGAAATGTATATTAAAGTTCCCATGGAGAGCACAGTAGTATGGGAGCAGAGTGGTTAACTTCACTAGGACATTTGGGTAGATAACAGTGACAGAAATAGGAACTTCCTTTATCTCGGGGTGGTCACACTCCGGAAGTCATTTCCCAAAAACTGACCGCACCCAAGTAAGAGAACTAACTTTCTGTACTCTCTTGACTCAAAAAAAGTATTTTCCAAGTGTGATATATTTTAAGATTATTCCCTTGCCTGACTGACTTTGGTGCAATAGAACCAGAAGCTTTACCCTTATTAAATACCTCCAGACAGACTCAACCAACCACAGCATCACCATTAAGCTATATGAGAAATATATCTAACTAATACAACTATGATACAAAATCGTTTTTCGTACTGTATGACCAAGACGTGGACCTCAGTGTGTGACTGTCTGGTTGTGTGTGTTTGTGTGTTCTTATTTAACCCTGTAGGTACTGGTACGGCAGTAACCCTGATAATTACCTACACCAACCTGGTAATGTTGATGAAGACTGTGCTGAAATACTCTACCTGCCTTCTTATGTTAATCCTCCCCTGACCTGGAATGACAGGAGATGTGATGAAAGTACTAACTGGATCTGTGAGAGACGGATCTAACAGTGGGGATCTACTGTGGGTTTTAATATACATTTCATTTTCCGCCTACCTTGTTGCCATGACAATATTAACTGTCATAGCCGCACTAATGAAAGAACTGTGATGATGACCTTTCACTTCGTACTGGCTAAAATGAAGTACATGATGTAAGAATGAGTTACACAGCCTCACACATTTTATTACTGCTTAGTTGTAATTACCACTCAGCTTGGTTTCCCTACTTAGAAAATACTTTATTCCTGAAATTAAACAATGATGAGCTTTCATTTCTTACTGGCTAAAAGAGTATATTATGTTACAATAAGGCAGGTTGCTATAAAATGTTTGTAGCTTCCAAGCAATAAAAAAGAGCATTTACTTGACTTAAGTATCTACCACACTGCTTGGCTTTCATGCTCATAAGTTAATTCTGCAATAAAACAGTCCTTTGGTCAAGTTGTTTGCACTCCTCATTCACCCTGCATTACAGTGTGTCTCTATGACATCAGCCGTGTACCAGACCCTGCTCAGAGACTGGGGCATGGCGGGAAATACTGGCTACCTGACTGCAAGTCGTGGTCATCATCGACAACTAACGTTGAGGTTACGTCATAAAATCTGTGACTGGTCATTGAGGTCAATTAGAAAACCTTTCAAAGTAAAGGAAAGATAAACTCCCATGTTAGGTTTCTTAGTTCTTGCAATGGACTGCTAAACTGTTACAGAACATCACCCTCTTTGCTTCGTACATGCGTCATCGTAGCTCGCCTGATACAATGCAGACTTACCTGCCGTTTCTTCGTAGACAAGGGTCAGTCTATGGGTCTGAGTATGCTGTCTACTTCAGCAGAGCAATGTCTTCAAAATTCTGCAAATGCTTGTATTCTACTGGTTATTTGTCTTCAAGTTTATATTAGTTTTCTTCCTCCACAATCATTCAAGTGCAGCAATCAAGCGCTAAACATACAGATTTACAACATCATCATAATCACATGAGGTTAATACTTACCTATCACTGTAAGTTTGAGGACTAACACAAATGATATGCCAACGTTTCATGGAAGAGTGAATGACATTTCCACCAAAAGCAGTTTGGAGTGGCAGAGCCCCAGTCGACTGTACCAGTAAAATGTGATCTAAAAAGCCAGGTATCTCAGTCTAGTCACTAGCGGAACACAACCCCAGACAAGCTCCCTGTCAGGAAACCTGACATTACCACAAATGATCAGTAACTTAACTCAAACATATGTGACATGACTAACCCTCAAATGACTTTGGACCTGTTTAGCCGAGGATTGAACGAGACCATATGAAGATTCGAATCACTTTAAAGGCTCGATTCTTTGAACCTCGTTCAATGGAAAGAAAAATAAAATGAAAAATATGCGTTCATTCGTTTTGTTCATCCCAACCGTTGAGGGAGGGGATGGGATGGAGAGGGTGTTTTGACACTATCCACCAATATAAGTTTGCAGTGTTCAAAGAGCCCACGTCAAACTGTACAGTAAAATTGAGCTAAAGAAGTGCCCAGGTACCCTTCAATCTAGTCACTAGTGTCTCACCAATCCACATAGACACATCTGACTCAGGAAGATTATTGTCATTGTCTTCCTGTTCACACCACATTTTACACCACTCCCTCTATTACCCACAAGCCCCTGCTTTAACCCATCATAGCCACACACTCTCTACAACTCTTCTGCCAGTCACTGATAGATATCACCATTAGGCATCCAAGTCGAGAAAGGGGAAGTTGAGAGCAGCATTAGGTATCCATCCGGTATATACTGTAGCAAGACCACTTGGAACATTGTGTTGCTGTAGACTGAAAGACCCTGGGTTGTAACAGGTGAATGGAATATCATTTTGTGGAGATTTTACCTGGTCAAAAAAGATTTTGGAGGTCGAACAGGGTGGTGCTGTGGACAGCAAAGGATTATGGGAAAGGGGGGGAACTTGTTCGCAAAGGTCAACGCAGCCCAAAAAAAAGGTATTGTGCAGCACACACCTACACAAATACATAAATACACATACACACAATAGAAGCATATGTGTTTGTGGCATCAATGCATTTTCTCATTTTTCTGTTTTCTGGTAACTAGTTCTAGTAACTACTTTCTGAGTTTCCTTCCTTGTTGAAACTCCAACCCTACCACGCGATCAACAACACAAATGTTGTCGTTCACATTTACAATTCAGATTGTCATTTTCTAAGGGGAGTTTTCTATGGGTCACTGGGTCTGCTACTATGGAGGAATCAACTGTGAAAGCAGACTCGCTCCTAACCACAGTTTCCTGTGATGCTGTTTCTGAGTTTCAGACTTCTTGTGGTCGAAATTCACAGACAGACACACGGCAGGTGGAACATTTCTGATGAAACCGACACACACAGATAGAAACACAACTCACGTTTGTACAGTCGTGTATGCGTACACGCACAGAAAGACTCGCTGAGGCTAAACTAGCTGTGCCTTGATCAGATGGATAAAAGAACTGTGGATGTTAACAGATTATTTACCCTTTAGTGGAAAATCTGTTATTTATTGTTCTGTTGTTGACAAAAGAGAATGGGCCTTTTCCCTGTTAAAACTGTAAGATTTGTCAAAAAAAGTTCAAGATTTGTAGTTGCATTTCCTCCCTTTTCTCTGTCCTTGCCTTTTCTGTCACGCTTCCATTAAAACCGTCTCATGAGCATAAAAAGTTTACAATTACTCAAACTAAGACTTAAAATACTTAGTGTGGCGTATGATTCGAAATGTGTGTGTTTTCGTTTGATTGAGGTGACAGTGCTCTCACAACAAAAAAGATGTGACAAGCATTCACACACACAGCTCACCCTCACCACACAAGACAAATACCTGGTGCAAAAAGGACTTTAGAATCTTAACCGATTTAAAAGATTTTTATCATTACAAAAGCACACACCCAACAATTTAGTATGGTCATAGTCATGGGAATAAGTTTAACTTGTGCAATATATCTTAAACTCTGTGTGTCCACAGTTTCAGAGAGGAGATCTTATAGAACTGCAGCAGTGTGTCTGGGGCTGCTGTGTGTTCTTCTGCTGGCTGGGATCATAGGACTGGGACTCATCTGTGAGTTTTTCTCATACAAAAAAACATTATTATTTGTAATTACATATGTATATATTTGTACAGGAATAAAACATCAGGAATTATGCTTTCTCATTTCACAACAGTCAATAGAGTTAATGAAGAAAAAAACATAAAGTCGATTGAGAGAGACCAGCTGTACAGCTATAACACCAACCTGACCAGACAGAGAGGGACTCAGTTATAAGGACCAGTAACACCAACCTGACCAGAGAGAGAGATGAACTAAAGAATAGGCTTTGTGGTAAGTTTTATGTTGTCAATATTGTTCATTTATAAGAGCAAGACTATCATCACCTCTTCGGCTCTACAATGTCTAATAGTGATGTAGACTAGTGTTGTAAACTTCCGGGGAAGTCGTGGCCTAATGGTTATGGAGTTAGGTTTGTAATGTGCAAGTTGCTGGTTCGATTCTTGCACCGGCAGGAATTGAAGGTGGGGATTGTGAACAAACAGCACTCTCTGCCTTCAATACCATGACTGAGGTTGCCTTTCCCCGCCCCCCCCATGAGCGAATGCACTCCGAACCCAGTTGTTTTCCAACAGGCGGCTGCTGAGCAAATAGCTGCCACACTATCTCTGGGTATACTGTTCTCTCTGTTGTCGTGTGGTTGCCCACTACTCACTTTTGTGTGTGCACTTGGATGGGTGAAATGCAGAGGATTCATTTCGAGTATGTCACTTCACTTCAACTACATATTAAAGTCTCACGTATGAAACTTTTATTGCACATTAATGTTTATTGTGTTTCTAAAAGTTCTGATCTCAAGCGACATTGAGATAAAGAATGGTATAATACATTCTGAATGGATATTTAATAAATATAAATGTGTTTCCACACCAAACTCCAGAAAATATTTCTTTGTTTTCAAAACGTCGATGAAATGTGCTCAAATGTAGGGGTCCGAAAACATACTTACATACCTGCATTTCAGACATGCTGGCGATGCAGGTACAGCGAGAACTCTGCTAGCCTCTCTCTTCAATACATTGGAGAGACCTAGGGACAGAGACATATCTCTTGCAAGTCAATGAACTTGTTCTCTAACTGTTATGTTTTCAGATGTCACTTCCTGTTCTGATGGCTGGCAGAAGTTTGGCTGCAGCTGTTACTACATCTCTACCGTGCAGAAAAACTGGACTGACAGCAGACAGGACTGTAGAGACAGAGGAGCAGACCTGGTGATCATAACCAGTTTAGAGGAACAGGTGAGAGATGGAGAGTGAGAGACAAAGGTGGATAGTGAGAAAGGCTGAGGAGAACTGAAATATACAGGGTGAGATCAAATTCAACATCATGGTAACAACATTGTTTTAAATTATTCTCCATGACACAAACTCCTCAATAACCTCACAAGAGAGAGAGCGAGTAACGGACAGATGAGAGTGTGGATCGGTCTGAGGGAGTGAACAGAGAGAGAGACAGGGAGAGAAAGGTGAAGAGAAAGAGATGGAGAGAGGGGGGGAGACATTGAAACATTGAACCTTGCTGGGTATCACAGAATGACCTGAAATCCTCATTATTTAGTAGAGGGCCCTATTAAAAATGAAAGAAGAGTCGAGGAAAGAAGTGAGAAGAAAGGAATTAAATGATAAGTGAAAAGAAAGAATGAGGTTAGCCAGGCAGGTTAAGACAGTGTTGACAGTAGGTATTAACATCAACAGACCAACCTCTAACTTCTCCTTAACCCACCATGACAGACATTCCTTAATAACCTCAACAAGAGAATATGGATCGGTCTAACTGACACAGTAACAGAAGGGACCTTTATCTGGGTGGACGGAACTCCACTAACCACAACGTGAGAGAAAACTACTTGTTTCAACCTCCAGTGCATTCATCCATTTAACTTTTGATGAATCATCACATAATAAATACATAAATACACAGCAACTTGTGCTTGAGTAGGAACTTCCAAGGCACACTTAACCAACCAATCACAATCAACACAAAGCAGTGTGGGGGAAATACAGTATTTACACACGGGCCTGAGTCTGACTCAGCACATTCACAATGGCCTCACATACTGCATGATCTAGGTGTGGATCTCAGTGTGTGTGTGTGTGTGTGTGTGTGTGTGTGTGTGTGTGTGTGTGTGTGTGTGTGCATGCATGCGTGTGTGATCTTATTTAACCCTATAGATACTGGTCCGGCACTAACCCTGACAATCACAAATCAGCTGATATTGAAGAGGACTGTGCTGAGATATATCCTTTTTACGACCAAGCTACTTATCCTCTGATATGGAATGACTACATCTGTAGTGAAAAGATTTTTTGGGTCTGTGAGAGAGGGATCTGACGGTGGAGATCCAATAGAGGTTGTCCACGCATTACATTCTCTTACAACGTTGTTGGCATTTCAATAACACCTGTTTGATCGAAGGAACAATGATAATTACCTTTTAATTTCTAATGGCTAACAGAGTACATTATAAAATGAGGTACACAGGCTTAAAAAGTTTGTCTCTTACCAGTGAGGGATGAATAAAACATTAAGTAGGGCTATTTGTGTATGCTAATCACAATCAGTCAATCAGCTATTGCTTTATTATTACATGTTACATAAAAATTATTATTACAATATTGTGTATTCTCCTGTGTTGTTCATTGATCTTTGTGTTGCTACTTAAGCCTTCCCCATAGAACCCTGTGTTGTGCGACATGCCAATTCTATTCGAAAGTATAGCTCTACGTTTTCAAAAAGTAGACTGTTTCCCATAAAAACGGAACCATCCCTATAACAATATCGACGCCATTTGCAATTACCTGTTGAAAAATGAAATAACTTGTCAATGGCTGCAGCTTGTAGCTGTTGTCAGTCTTCAGAAGTGACTTGTGCTACTGCTTGTGTTAAGTGTTTGCTTTTACCAGACAACTTTTAGTTTTTTGTGGGGGGTTTTTCCCCCCATATCTGATGATTTGGAACTGCCTGTCTTGGTTTGGACTCCCTTGAAAAAGCGGTTTCACATCTCAATGAGCCCTTCCTGGTTAAAGAAAGGTTAAACAAATCAAATGAAAGTTATTCATGTGATGAATATCATGGCTCCATATCTACTGTAGATTCCGTGGGCGTGTGGCACAAAACGAACAGCGAACCCCAAAGACCTTCTCAGAGACTGCAACAGACTTAAAATGCAGCAATTGTACTTACTGTATATTGGTAAACTGTTTTAACAAATAAAGCTTTCTTTCATTCAATATTATATTTAAATTGGCTTTGATCAATAAAATATCCAACATCCAAATACCTATAATTGTACAACAGATATTTCTGTGTATTTCAAACTAAAATATTTATTATTCATGACGATTTCAAGGAGCATACATTTGCTACATAAAACATTTGTTGCTACTTATTTACAATTCCAAATAAAAAGCATGAGAATGAAAGGGTTGGATTCTCATTTCCCCTGGAAGAAGGAATCATATTTCATTCATTCATCAAGAAAGAGCCCCATTTGAAGCGTATTATAACTATGATGTCACCGGCAGTATCTCAGATTGAATAGCGAATCAAACGGCATCATCTGCTAACTGAAAATATTGCCGCTAAAATCTTGAAAAACTTGATCATTATTTAGTGGGAAATTGCTGATCCAAAAAACATTCGTTGGTAGCGAAAATGGTCTGTAACAACGCAAAATGCGACCATTTGGTGTCAGTTCAGACCCCAGTAAATTATACTTTGAGCTCGCTAACTTGTACAGCTAGCTAACATTGCTTGTGCTAAATAACGATTCAGCTGCTCGGCTCTATGACGCTGGCTAAGTAGGACTCATAAGACATATCACCAAAATGAAGGGGAACCCAATTTAGTAGCACATTAAGACGAGTTCATAGTACCTAGCCCCCCAAAATAGCTTAGATTTATCGATTTTTAGATTTTTCTTTTAACGAAAAGTAGACATTTAGCGAAGGTATTAATACCGACGAGTAGTTGGTATCAGTCGGAGCCGTAAACACAGAGTTCCAACACCCAATGATCTCGCAGACATGTGATCACGTGGTTGAAGTGGCTCCAAACAGCCATATAAAACAGACTTCCGTCGTTATCGAAGACTACGGAAGTAAAGCGTGTCACTTGCGACCTACAGTTCCAAAGGTTTTATATTTCCACTCTTACATAGCTTTAGTTCAAATTTATCGTCAGATAATAGCTTGGTAGATTCTAAATGTCGTTAGAGCTAGACTGTAGGTATAGTATCTGATGTAAGCAACACTTGTACTGTAGCTAGCTGCAGAGTATGTGTGTTCAATGAGGGGAGGGGGAAATGGGACAAAAAATACACTTAGGGACATTTAGAATACAAAAATGTGATTGATGCGATAAATCGCGATTAAATATTCGAATCATTTGAGAGCACTAACAGATTTGGATGCAGATATATTTATAGATGGATAAATCACAAAAAAATCTAAATATATTAGTATAGCTCTTTTCACAAGCAATGACAGAGGGATTCACACATGCCCATAGAACTGTTCCTCAACCAACCCGAACCCTCAAGAAAGACAAGGAAAAACTCCCAGGAAAAACTTGCTAGAGAAATCATGAAACCTCGAGATGAGCAATTCATTGAGGGATCCCCCCTCCTCCGGAGACGATTGGTGAAAGAGAGCTGCAGAACACAGTCTAAACATAGTCATACAGCAAGAAAGTGTTCATTGGTGATTTAAACATTAACAATATACACCTGATGTGTACAAACATAGTAAGCAATCAGAAATCTGTGGATTCTGACATGCACACTCTTTGCTTTGCTCCAGGGCTCCTACAGTAGACCACCTAGGAGCAGGCAGAGCACCATCCCCAGCCCCAGTGAGGCGCAGCGCCCCCCGGAGGATGTTGTGGCAACTACAGGGATGCCTGTGACAGAGGCGCCTGGAACCGACGTCGCGGAGAGCGTCGTCGTGGTAACGGCTTTGTTGATCGAGGCCGCGCACCTGCCGACGTTCCCTGCCTTGTCAACGACCAGGAGCTCCACGGTGTCAGAGCAACACGGGGCGCTGTAGGACACCATCGTGACATTTTCCCCCGCAGCCCCGATTGCCGTGCTGGTGTTGAGGGTCCCGTTGCCAAGGCGGAGGGTCACACGGTCAACACCGGTGCCGTTGCCGTCGGTGACGTTCGTGGAGAGTTCCCAGACGGCGTTGCCTTGGCTACAGACAACAGGGCAGTTGGAAGCTGATATCGTAAGTGCCTGGCACTCTGGTGGGGCAAAGTCTGTGATCTGGAGAGAGAGAGAGAGCGAGAGAGCGAGAGAGATCATGGAAGAGGATTGAACGATAAAGATGGTTAACCCTCGTGCTCTCCTTGTATTCTGCGATTCTCCCTGTCTTAAGGGTCAAAAAGGCCCCATCTTCAACCCTGAAATAAAGCAGGTTCATTACATTTGGACCCTTTTGGGCACTGAAATGTGCAGCAATGCTGCACATGAATCAGAAAGATTTAGTTTTGTCTGAGTTCAATCAAGCACCTACGATCTAAATGTCTTTTGTGGGTGTGTGCATTAAACATAGTTGTGCATCCTTCTGACTCCCCGAAGAGGACACAAGGGTTAAAAGAGATGAGGAGAAGAATAGAAGAAAATGATGGGACGAAATTCACTCCTTCGCTCATCCTTCCATCCTTCCATCTCACGTTACCTTGGTGACCACGGAGAGTTGTAGGACGGCGTAGTTGGTGTCTGATGTTCCGGTTCTCTCCACTTCAATTGTCACGGTGATATCCGTTCCTGAGGTGGTGGACGTGGGTGCCGTCAAGGTCACAGTGCCTTCGGCCGTTCCCCCGGTTGTCATGGAAACGGTGGCCGGGGTAGTGGAGGCAAAGCCGCGATCGTTGGTGGCGCGGACTTCAAACGTTCCACTGGTTCCGTTGGCGGCTGTCACCGTGAAGGGGAGGGAGACGGTGGAACCGGGTTCTAGAACCGAGGAGTTGGACATAGCCTTGGGAAGGGGGGTAGTATATGGTTAAATCTGGAATTGAATCCTCACTAAAGGTGGGTGTGGTGAAATTTGACCCTTGGGTACTCACAGTGACAGAGAAGTTGGATGTCTTGACTTGTGTGGAGGCCTGTCTCTGGAAACTGCTTGTCTTTGACCTGGAGAGGGTGCCATCTTCCCCCCTCAGACGCACCACAAACTCCCCTTCCGGAACATTTTCCAGTGTTACCAGGAAGCTGCCTTCCCCTAGCGACCTCAGGGTTCCGTTGACCTCTCGTGACCCTGAGGCATCTACCAGGGAGACCTCTGACACGGTGACCGTGTCACTTCCTGTTACGGTCACCAACATGCTGGCATTGGCACCTTGGTGAGGGAGGAGAGGACGAGAAATGGAGAGTAGTTATGAGAGACAAACGCAGAAGGAAGGAAAGGAAAGGAGAAAAAGATGAGAAAAGGTTTGTAGGACTTTTAACCCTGGTAGAGCTGCCTTTGGGTCACTGTGACCCACCATTGTGATACATGAGGTAAATAATCCTTGTGCTGCATTAGGGTCATTGCGAAAGTAAAGGTTCAACAATGTGATCATTTACAAATCGTGCTACTCTGCAAGTAGGTGATACCGTGATTGGAATGACAGATGGTGATCTTACCTGATAGAGGGCGTCCCACCTTCAGACTCAAATCTCCATGAGCTCCAGGGTTTCCCTCCACAAAATTGTAAATGAAATTAAAAGAGCTCTGGCCTGAAAAACACCACACACACACAGCCTGTGATTGTGCTGGAAGACCTCTCACGGAGAAAGCTACATATCAACATTAAGAGATTGCTGACCTATAACCTTCAGTGTATAGGGTTTCGTTGATATGACACGGATCTCCCATGATCCCGTCTGATTGGCGCTGTCCAGGCTGATGCGACGAAGGTTTCCTACGGTTGCCATGGTACCCAAAGGACCGCTCGTCTGGCTCTGGTTCTGAGACACACCTGTAATGTTGGTTACACACACACACACACACTGTCCGTTAAGACACAGCCCTGGCCTGAGAAGCTCTCTCTCTCTCCCCCTCCCCCTCCCTCTCCCTCTCTCTCCCTCTCTCTCCCTCTCTCTCTTTCTCTCTCTCTCTCTCTCTCTCTCCCTCTCTCCCTCTCTCCCTCTCTCCCTCTCACACACACACACCTGTTGGGCTGCTCAGGGTGAAGGACGGGGATACTCCAGTGATGTAGACGGTCAGGTTGTGAATGGAGCTGTCGACAGTGAAGGTGAAATTCTCAGGCTTTCCTGGCGTTCTGGAGACCTGGAGTACTGTCACCTGTTGCATCAAACAGAGTATAGACCAGAGTATACCAACAACGAGCCAGAACGTAGTTAGTGTAGACCTGAGTGTAGTAAGTATAGACCAGAATGTATTGATTATAGATGAGTATTGTCAGTAGATACCAGAGCATTTCCGGAAGCGTCCTGGATGACGCTGGTAGCCTGAGGGAGTTGGGCTTTTGTGATCTCGATGGCCTGCCCTCCCGAGGCCCGAGCCAGATCTCGGTAAAGCTTGGCATCCGATTCGGCCAGACGACTGGAAGTACTGCCCACCGTGTCTCTACGACGCCGGCGACTGATGGGGATGTCAGTCAACATGAAGGTCACCTTGAGGAGAGGGAGGAGAAGAATGAGTTGTGGAGAAGAGGAGAAAGGAGAGAGGCAAAGAACAGAGAGAGAGAGAGAAGAGTAATCACCATGAGACACAGAGAGCGAAGAAAGATTGGAGAAGAAGAAGAGGGAGAGGGAGAAATGGAGAGAGAGAAAAAAGATGGAGAGAGAGAAGATGGAGAGAGAGAAGGTGGAGAGAGAGAAGATGGAGAGAGAGAAGGTGGAGAGAGAGAAGGTGGAGAGAGAGAAGGTGGAGAGAGAGAAGGTAGAGAGACAGAAGATGGAGAGAGAGAAGGTAGAGAGAGAGAAGGTGGAGAGAGAGAAGGTGGAGAGAGAGAAGGTGGAGAGAGAGAAGGTGGAGAGAGAGAAGATGGAGAGAGAGAGGTGGAGGAGAAAGGTGGAGAAGAGAGAAGGGGAGAGCTCACCACAGACTTGGTGCTCTCTATAAGGGCAGTGATTGTGCTCTTCAAGGCCGCGTCTTTGGCCGGAGCGTCGGTGAACACAAAGATCTCAGAGGACGGGGGCGCCCCTGTGAGGGCAAGCTGGGAATTACACGAACACACAGTGTGAGCCATTACATACGCACACACGCACGCACGCACACAGCACACACACAGTGTGAGCCATCACACATTAACGCACACCACGCACGCACGCACACACACACAGCACAGTGTGAGCCATCACATAGCGCACACACGCACGCACGCCACACACACACACACAGTGTGAGCCATCACATACGCACACACACACACACACACACCCACAGAGTAAGCCATCACATACACACGTATATCACAAAAAGTAATCGAAAAAAGAACCACTTACACACACATACACCTGAGGTAAAGATGCAGCCACAGGTAGTCCAGACAAACACACAAACCTGAAGTCCAGACAAACACACAAACATGCACAAACAAGAGCCTTGAAAAATAAAATAAAATACAAAAAATATATAAAAAATATAATATATATATATACACACAAACACACACACAAAACCTGAACCTCCAGAACAAACACCACAAACCTGTAGGCCAGAAAACACACACACAAACCTGAAGTCCAGACAAACACACAAACCTGTAGTCCAGACAAACACACAAACCTGTAGTCCAGACAAACACACACACAAACCTGAAGTCCAGACAAACACACAAACCTGTAGTCCAGACAAACACACAAACCTGTAGTCCAGACAAACACACACACAAACCTGAACTCCAGACAAACACACAAACCTGTAGTCCAGACAAACACACACACAAACCTGAACTCCAGACAAACACACACACAAACCTGAAGTCCAGACAAACACACAAACCTGTAGTCCAGACAAACACACACACAAACCTGAACTCCAGACAAACACACACACAAACCTGAAGTCCAGACAAAACACACACAAACCTGTAGTCCAGACAGACACACAAACCTGAACTCCAGACAAACACACACACCAAACCTTGAACTACCAGCGCAAAAACACACACACAAAACCTGAAGTCCAGACAAACACACACACAAACCTGTAGTCCAGACAAACACACAAACCTGAACTCCAGACAAACACACAAACCTGTAGTCCAGACAAACACACAAACCTGTAGTCCAGACAGACACACAAACCTGAAGTCCAGACAAACACACACACAAACCTGAACTCCAGACAAACACACACACAAACCTGTAGTACAGACAAACACACACACAAACCTGAACTCCAGACAAACACACAAACCTGTAGTCCAGACAAACACACAAACCTGTAGTCCAGACAAACACACAAACCTGTAGTCCAGACAGACACACAAACCTGTAGTCCAGACAGACACACAAACCTGTAGTCCAGACAAACACACAAACCTGTAGTCCAGACAAACACACAAACCTGAAGTCCAGACAGACACACAAACCTGTAGTCCAGACAAACACACAAACCTGAAGTCCAGACAGACACAGCTCTGGGATGTCCCCTCCACCGTTTGCTTGCAGTTCATTGATCTTCTGCTTGAAAATGTCAGCATCTGTGGTCGTTATTAAAGGGCCAAAACCTACAAGCACAAACACAGAACAAATACAACCTCAGTTGTGTCTTTTGAGTTGAACGACAGGATGATCGTGGGCAGTCTGACGCACGCTGGCGAACAAACTGTCAGCCCTACCGGGGTCATTGAAGGGTACCAGGATGTAGGCGGATGGCTCCTGTTGGGTTCCTCTCTTGCTGTCGATGATGGAGAAGGAGACGCGCTTGGCCTCTGCGATGTCATCCCTCATGCTGCCTGTGGTGTCGATGACGAAACACAACACAGAGGACTGGGACAGGCCCATCAGACTTCAGGGCGGGGGGAGGGGGGAGGGGAGGGGGACAGAAAAATGGCATGAACCTCACCAACAAGAGAACACCCTGAAAACATCCTCACCCTGTGGAGAATTCTAAATTCTAAACCTCTTCTAAACTCTGTTTGAACTCTAAATTCTAAACTGTCAATTCTTAATTCCAGCCTCTTAGTTCCAAATTCTCAATTCCCAAATTCTCAATTCTAGACTCTTAGTTCCAAACTCTCTCCAGGTTACCGTAGGAAATCTCGGTCGCCGGCAAAGGCTCTGATATCTTCCAGAAGCTCCGTCGTCGCGGAAACCGCCACATCCGCCGCCACTTGGTGCATGTGACCATGACTGGCACCCGTGTCATCCTTGTTGATTCCCCCCACTGGATCCTGACTACTTGTCTTGTCAAATAGACCACCGTGGCTGCATTTACCTAGAGGATGAGAATATATGTATGAGTATGTATATGAAAGTGTATGTGTGTATACGAGTATGTATATGAGATTCTGTGTGTGGGTGTGTGTGTGTGTGTGTGTGTGTGTGTGTACCTGCAGGCTTGGCGGAGGACAGAAGGTTGAAGTACCCTGAGGTGAGCAGGCCTTGCTGTAGGACCTCAGACAGGATGTTGTCACTGCAGTTTCCTGCCACACAGTTCCTACAAGTCGGAGTGGCAGGATCTAGACACAGGGGGCAGCTAATCAAAATGTGTGTGTGTGTGTGTGTGGGGGGGGGAATGTATGTGTGTGTACATGTGTGTGAGGGAGTGTAGTTGTGCGTATGCATGTGTGGGAAAGTATGTGTGTGAACATAATCATGTACATTCTGCAAGCGGAAAAACGGGTTCATCTGTAGATAGAGGATGTGTCCCCGTGTGGCATGTCTGTCATGTGAGGGTGTGTGCGCTGACTGACAGGAATGTGTGTACATACGTCGCTACACGTCTAAACAATTGAAGTCTGAACTAAGTGGTAGGTGGGAAGACAAGTCGACACTGATGCAATAAATCAACCATGAAAGATTGTTCCAAACAGAAACGCTCTTGTCAATGAGTTGACATTCATTTCGATTGCCTAACTAGTCACACAGTTCCCTCATCAGAAACATGCATTCCATCTCTCACATGCCCACCCACCTGCCAGGCTGGTAAGAGGAAGATATGGTCGTATAAGGCTGGTGTATGGAACTCTGTTTCCCTGCTCCACCCAGTTACTGTGACTGTAAAAATCCTACACACACACGTCAAACATCATTAACATCATCCTAGTTGCACATGACCTGTATTCATCGGAAAGTATTCGTACAGTTTGTATAGTTTGTATTTTTTTAGTTTATGTATAGGAAAAATTGTTATATTTATTTTTACTTGATTGTTGTATGCCTATACTTATGTAGCACTGTGGCTCTGTGAGGCACGACATTTCGTTCCACTGTCTGCCCCCGCATGTAGCGGAATGACGATAAAGCTCAACTTGAACTTGACTTGACTATTTCATCACTGTATTCATAATCTATACAGTTATCTGTCCTGGGCCTCCTCCTCTTCCTTACCTGTAGCGTGTGACAAATCCATCCCAGACGCAGCCTGCCTGAGAGGAACCTCTGAGCTTTCACACTCTCCTTCACGGCAGATACTCCTGGAGCAGAGCACAGTAGCATCAGGAGGAGAGCACAGCACAGCACAGCACAACAGCACAACAGCACAGCACAACAGCACAACAGCACAGCACAAACACAGCAGGGCACAGCAGAGCACAGCAGAGCACAACACAGCAGGGCACAGCAGAGCAGGGCACAGCAGAGCACAGCAGAGCACAGCAGGGTAGAGCAGGGCACAGCACAGCACAGCACAGCAGGGCACAGCAGAGTAGCATAGACTAGACCAGAGTAGAGTAGAATGGACTAGAGTAGAGTACAGTAGAATAGGCTAGACCAGAGTAGAGTGGAGTACAGTAGAATAGACTAGAGTAGAATAGACCAAAGTAATGTAGAGTACAGTAGAATAGACCAAAATAGAGTAGAGTAGAACAGATGGCACATATTAGATCTGCAGCTATGTAATTGTCACACCCTCTCCATCCTCATCCCCCACTCTTTGCGCCCACTCTTTCCTCCATCCCTCCCCCCTTCTCTCCATACCTGAGGTTATGACATCACGGCCTCCCGAGAACGCCTCGTCATCAAAGTGGTGCTTCGCACTCAGCGCCATGACGACGTCCACAAACGCGTTGCTAAAATACAGATTGGCTATGGCGGTGTGGAACGAGATGAAAGAAAGGAGGGCGGAGCCATCGGAGGAGCACGCCCTCTGAACCTTGGTCACCGTCAGGTCGTCGTCGATCTGGAGACCAGGAGGGTTAGGGTTAGTACTTTTTAATGATGGGCTAACTAGTATTTAACGTTAACTGAAGCATGTACCCTCCAATTGAACCACTCACCGTTAAGCTGAAGCCACGCCCCTCAGCCGCAGCCAGGGATTGGCAGGCTTCAGCGGTCTTCCTCAGGACGGCCTTCGTCGTGATCTGGCGGTGGGTCAGGGAGTTTCCGACCAGGGAGAAGAGGGGTTTGAAAGCCCTTGTGGAGCTTGTGAAGACAACACACATGGCCATCCAGAGGAGGAACTTCATGGCATCAGGCAGGAGCAACGCTCTGCTATAGAGGAGCACTCTTTCAGTATACAACACTCTGCTATAGAGGAGCACTCTTTCAATATGCAACACTCTGCTATAGAGGAGCACTCTTTCAATATGCAACGCTATGCTGTAGAGGAGCACTCTTTCAATATGCAACGCTCTGCTATAGAGGAGCACCCTTTCAATATGCAACGCTCTGCTATAGAGGAGCACTCTTTCAATATACAAAACGATAAGAGAATGATTAGATCCAGAGCTGTCATCAATGGCAGAGATAACTTTCCTCTTGTTTTCACAGACACGCAGTGCATTTGTTTCAACCTCCACTAAACTGTTAAGTATTTAAGGACATTCGCTATTAGAGGATAGTAGAGAAGACAGGAGTAATGTAGAGCAGATCAAGCTCTGTGGTAGCCTCATAATGACCTTTCATTAGAATCAGGTGTGCTGGAGCAGAGAAACATCAAAAACCTTCAGGACAGCGGCCCTGGAGGACCAGGGTTTCCCACCCCTGTTTTAGTTCAAGTTCAAGTTGTGCTTTTTTGTCATTCCGCTACATTAGGGGGCATACAGTGGAACGAAATGTTGTGCCTCACAGAGCCACGGTGCTACAGAAGTACAGGCATACAACAGTACAGGCATACAACAGTACAGGCATACAACAATCAGGTAAAACACACATCCCCCTGCTTTCGCACACCTGATTAAAACATGTGGTCATTACCTGGCTTTCACATAGCTTGAAAACAACCCATTCATTAGAATCAGGCGTGCCCTCTTATCACCACATCTCAGCAGCCTGTGGATATCAGAAGCTCTGACATGGGCAAACAAGCCCAGTCAGATCAGCTACTTGTACCTGGTTTAACCCCCTCAGCCCACCTGTAAAGTCTCTCTCGTACAGTACAATTGGCTAAACTGAAACTATTAAAATTGAACATACAAACCCTGTAATAGAAAGAAAAACGACTGAAAATCACAGCAATCCAATAGTGAATCTAAAACATAAACACATTGCTGTGTCATATATACAATAAAACAGAGGTCTACCTGTGGGAAAAGGTGAGGTCGAGACCTTGAGTGGATTTCAAATGTGTGCAGCTGTGCTTCAAATAGAGTTTGTATTTATTGAGCGTGTTGACCTCCCCTTCTCGCGAGGTTGTGTATTCTGGCATTATCTGATCCTTGTTGCTTGTGCACATATGTGTGCATGGGTGGGTGGGTAAACAAGAATGTGTACGTGTGTTGCTATGAGGATATGTGTTCACTTCCTTTTCTTCTTTGTCACTCAGTGATAAGAAAAATGTAAAAAGGTATCACCTATGCAGGGGGTTTTAGCATAGTTAGAGAGATGTGTATCGAGATAGATAAGTAGAGAGACAGGAACAGAGAGACACGAGTAGAGACAGACCATGAGAGAGAGAGAGACGGGTAGGGTAAGATGGGCAGAGAGAGACCGGTAGATAGAGTCACAAGTAAAGATAGATGTAGGAGAGACGGGGTAGAGAGACAGATTAGACAGAGAGAACAGGGTAGAGATAGAGGAGGACAGGTCAGGTAGACAGGAGAGACAGTAGAGATACAAGTAGAGATAGAGAGACATCATTGTAGACCAGACAACAGGTAGTAAGAGACACAGGTAGAGATAGGTAGAAGATAGAGGCAAGGTGAGAGTCAGTAGATAGAGAGACAGACCAGGTAGAGAGACAGGTAGAGGTGCAGGTAGAGAGATAGAGAGGACAGGATAGAGAGACAGTAGAGATACAGTAAAGTACAGAAGATATAGACAGGGAGAGACACGGTAGAGATAGAGACAGGTAGAGAGACGGGTAGAGAGAGAGGACAGGTAGATAGAGACAGGTTAGAGAGGAGACAGATAGAGAGACAGGTAGAGAGACAGGTAGAGATAGAGAGACAGATAGAGATAGAGACAGGTAGAGAGACAGGTAAGATACAGGTAGAGATAGAGAGAAAGGTAGAGAGACAGGTAGAGATAGAGACAGGTAGAGAGACAGGTAGAGATAGAGACACAGGTAGAGAGACAGGTAAAGAAACAGGTAGATATAGGGAGACAGGTAGAGATAGAGACAGGTAGAGAGACGGGTAGAGATAGAGAGACAGGTAGATAGAGTCACAAGTAAAGATAGATGGGTAAAGAGAGACAGGCAGAGAGAGAGACAGGTAGAGGTACAAGTAGAGATAGAGAGACGGGTAGAGAGACAGGTAGAGAGAAACAGGTATAGATAGAGAGACAGGTAGAGAGAGAGGTAGAGATAGAGAGACAGGTAGAGAGACACAGGTAGACAGACAGGTAGAAAGACAGGTAGAGATAGAGAGACAGGTAGAGAGTCAGGTAGAGAGAGACAGATAGAGAGACAGGTAGAGATACAGGTAGAGATAGAGAGACAGGTAGAGAGACAGGTAGAGAGACAAGTAGAGATAGAGAGACAGGTAGAGAGAGACAGGTAGAGAGACAGGTAGAGATACAGGTAGAGATAGAGAGACAGGTAGAGAGACTGGTAGAGAGACAAGTAGAGATAGAGATAGAGACAGGTAGAGATAGAGACAGGTAGATAAGACAGGTAGAGATAGAGACAGGTAGAGATACAGGTAGAGATAGAGAGACAGGTAGAGATAGAGACAGGTAGATAGACAGGTAGAGATAGAGAGACAGGTAGAGAGACAGGTAGAGATAGAGACAGGTAGAGTGACAGGTAGAGGTAGAGAGACAGGTAGAAAGACAGGTAGAGAAACAGGTAGATATAGAGAGACAGGTAGACATAGAGACAGGTAGAGAGACAGGTAGAGATATAGAGACGGGTAGAGAGACAGGTAGAGAGACAGGTAGAGACACAGGTAGAGATAGAGAGACAGGTAGAGAGACAGGTAGAGGTACAAGTAGAGATAGAGAGACAGGTAGAGAGACAGGTAGAGACACAGGTAGAGATAGAGAGACAGGTAGAGAGACAGGTAGAGACACAGGTAGAGATAGAGAGACAGGTAGAGAGATGTTGGTCAGGTGAGGTGAAACCAAAGCAACAGAAACAACTCGTAATGTCCAAACAAAACAGCTTTAATCTAAAGATACGATTGACCTCAGAGGGTATTCGTTGTTGATGCTGAGTGCATAGCTAGTATGTGTGTCACCTGTGTGTCTGTCAACATTTTTCACTTGTACATGTGTGTCAATCGTTTACGGGAATGTGTATCACGTGTGTGTGTGTGTGTGTGTGTGTGTCAACACATGTGTGTTTGTGTACCTGGGTGTGTACTACTGTACTGTACACTATTGCTGCTGACATGGTGTTACACAGAGGTAGGACACTATGAGTACAAGTAAACCTCGGGCTCTCTTCATGTTCTTCAACTCCCCCTGTCCCAAAGGTCAAAAAGGCCCCACTTTCAACCCTGAAATAAAGCAGGTTAATCACATTTGTACCCTGTACCCTTTTGGGCACTGAAATGCTGTAATGCAGCCATGCTGCACGTGAATCATAAAGATTTTGTTTTGTCTGAGTTTAATGAAGCACATACAATCTAATTGTCTCGTTGTGGGTGTGCATTAAACATAGTTTCGGGTCATTCTGACCCCCCGCAGAGAACACAGGGGTTAACAGGTCTGATGACCATAGTATTCTGTACTGTTTGTTTGTAATGGGAACTAAGGCGTGTGCTCAGAGCTATTTGTTCCCCACAAGAGTAGTAAAACAAGACCACTCAAACACACACACACACACACAGACAAACACACACACCTTTACACACAAACCCACACACACCTAGACACAATAACTGGGCAGTACCATTTCCATGGAACATAATTGGAGGGAAAACATCCACCATTCCTTTAGATCGTATTTCATGGTACAATTGATGCTATACCACGTGTGCGTGATTGGTGTCAAGAGCATTCTGGTTCGATTGGCAAAAAGAATCGTTGTTAAAACCACTCAGGAAGCCAAAAGTGCCATTTTCTGTGTCAAATGTACCCTCAAGTCTTAAGTCTGAAGCAACCATGACCTTATAAACGTAAGACTTTCATTTCTTACTTCTTACTTCAATTTCGCAAATGTGTGTTCTCGGTGAGTCGGTGAGTTATTTTTCCAGAGAACTCTTATAGCCAAGATACTTCCTTCTTCCCTACTGTATTACTGTGTGTTTCATTTTTTCATTCATAAGAATGTGAGTCAGACATGAATTTCCAAAGAAATGCTGAAAGAGTGTGTGTGTGTGTGTGTGTGTGTGTGTGTGTGTGTGTGTGTGTGTGTGTGTGTGTGTGTGTGTGTGTGTGCATGCGGGCCTGCATGAGTGTAAGTGAGTGTGTGTAAGTGTGTGTGTGTGTGTGGCTATATAAGAGCTAAGTGCTAGTCTGCCTAAGACACTTTGTCACCCAGGTAAGTTCGCCTTCAAAGTCAAATCAAATGATGTGTGTGTATGTACGAATGGTAGTAATGGAGGACCAAGGTAGATGTGAAGGAAATGCTTCCTTTTTGACGACAATCATTATTTTCTCACACACGTTTTAGTGCTTTGTATCGATGTTCATGAATACCTGTCGTTGTGTCTCCAGCTTCTTCTACCCTGGTGCAGCTTGAACCGTCACACCTGGAGACAAGATGATCTTCACCCGACTCATCCTCCTTCATGTCTGCATGCTGACTGTGGACTCAATGGTAAGATGTTGTCGCTGTCCCACCATTGGAATGATACTGCCCAGTTACTGTGTGTAGGTGTAGGTGTGTGTGTGTGTATGTGTGTGTGTGTTTAATTAAGTGCGTGCATTATTGGAGTTGAAGTGAAAGAGACACGACCAACAGAAAGACAGATTCTGAAGAAGAAAAAAAATGTATCTAAGAGTTATAAATCGAGCCGCCTGAAATCAATGTTATGTTTTTGTTTTCTCCGTTAGATGTCTTCACCCTCTAAGGAGTCCATCATCCCAATGCGGAAAGTCTACCCTTTAGACATGGCCCTTAACTGTATAGACGATATGTACAAAGGCTGCGCCTCTGAAATGCATAAAGAAGTAAATGATAAATATTTAAAGGAAGAATTACAATACAGTTCTGATTTTAATTCAGGCTGGAACAAGTTCAAAGACAATGCCAAGAAAGCCTACAACAAACGAGAGGACGATGACAAGGATCTTCAGTTGGATCATTTCTATGCATTATTTGCTTATACAGGTCATACATTGTTTTACAACGATTTTGTCAGTGGAGTAAGAACAAAAAAGGCAGAGTACATAAAAGACTTCCATTTCCACGCACTGCATTTCTTGTTGTCTGACGCAATCCGTCTGCTCAAAGTTCACCAAAACGGATGCATCACTTCATACCGAAGAACAAAAATGGATTTTAGCGGTAAAGTTAATGCTGAAATGCGTTTCGGAGCATTCACTTCCAGTTCGAAAAAAAAGAATGCGACTATATTTGGAAATAAATCCTGCTTTGAGATAAAGACGTGCCACGGCGCGTATCTCAAGAAATATTCTAACCTTGATCGTGAGGAAGAAGTCTTAATTCCGCCCCACGAGACGTTCAAAATAACCGCAATTGAACATAAAGGAAACATTTTAAATTGTGATGTTCTGTTCAAACTGACCAGCACTGGAACTAAAAGCGATTTGAACTGTGCTGTAGCAGGCAAAACAAACTCTGAAACAGCTAAATTTGAATTATAGAACAGCGAATGTGTATGCGACTGATCCACTTCAGGCATTACAAACATATTTACTTCATGTACTTAAAAAAACTACTTTCTTTAGATTTTTTTTAAATAACTAGGCCCCCTCATCAGATGCATCTTACTCAGTCTTGGGGTGCAGTCATTGGCGATTTTTAGGAGGTTTTAAAACTGGGGGTGCAAAGGGTAGTGATTTTTGTTTTGTTTTTTTGTTTGCTTGCTTGCATAAACATGCGCAAAATTAATACATTTCATATATATATTAGTACATTTCAAATATAACATTAAGTAGAGAGACAGGAAAATGTTTCCCCTGAGACCGTCAAGCTCCGGAGAAGGTTTCTGTCCGATATCCCTTATGGCAGGGGCATAAATAGATGGTTTAGCGATCAGAAATTAATTCATGATTTTAAAAAAATGTTTTTCTTTGTACAAAACACGCACTCAATGAAATAAGATAAAAGACGTCTGTACTTTTAACGTCTTACCAGCTATCTGTATCTAATATGAAAACGAATAAAGATTTAAGATGAAACAGAAGTATACAAATGGTCATGTTTATTTTTAAACACCAACGATACACTCCATCAAAGCCTATTACAAAAGACCGATGTAGAATAACTTCGAGAACAAGCGAGTGGCAAGAGTTTCAAGGTTAAATTCACTTTTATCGGTAAACGTAGAGGCAGGCAGAGATGTAATCTAGCTTGTCTCCTATTTGTTTGTGATTTCTGCCCCCCCCCCTCTGAACATAGTAGAAAGGAGAGTACACTTTAATAGTGGAATGGATGTTAAAGGTGCAATATACCTTCCACATGGGTGTATCCGGGCCCACTGGAAGACTAATGGGCTGCCTGCCTGGTGTCCCAGGGTTGAAAAAGCATGTCTGAAATGCCCTCTAGAGTGGCAGATATGAGACAAAGTGTCATGCCCTACTGTCTGCCATTCATATCAGGATGTATGCTTGAGTGCCCAGGATGCCCCTTAACGCAATAAATTATAGTGTGCCCTCTGTAATAAAATAATCTTAATCTATCTTAATCTTTATCTCATCTACTATTTTAATGAGTCTTAATGACCCCTCCTTGAACCGCCACCTTAACGTGGTGGAGGGGTTTGAGTGCTTGAATGGATCCTAGGAGCCATGTTGTCGGGGGCAATAAGCCCCTGGTAGGGTCTCCCAAGGCAAACTGGTCCTAGGTGACTAGCCAGACTAAGTGTGCTTTACCAAAACCCCTATGATGACCAAAAAAAAGAGAATCGCTACGTCGCCCGGAGTGGCGTTACCGGGGCCCCACCCTGGAGCCAGGCCTGGGGTGGGTGCTCGCAGGCGAGCGCCTGGTGGCTGGGTCTTTGCCCATGGGATCCGGCCGGGTATAGCCCGAAAAGGCGACGTGGGATCACCTTCCTGCAGGCCCACCACCCACAGGAAGGATCGTAGGGGGCCGGTGCAGTGTGTTTTGGGCGGCGGTCGGGGGCAGGTGCCTGGACGACCGAGGCCATGCACATGGTCTCTAGCGCTGGGGACATGGAATGTCACCTCTCTGGCAGGAAAGGAGCCCGAGCTTATGCAGGAGGTAGAGCGTTACCGGCTAGATATAGTCGGCCTCACCTCCACGCACAGCCTGGGTTCTGGATCCATTATCCTCGAGAGAGGCCGGACTCTACATTTCTCTGGCGTTGCTCGTGGTGGAGAGGCAGCGGGCTGGCGTGGGCTTGCTCATAGCCCCGTGGCTCAGCCGCCACGTGTTGGTGTTTACCCCCTCACTGTTGTATCGGCCTATGGGCCGAACAGCAGTGCAGAGTACCCGGCCTTCTTGGGGTCCCTGGGAGGGGTACTGGATAGTGCACCGACCCGGGACTCCATTGTTCTGCTGGGGGACTTCAACACCATGTTCGAGCACAAGGGCGTCCATCAGTGCACGTGGCACCAGGGCACCCTAGGCCGAAGGTCGATGATCGACTTTGTTGTCGTGTCCTCTGGCCTCCGGTTGCGTGTCTCGGACACTCGGGTAAAGAGAGGGGCGGAGCTGTCAACCGATCACCACCTGGTCGTGAGCTGGATCCGCTGGTGGAGGAGGAAGTCGGACAGACCCGGCAGGCCCAAGCGTATCGTGAACATCTGGCGGAGCCTTCTGTCAGCAGGGTCTTCAACTTGCACCTCCGGGAGTTTCTCACAGATTCCGGGGGGGACTGGGGACATTGAGTCTGAGTGGACTATGTTCTCGGCCTCCATTGTCGATGCGGCGGCCCGATGCTGCGGTCGTAAGGTCTCTGGTGTCAGTCGCGGCGGCAATCCTCGAACCCGGTGGTGGACACCGGAAGTAAGGGATGCTGTCAAACTGAAGAAGGAGTCCTATCGAGCCTGGTTGGCTTGTGGGACTCCTGAGACAGTTGACAGGTATCGGCAGGCCAAGCGTGCCGCGGCTCGGATGACTCGTGGCTGACACGTCTCTTCAACATTACGTGGCGCCTTGGGACGGTGCCGCTGGACTGGCAGACCGGGGTGGTGGTACCCCTTTATAAGAAGGTGTGTTCCAACTACAGGGGGATTGCCGGTAGTAAGTCGGACCTGTTCCCGGTGCATGTTGGACTCCGCCAGGGCTGCCCTTTGTCACCGGTTCTGTTCATTGTTTTTATGGACAGAATTTCTAGGCACAGCCAGGGGCCGGAGGGTGTCTGTTTCGGGGGGCACAGGATTTCATCTCTGCTATCCGCGGATGATGTTGTCCTGATGGCTCCATCGGACCGGGACCTACAGCATGCACTAGAGCGGTTTGCAGCCGAGTGTGAAGCAGCTAGGATGGGAATCGGCACCTCGAAATCTGTGGCCATGGTTTATGACCGGAAAAGGGTGGCTTGCTCCCTCCGGGTGGGTGGGGAGTCCTTGCTTCAAGTGGAGGAGTTCAAGTATCTCGGGGTCTTGTTCACGAGTGAGTGAGGGAAGGACGGAACGTGAGATTGACAGGCGGATCGGTGCAGCGGCTGCAGTGATGCGGTCTCTGTACCGGTTCGTCGTGGTGAAGAAGGAGCTGAGCCGGAAGGCTCATCGGAAGACCCAGGACACGCTGAAGGGACTATGTCTCTTGGCTGGCCTGGGAACGCCTCGGGGTCCCCCCAGAGGAGCTAGAGGAGGTGTGTGTGGAGAAGGAAGTCTGGGCCTCCCTGCTCAGACTGCTGCCCCCGCGACCCGGCCCCGGATAAGCAGAAGACAATGGATGGATGGATGGATGGAGTCTTAATGAGTGCATTAATAGTAGCAGAAACTTGAAGCAGTACCCTATGAGGTTCCCTTAAAATAGTCTACACTTGACGGTTTCTATGGCCTTACTTCCAATTTTCTCTTACGTGCCAACGCCACTTGGAGTGTTGTCCCATTCCCATTGTTACTCTGGTGAGGCCCCATGTTGTGCAGTAGCAGACCTTTTAATTTGTCTGTCCCTGCCTTTCAAACAGCCAGTATGCCGCTGTCCAAGCCCCATCTGGACCTGTTGAGACAGACTATGTTGGAAATCTTTCCATAGCCTAAATGTACAGGTGTACACTGTCTGCCAGAGAGGTAATAATTGAATCGGGATTAAATGTGCAAATGTGCCTTACTTTTAGTCAAGCTATACAATATATACAGCTATACAATAAATGCTATAAGCTACAGTTTGGGTTGCCTTCTAATGTGGAAATATGTGCTGGATCGCTTTGATTTTTGCGACATAACTCCTCTTCTCGACGATCGCCTGATCTGGGCTGCTTCTATTCTCCATGTGCACGCAGAAGTCAAGTTTATTGAAGTCCAGCTTGAATTCGCGTTGCTTGTTAGTGGAACGAAACGTTAGTGAAATCGGTTGAAGTTTAAGTCTAGGTTGACGCTAACCTAAGTAAGGCTTTTTTGTGTGTGTAAACGCGGCTTTCGTTGGCGACGTTAATGGAACATCCCCCTGAACCTGTTCCCAACCCAGTCAAGCTTGTTCTGTTGACAATGATGTATTTGAAAATGTCAAAACTCATTTGTTTTAATGACTGTGTGGCACCGATACAACCACTCTGTATGTTACATACGAGAGAATGGGGGTGCTTGGGTTCGTTGTAGTTCAGGTGGATAACACGAAGGTGCACCTAATGAGTTTCTACTCAACTGTAAAACCTTTTGACAGGAATATTTAACAATAATGAGACCCAGAGATGGTTTCTAATTTAGAAAATAAATGGGTAAAAACATTGTTTAATTATTCAAAAGGATGTGGCAAATGAAAAACAAGACTTCTCCTAAAACAAGATATAAAAGTCCCTAATTATGACAATGTACAAAAATAAATAACCAAAAGATATCCCAAACAATTAAATAATAACCTTAATCCCTTTAAATCTTACGTTGTATACCAAAATAAGGGGTGTAAAAATCTTCCTCCCTTATATATTTCCTAAATATTGAGAATGCACAGAGAACTTTACAAAAATGTCAAGTGTCCTGTAACAAGTGTTAGCTAATGCAATGCTGGGCCCAGTCACACATACAGGCTCACATGTTCCTGTTTACTCACGGTACCAATTCGAATGAAGAAAAAAAGAGAAAAAACAACGTTGCAGGCCTGTTTTTGGTCTTGCAAAACATTGAGTGCGCTGAACTGACACACACAAACATTGAGGACGTTGAAAAGACTGGTCCGGATACTCAGGTGCGGTGCGATGAACCAACAGCTCCACCTCGCGTGCGCCCGCCGTGGCTAGCTAGCTCGGCTACCTCCGATCGCGGCGTCCGCTCCGTCAGACGGGTCGCCGGCCTCGTTTCTCGCTCAGTCTCTCGTTTCTCTCAGTCGCAAACTCCGCGGGCCCTTCTCTGAACCTCCCTCTCAGTTTCGTCGACTTTAGTGGCTCTTTTTAGCGTTTTTTCCTTTTCTCTAAACGTGCGAGCGTGCCGTGCTTCCCACGGGTCCAGCGAGAGAGAGCGTGTACCACGTGACTGGATAGACCGGATAGACTGACAATACGGCGTGAATACTCAAATGACCAATAAAAAGCGGTCACATAAACACAGGAAGGATAAAATAATAAAAGGATAGCTACATGAAACCTCTGATAGTATTATTGAGCAAAATAATATAAACTTTAACCTTTAGTTTTAATCACTGTCATGAAATAAAATGACACATTATTAATCTTCCTCTAATCAGGTAAACTATATTAGTATTTACTTATTTGAAAATCAGTTGTCACTTATTATTTATTTAAAGTAAATAAACTGGTTTTGAGAACAAGAGGGATCAGTCATAACCCACCCAGTTTCCCTTACACTATAATACCTGAGTTACCACTGGGCTACAACTGCATCATCACTTACTGAATAAAACTTTTGTTTTTTAAATCCAGCGTTTAGTAGCGCAAACCCACAGTTATTTTTCATCAAACATGTTAAATTTGTATCTAAAACTGAAAATGCCACGAGACACACTTAACAAAAATATATATTTATTAACAGTCATTTTTACATTAGAGACGAGTTGGCATCTGCATGTGTTTATCAAAACGTGTCTGCCCATCCTTCACTCCTGTATCTGTGGGCGTGTCTGTGGGCGTGTCCATGGGCGTGTCCGTGGGCGTGTCCTCTACATCTTCTCATAGGTGAGCTCATGCCCACAGGAAGTGCACGTCTTCTTGTAGAGATCCTCTTCCTCATCCAGAACCTCCTCTGGCCCGTACTCATGCTTGTGAAGGCTGGTGTCCTTAGTCCACATACTGCTGCGCACTGCCCTGCGTAGTTCTACACACACACACACACACACACACACACACACACACACACACACACACAGCCTACAGTGAGCAACGGAAGATGAACTAGGAACTTATCTCCAACCAGATCTAATCAAACTGAATGAACCAGCCCTAACGAGGTGACCTTTGATCTTCTTGTTGAAGCGCTTCTGTTTTTGGATCTCTTTGTTCTCCTCTCGTGTCTCTTTGGCAGCATCCAGGGCTTCTTCTGAACCCCATACCTCCATACACCTCTTCTCTACCTGGACACACACACACACACACACACACACAGGACAACAGGACCGAACAAACACAACAGGACCAAACACACACACACGCGCGCACACACACACACACACACACACACACACACACACACACACACACACACAGGACAACAGGACCGAACAAACACAACAGGACCGAACACACACACACACAACAGGACCGAACACACGCACACACACACACACACAACAGGACCGAACACACAAACACACACACACACACACACTCCCACAGTAGAACAGGACCGAACACACACACACACAGCAAAATTTCAACAAACACACACAAACACGTCAGAGAATGGGAACATAGAACTGAGGAGTGAAAGGTATTGCAGTGTGAGTGGCTGCAGCAGGCTGCGTGTGAGCTCCTACATCACCACACCTGCAGCTGCAGGTACAGCTTCATGTCTCCCCACTGGGGATTGTGGGGGTTCTTCCTCAACACGAACCGGAGGGGAGGTTCCCTCTGGTCCAGGTCGCAGTCCTTCAGCAGGTACTGCTGCTTGGCCTCCGTACGGGACACTAACTTGTGCTTTACCTCGTTGTCTCTAGGGGGTGGAGGGATGGAGGGAGGGAAACAGGAGAGGTGGAGGGAGGGAGGGAAACAGGAGAGGTGGAGGGAGGGAAGGAGGGGTGGAGAGATGAGAGGCAAAGGGCTCAGATGAAGGGAGGATTGATGGAGAGATAAAGGTGTGTGGATATATATGTGATGGTAGACACAAATCAAATTAGCGGGGTGCCAGGTTTCGTCGGGAGACGTTTATGACGCTTTTCAACATTTGACATTACCGGCACTTGTCACAGACAGACAGATCAAAGCTGTTGCTGAGGTAGGAATCCATAAAAGGTTTGTCGCAGTCGTCACACACTAGGTAGTCTGCCTCTATCACAGGTGCTGGGGGGGGAGAAAAACTCAGTTACATATTGTTGTCAAAGCTCTGGGAATCAAATGTTCGCAAGACTGGAAGCGCGTATTGCTAAGCACCGCCGGTGCACATTTTTGTGTCGTGTTGTGTATTTGCCAGACATTTAACAATTTTGTGACATGATCCTAAAAAGTATCCCATGTTTACGGTTTCAAATTCCATTCGTTTGCACCGGCAACGCGAGTGGTCGCGCCCGGATAATTCTTTGAGGGGTATATCATTATTTCCTTTGATTTTCGGAACTATATTGTAGAAAACCACATAGAACAAATGAAGTCCTCAAGTTGTCCGAGAATATTTCTTCTATTCAAGCAAGTACCTGGTTGGTGAACCACTTTAATAACTCTGCGCTCTTGTTCATTGTCGTCTTCTTCGTCAATGAAAAAGCCCGCACCAGTATCAATAGTTTTTGCCACTTTCGCCGAAGTTGCCCCTTCGACGACCGCGGAGCCTCGACTGGCCAATCGGGCTTGTCTGAGCATCAGTGCCCGTTGACGGTTCCGTTCAATTTTAGCTCTGACAGCGGCGGATAACTCCATGGTCTTGGTCACATCTTTGGAGTCCGACGTTGCACCAGCCGCATCCACCGAAGTCTCAGGCAGATCCATTCTGTTGTGTTTCAATAGACAGCTAATAGGCTAAACTAGCTAACGTGAGCGCCTTAAGCGTCAAACGTTTTCGGAAAACGTGCGGCACTTGTTTACTGATGCAGGATTTACAGGCCCTGCTAATTTAAATAATAGTTCTATTTTAAAAAAGTCCTGGTCGTGGGTTCTGTGAGTGATAACAACACTACAATCATTGATTGTACAACAGCTTGCTTCCGGTTTAATTTTCTTTTCCCCCTTCAAAATAAAAGCCCCAACACAGTGTGTTTTTGACTTTGTTGGTGACAACCGTTATAAATTATTAGCTCAATATAAGATTTACTCTAAAAATGTGTCTTATTGTTGTTTAGAAACAAATAATTTTAGAATCAGTGATAGGAGCGGAGTGGTATGTCTGTACGACATTTTAATTGTAAAAAAGCTTAACATAATGCGATGTTGGTGACAAACGTCGCCAAATATACCACTAGATGGCGCCTCTCTCTCTTCTGACTGCACATCCTTCGCTAGTAACAGCAGCGCTTAACCTTTTTTTTCTCCATACCTCACCAGTACGGACGCACACTGATTCAGACAATGATTGTAGTTCACATATATATGAACAAATGACAGAGTAAAAGCTGAAAGCCGTTTCTGCTTATAGCTTCCTGCCACGCCTGATAAGGGATAGTTTTTCAGTTTTGGACAGTGATTCTCAACCCTGGTCCTCAGGGGCCCACTATGGCAGAGCCAGGCTAAATATAATCTACTCAAAAATTATTTGTATTGTCCTTTTTGTAAACAATGTCCCAGAAGGCTTCAAATACACTCATAGAGCTGCTTCTCAAACAACCTAAACCGCCAAGAAAGGAAACCATGGCAACACACCTGATTTAAATACATAGTCATTATCCGTCTTAAGCTGAGCTTCGTGATGACCCAATCATTAGAATCAGGTGTGTTAGAACAAGGAAACATCTAGATCAGGGGTCACCAACTCCAATCCTGGAGGGCTGCTATCTAGACCAGGAGTGTCATGCTCTGGTCCTCGAGGGGCGCTGTCCTGACAGTTTTCGATGTTTCCCTGCTCCAGCACACCTGATTCTAATGAAGGGTCGTTATCAGGCTTCCGCAGAGCTTGATAACAACACATTCATTAGATTCAGGTGTTCTTGATGACAACTCTTCATTAGAATTAGGTGTGCTGGAGCAGGTGTGCTGGAGCAGGGAAACATCGAAAACCTTCAGGACAGCGGCCCTCAAGGACCAGGGTTTGAAACCCCTGGTCTAGACTGTTTTCCCATCAGCCTCAATCTAACACACCTGATTCTACTGATCACCTGGATGATGAGTTGAATGAGGCTACATTATGTGCAGTTGAAGTGAAACCTACAGGATGGTAGCTCTCCAGGACCAAAGTTGGTGGCCCCTGATCTAAAACATACAGGACAGAGTGTCTTGAGGATCAGTGCTAGGAACCACTGTGATAGGTTAGACAACATCAACATCAACCCACAACCCATACTTTAAGTGAAGTGAAGTGACGTATTGACAAGTATGGAGACCCATACTCGAAATTTACCTCTGCATTTAACCCATCCAAGTGCACACACAGCAGTGAGTAGTGGGCAACCGCTCGCACACACAGTGAACATACACCCGGAGCAGTTAATGGCCCATTGCATGATAAAAAAAACCCAGACCTCTGATCAAATTTTAAATGTTCATTTTTATTTATTAGCATATGTCACTTTATACAGAATAACGGATATAATGTTGCTGGGTTTAAGGGTGGTTTGTTTTTTTTACAGTTTTATTCATGACTCAAGTAGTAAATGATTATAATTGAATACAGTATCTTACTGGAGATATAAAAGTATTGCCCGTCACTGTGACCCTTTTGACTTCAAATATATATCGCTGACATGCTGTCTATGTACATTCATACTTCAGTAACAGCACGCGCATAGGTTACCATGGAAACCATATGAAAACGGATCAGAGTGGGAAGCGTGTGGGTTTAACCTATCTGTAGTTGTGTTTGATGTGAAGGTAAATCATACCATTTCAACGATGTCATCTAAAATGTTTGTAAATATTCTACACTGTTGGTAAAATTATTAAAACCTATTGTGTTTTATAAATATGTGTTGGGAGGTGTATTACTTTTAAACTACCTTTTATTTAAATAAAAAAAACATTTTTTTTGCTATATGTAAATTGAATTTGTGTTGGTAACATATCCATCAGTTGGATGAAAGGTTTACAACAGTTTTATGTCAGATGTTAAAATCTGGAATAAAATTCTGACAACAACTCACGCTCCTGAAAAAAAGATGATTCTATTGAAACATTGGAAACAAAAAAAAAGTTGTAATCGGATTTAATTCCTGATCTTTGTATAAATCAGAAAGCAAAGTTTCTTCCTTGGTATATTTGATAAAATGACTGAAAACAAGTTTGACAATAATATATCATATCAGGTCTTAATCTACTTGCAAGTTTCTACCCTAGAGAGTGGTCTTCCCTCGTTGTTCTGACGTCATTACTGTGTGTTTACAAATGGTAAATGTTAGGGTGAAGTAGGTAAGATTGGATTGCATTTATCTTATACAGTGCTGTGTGAATGTCACCATAGATTACAAAAAAAACAACAAAAAAACAAAGTGTTATAAACAATACAAGCAGTAACATAAATGGATGCATCTTAGTTTCAATGTCGACAAGTTTGTGAAGATTGGGCTGAGGGATTCTTAGGACATGTTATGTCTATCTAAAATGAGAAATACAACATTTATAATTATTTAATTACGAATAGATGATCTGTCTCACAACAGTACAGATGATACGTTTTGTTGAAACTTTTGCAAAGGAAGACCTGAGAAAATGACATAACAGGAAAATAGTAAATCATTGTGGGACACAAATACGATATAATCAAAACGAAGTATAAGTATTAATCATGAAATGATGTTTCAGAATAGATGCTCCTATAGGTTAACATTTGCAAATCGCAACAATACTAACGATTGGAAAAACCAAACGATCGCCGAAATCCTTTCTTGTCACAGGGTATTCTTTGCAAGAAGACCCCAAAGTGACGCATCATGAAAAAATGACCTTCACAAAGCAGAAACACCGTAACCGTCTGACACAAATAGGTTCAAATCGACAGAACGAAACTACGCGAGGACAGAACAGCACAAGGCGTCCGCAGAAACGCGCCGCGTCTCGGGACATCGCCGAAAAAGCATTCTTCAATAGTTCGCGTCACAGAACCATCGAGGAACGTGACGTTCTAAACATCTCGTTGTCTGCACCAGTTCTCCTCTCTACCTACTCCTCAACACCCTATCTCCTGCCCCCCTCCTTTGTGTCTTCATTTCTCTCACGCAAGAAGCGCAGGAGAACCCCCGCCCCCCCCCAAATAAATACCGTCTTGTCAACGTTTTCAAAGCCTCATCATGGTTTACACTCAGCCCTGCACTATCCTAAGTGTGTGACAGGGTGTTGCTACAGAATACCCAGTTAGTCCACTGTCCGTAGTCATGCCTCTAGACACACTGCTTCCAGTCCGTTTCAGAATCTGGACTAAGCTTGACATCAACAGCTTTCCACAAAAACAAAAAACCAGGATGGAAGGAGCTCCTTTCATTGGGTAGGTTGAGGGTGTGTGGTGAGGCTCCACCAATCCTGCCCGGGCCTTTGTGACATCATAATAACTTGTTCTTCTCTAAGGGAGTTCCTCAGGGTGTCCCCTCTGTCCAATTGTCTCTCCCTGTCCCACTGCAGAGGGACACTGTGTGTGTGTTTGCGTGTTCATGTGTGTGTGTGTATGTGTGAGTGTGTGCGTGCGTGTGTGTGCATGTGTGTGTGCATGTGCATGTGTGTGTGTGTGTGAGTGTCAGTGCTGGTTTTTACTGTCTGCCTTTCTTGTGTATTTCTATTTGTGCATACAGTTCATATATGTTTGTGTGCTTACCTTTTTATTCGCGTTGATATATATATATACATATACGTGTGTGTGTAAATAGGTATATGTGTGTGCATGCGTGTGCGCCTGCGTCCTCGCGTGTCGTCCTCAGATAGACACAGGGCAGACGATGATCTTGTCCTCCAGCATCACACTGACGATGAGGAACACAAAGTACAGCATGAACATGAGCATGCCCAGAATTTTGCTCATCCTCCACTTGCAGGCCGCGATGGAGAGGATGACGAACAGGAGCATGAGGAAGAGCAGGACGATGGCGCAGAACAGCCCGTTGCTGCTCACTTGCACAGGTTTCATTTGGTTCAACAGACTCCACAGCAGCCAGGGGAATGGCAGGCTGCAGGAAGGGAGGGAGTAAAGACAGGGGGGAGGGAGGGAGGGAGAGAGGGAGAGAGGAAGGGAGAAAGGGTGGGAAGGAGGGAGGGAGAGACAGAGGGGAGGG
>BROE01000012.1:15442034-15504607 GCA_036571765.1 Plecoglossus altivelis | reverse complement strand
AGACAAGAGGTAGGAAGGGAGAGAGGAAGTGAGAGAGGGTGGAAGAAAGGGGAGTAAAGACAGGAGAGAGGAAGGGAGAGAGGGAGGACAGATGTGAGAGAGGAAGGAAGGAAGGAAGGAAGGAAGGGAGGGAGGATGGAAGGGAGGGAGGGGGGATGGGAGAGAGAGGGAGGATGGGAAAGAGAGGAGGATGGAAGATTGGGAGGGAGAATGGGAGAGAGGGAGGGAGGATGGGAGAGAGAGGGAGGAAGGGAGAGAGGGAGGATGGGAAAGAGGGAGGGAGGATGGAAGATTGGGAGGGAGGATGGGAGAGAGGGAGGATGGGAGAGAGGGAGGATGGGAGAGAGAGGGAGGATGGGAGACAGGATGAAAACAGATGGATGACATGTTAGATATCGTCCCTTCTGGGATTAAGACAGCAAACCGACTGTCACTGGGCACCAGACCTGTATCGATGAATGTATGAACTGAAGGAGCGTTTGATTACAGACTCGGTGTGTGCCTGCGGAACATACCCCACGGTGATGTCGAAGATGTTAGAGCCCACAGAGCTGGACACGGCCATATCGCCCAGCCCCTTTCTAGCCACGATCACGCTGGTGATGAGGTCAGGGATGGACGTTCCGGCTGCAAGGATGGTCAAACCCATAATCTCCTCTGTGACCCAGAACGTCTCTCCAACCTGCACGGGGACAAGAGGGGGTGAGAGACAGACAGAGGGAAGAGAAAAGGGAAGAGAAAGAATGAGAGGTTGAGTCAGAGACGGTGGAGGAAAAGTGAAAGGGAGACAGAGAGGGGGGGGGAAAGAGAGAGATAGATGAATAGAGATAGATGGTGTTAGAGAGAGGGGAAGAGAGAGTGAAAGGGAGACAGAGAGAGAGGAAAGGAAAGAGAAAGAGGAAGAGAGAGATAGAGGAATGGAAAGATGAAGTTAGAAGGGGGAAGAAAGACAGGAGGAAGAGAGAGAGTGGAAAAACGGTGTGGGGGCTGAATTTGAGTCAGTTAGACGATGGCTGCTTCAGTAAAACCTGTTGCTCTGTTTATTAGCAACACTAGATTAAGTAGCAGGCTGTACCGACAACGGACCTGATGAGATTACAGAGAATAGAGCCATTGTTTTCTGATTGGGATTGGGATTAGATGGTTTTGGTCACACATAGCCGTGGTCAAAATCCAGAAAGATCCACAAATGGGTTATAGATTTTGTAAAGACTTAACCCTGTCATGGTTGAAATGGGAAGTGAATAAGTAATAGCAAAATAGAAGATGGAAAAAGATGAAAAAAGATGAAAAAAGATCACTGAAAGATTACCCATTATTGTGGTACAAAAGGTGAATCACAATGACCTTAGGCAGCACCAGGGTGGTTGACATACAGTGTAATATCAGTCTGGGAACGAGGGACCCTCACGACAAGGGAATGGTTGGGATGGAGAGACAGAGAGAAAAACAGAGAGAAAGAGATAGAGAGAGCGATAGGCTGAGAAAGAGAGGCTGAGAGAGAGAGGGAGAGGATGAGAGAGTGGCTGAGATAGAGAGAGAGGGAGAGGATGAGAGAGAGAGGCTGAGAAAGAGAGAGGCTGAGAGAGGGAGAGGATGAGAGAGGCTGCGAGAGAGAGAGAGGCTGAGAGAGGGAGAGAATGAGAGAGAGGCTGCGAGAGAGAGAGGGAGAGGATGAAAGAGAGAGGCTGAGATAGAGAGAGGGAGAGGATGAGAGAGAGGCTGCAAGACAGAGAGAGAGAGAGGCTGAGAGAGAGGCTGAGAGAAAGAGAAGGAGAGGATAAGAGAGAAAGGCTGAGAGAGAGGGAGAGAAAGAGAGGGAGAGGATGAGAGAAAGAGGCTGAGTGAAAGAGAGGTAGAGGATGAGAGAGAGGGAGAGGCTGAGAAAGAGAGGCTGAGAGAGAGGCTGAGAGAGAGGCTGAGAGAGAGGCTGAGAGAGAGGGAGAGGCTGAGAGAGAGGCTGAGAGAGAGACGCACCTGGTGAGCCCACCACACCATGAGGTAGGAGAAGGCAGCAATCCAGGTGATGGAACCCACAAAGGTGATGGGGAAAAACTTCTTAGCCGTCTGAATGAGGAAGTAGAAAGAAGGAAAAGACAGGAACAAAGATGAAGCCAGTAAAGGTCAGACTATGAAGCCTGTCTACAGCAGACCAGGTCCTGTATGCAGAACGCATACGGAGGTAGGAGAGACTTGTCATCTAGGACCGCTGTAATGGTCAAATCAAATCTAAGTTGATTTGTACAGCCCTTTTTACAAGTGATGTCACAGAAGCCTCCACATATGCCCATAGAACTGCCCCTCAACCAACCTAACCAACCTAAACCAACCTTATTTTTACGGTCTGATTATATAGGTCAAAATAAACTCCACCATTATTCAACCGTGTTGGTGTGTGTGTTTCCATAAGATCTCACAAGGATAATAAAGATAATAAATTAACTTCAAGGGTTCTTTCTTTGGGGTGTTAGAAGTGTATGGTCAGTGTTAGAAGTGTATGGTCAGTGTTAGAAGTGTATGGTCAGTGTTAGAAGTGTATGGTCAGTGTTAGAAGTGTATGGTCAGTGTTAGAAGTGTATGGTCAGCGTTAGAAGTGTATGGTCTGTGTTAGAAGTGTATGGTCTGTGTTAGAAGTGTATGGTCAGTGTTAGAAGTGTATGGTCTGTGTTAGAAGTGTATGGTCTGTGTTAGAAGTGTATGGTCAGTGTTAGAAGTGTATGGTCAGTGTTAGAAGTGTATGGTCAGTGTTAGAAGTGTATAGTCAGTGTTAGAAGTGTATGGTCAGATGTTAGAAGTGGTATGGTCTGTGTTAGAAGGTATAGTCCAGTGTTAGAAAGTGGTATAGTCAGTGTGTTAGAAGTGTATGGTCTGTGTTAGAAGTGTATGGTCAGTGTTAGAAGTGTATGGTCTGTGTTAGAAGTGTATGGTCGTGTTAGAAGTTATGTGTGTGTGTTAGAAGTGTATGGTCTGTGTTAGAAGTGTATGGTCTGTGTTAGAAGTGTATGGTCTGTGTTAGAAGTGTATGGTCTGTGTTAGAAGTGTATAGTCAGTGTTAGAAGTGTATAGTCAGTGTTAGAAGTGTATGGTCAGTGTTAGAAGTGTATAGTCAGTGTTAGAAGTGTATAGTCAGTGTGTGTGTGTGTGTGTGTGTGTAACCAGGGAGTGCTCAGAGAGCTACGTACTTCTCTCCTGACGTCAGGCAGAGTAAGCCAGAGAGGGAGAATGATGGGCAGGATGAGAAGATACGTCACACGTTTGCGGTTGGTCTCTGGCCACGCCAGACTCAGAGGCTGGTCCTCATCCTCCTCCTCTTCCTCCTTCCAGAGGAGAGGTGAGGAGGGGGGAGGATGGGGGAGGAGGGGGGAGGAGAAAGGGACAAATTATGCTCATATTACAGGTAAGTGCTGGATGTTCACTCTAAAGCAAATTAAAATGATGGATGAATAGATCGATGGATGAATGCATGAATGGATGGATGAATATATCGATGGATGGATGAATGGATGAATAATTAGATGGATGGATGGATGAATGTATGAATGTATGGATGAATGGATGAATGGACGGATGAGTCGTACTTCTCCTCCTACGGTGCCGTTCATGGGTGGAGTAACTTCCACCGCCACGTTGGAGCTGTTTGGAATGTTCTTCTCTGGAAGGTGGGGAGGAATAGATGGATAGGAGGGAGGAATAGATGGATGAAAGGAAGAGAGGGAGGAATAGATGGATAGGAGGGAGGAATAGATGGATGAAAGGAAGGGAGGGAGGAATAGATGGATGAAAGGAAGGGAGGGAGGAATAGATGGATGGAAGGAAGGGAGGGAGGAATAGATGGATGAAAGGAAGGGAGGGAGGAATAGATGGATGAAAGGAAGAGAGGGAGGAATAGATGGATGAAAGGAAGGGAGGGAGGAATAGATGGATGGAAGGGAGGGAGGAATAGATGGATGGAAGGAAGGGAGGAATAGATGGATGAAAGGAAGGGAGGGAGGAATAGATGGATGAAAGGAAGGTAGGGAGGAATAGATGGATGAAAGGAAGGTAGGGAGGAATAGATGGATGAAAGGAAGGTAGGGAGGAATAGATGGATGGAAGGGAGGGAGGGAGGTGGATAGAGACAGAAGAGGTATATTGTTATCATTATAGGTTTTGTGATGAGATGGATGATTAGCGCTACACACAGTACACAACTGTGTGTGTGTGTCTGTGTGTGTGTGTGGGTGTGTGTGTGTGTGAGGGTGTGCGTACATGTGTGTGCATGTGTGTGAAAGAAAAGGCTCATTAAAGTGTCTGAATTACCTGAAATACCATTGGCACCATCATCTTTGCATTTCTTCTTGGCCATCTTGTGGAGGATGGAGGCTTTCTCCTTGAAACGACCTTGGAGTGCAACCATTAAAGTGAAAAAGTAGTAAAGTTAGGAGTCTGTGTCTAGTCAAGTGGACTTCACATCAAGTCAGTGCATGGGTTCAAGTTTCGTAACAATGTGTGTGTGACTGAGTGTGTGACTCAGTGTGTGTGACTCAGTGTGTGTGTGTGTGACTGAGTGTGTGTGTGTGTGTGAGTGAGTGTCACTGTGTCCAAATGTGTTTTTACACACAAATCCAAGCAGGCGTTAAACCAAATCGAACACTAGAGGTGTGCATGCATGTAAGCGTGAGTGACCCGCGTTAGAAAAAGGGTCATCCTAATTCAAGCAGGGGTTTTTTTCTTTTGCATAACACATCTTAACTAGAACAACACAAGAGTTCCTGGGGTGTGTACCGTCATTACCCTCGCTGAGGGGGTCCAGGGTGTGGATCATCAGCTGGAAGATACTGTTCCTCATCAGGGTGTTGTGGAGGGAAGCACAACTTCCTTCTCTCTGCAGTCTGGGTTTAGCCTGGTAACCATGGGAACCACCAGTTAGCTATCGGCGGTTGGGAGTCAGGGTCCAGCTAGTTGCTTGTGACGGATTCAAACGTACTCAGCATACGTTTGATTTGGCTAAGTGGCTCTAGTCGACGATATTCATTCATCGGAGTGGTTATGATCTTAAATTCTACCTGACCGTCGCTAGTTAATGTTTCTGTTTTAGTTACCACTTTTTAAATTATTAAACCTCTATAAAAAAGACTTTTAACTCTGCAACAGCAGTAATTGTCGCAAAACACGTTAAGACAATAGGACATTGTGTCATCTCTCCTGCAGATGTTTTTTTTTAAATAAAAACATAATTATAATAAAATAAACATCTTTTTGAGACGTACTACTTGAGCACACATGCAGATGCACGCACACAGACAAACTTACAAACACACAGAAACACACATACTCACAAGTAGACGTACAAACACGCACACCACTTACCGTCAACTTATTCTCGTCATCACTGGGATCCTTTGCCTTCGATTTAAAGACAGAGAGACAGAGAGAGACAGAGTCAGAGAGAGACAGACAGACAGACAGACAGACAGACAGAGAGTCAGTGAGAGACAAACAGACAGAGAGAGAGAGACAGAGAGACAGATAGAGAGAGACAGAGAGAGACAGAGAGACAGATATAGACAGACAGAGAGAGACAGAGAGAGACAGAGAGACAGATAGAGACAGACAGAGACAAATAGAGACAGAGAAAAGAGAGATCTCAATGTGAAGCACAGTCTTGCTTGTGGTCACAACAAACAGCTGTTTCAATGGCCACTTTTGTCATTAAATCTCTATGTGCAAGTTATACATCAAGTGTTTCACACACACTAGTGGTAAAACAAACCATTTCAATACTCTATGGAAACCCAAGTTATTAATAGACCAAAACATAAATGTTAATTTCTAGGTTCCATGTATGTTTAAATCCAGTTGATCGATCGAGAAAAAAAGAGAGGCATTCATTATCAATGATTCTACAATCAGTTGAAATGAATAACCATTTTTCCCCCTTCCAATTCTTTAAACCAGGGTTTCAAATCTTTGCCTTCGGATTTGAATGAATTGATTGAAGTGATCGATTGACTGAGTTGAGAAAGCACAAACAGGGTTGTACCTAGACTGATGAGTGACCAAGATGGTGGAAGTGAAGAATAGAACTGAAGCCAGAGCTAGGATTAAAGGCTTAGTACTATAATTTTGGGTGAACTACTCCTTTAAAACTCAATGGGTTTTAGCATCCTTTGTTCTAGAACCAGGCAGGTCTTCAGAGGACATACAGCACGCGTGTTGAAAATTCCATACGTACACCCCCCCCCCCCCACCCCCACCCTCGCACACACACACACATTTAAGGAGGAGAATGTGTTGAGCAAAACCATTCTCTCCCTCTCACACACACCCCTCTCTTTCTCTCTCTCCCACACACACAGCTAGTGGGCATACATACTGCTGATCTAAACATTTTAAGAAAGATTAATTATTGATTTATAACACAAAAGGGTGTGATTATGGGACAGTATGATTTCGGAACAAGAAGAACAGTAGGTTGTCATGGCTACTGAGGAACGCCAGTTGGTGTGCATAGTAGGTTGTTGCTGATTTGATTTTTAGTTTTCTCAATTTAATTTTTCTATTTCTTGTTACGTTGTAAAACCTCTGTGTGTGTTTTATACATCCCGCTATTTTTTTAAAGATAAAGGGATGGGGAGAGATGAAGAAAGAGAGAGAGGGAGAGAGTGAGAGAGAAAGAGGTAGTGACAGAGTGAGCAAGTCATCGATACAGCTTTTATCTATTTCCATCATCTGAGGTAAACCTTGATCCCCTCACCTATTGTCAGTATCCCTGTAAGCCCTGGGTCTTTTAGCCCCTACACCTGGCTTCTAGCACATTAGCCGAGGGTCCTAACCACTAGCCACTCAGCCGTAATCCCTGCTTCCTAGCCCATCAGACAAGCGTCCTAGCCACTAGCCACTCAGCCCCTAATCCCTGCTTCCTAGCCCCTTTGTCCACGACCTCTGACTCCTCGCCGTTCATCTCTAACTCATCTTTAGACCCTACCGTAGTTTGCAAAGGATCCGGGCTTAACTTCTCGATTCACTTCGCCACACGTGGAGTTTGTTTTGAGATTCAACACCTTGCTAAGGGAACGACGTTAGAGAGCTTCCTGGTTTTAAAAAGGTGTCTGTTGTTGTAGCAGGGAGTGTTGGTATAGCTTAGTGGTTAGAGTGTTTGCAGATCACAACGTTGCAGATTCTGTTTCTATCGGTACATGCAATGTATCAGTGGAAATACATGCAATGCAATGTATTACATGCAATGCAATGTATTACATGCAATGCAATGTGTTACATCCAATGCAATGTATTACATTCAATGCAATGTATTCCCACCATAAACAAACACATACTGTTACTTGCTACCTCTTGCATGGTTTGTAATTTGCCACATTCTTATGGTCAATATCAGAACGGATTAACTCATAAACAAGGAAATGACTCATTATTAGAACGGATTAACTCATAAACAAGGAAATGACTCATCGTTATGAACCGACAAAACGACAAAACCAAATTTCCATCATTTCAACAAACACCAACATAGTATTGTCCTGAGGAAGATTGATTAGACAACAGTGGGTTTGTAATCTTGACTTCCACACGAAATCTCTACTGAAGATTCTATGGGAACCCGGGATTTAGGCCCAATAACCTGGTGTCTGGGAGAACCGGTACGGGTGATGACGATAAAAAGACACAAACCTGGTCTGTGATTCGCCAGCCCATGTTAGCTAGTCATCTACCTGCTGTCAAGCCTCATAAAAGCATGCAGTGGCTAACGCTAATCGAGCCTTATAAAAGCACGGTGGTGCTAACGCTAATCGAGCCTTATAAAAGCATGGTGATGCTAACGCTAATCGAGCCTTATTAAAGCACGGTGATGCTAACGCTAATCATCCTATAGGAAATGTTAGGCTGCTGTTAATAATGTTAACACCGTCGACTGGATCCCTCCAAGTTGTAGAGGTTGTGCTAAAAGCAGTCATATGCGCAAGGTTGTTTAGGTGTGTTGTCTGACTACCTGTAATGTACAACCAAGTACTTACCTACCTACGTATCAGTCTATAAGGCACATCCAAGTACTAGTCTGCCTGCCTGTCTGCCTGCCTGTCTGTTTGTCTGTCAAGTTCTACCTGGGATCTACTGCCTACCAGAAATCACTCAGTCCATGGCTATGCTAAGCTAATTTTTGCATGAAGGCCAGCCATTGAATACCCAGCTTTGGCGATGTCATGGCCATTGCTACATTTGACCTACCTATGGCTCACATGGCTCACATGCTGGCCACGATCATCTGCCGCCCAGGGCTTAGGTTTAAGGAGGGAGGGAGAGAGGAGGGGAGGAGGGGGAGAGGAGGGGAGGAGGGAGAGAGGAGGAAAGGAGGGAGAGAGGAGGGGAGCAGGGAGAGAGGAGGGGAGGAGGGAGAGAGGAGGGAAGGAGGGGGAGAGAGACATAACTACCACGCGCTTTTTGACACAGGTCACATTGTCTCCTGTCCTGACACACCCTCTGTCCGCTCACCTCGGCTTTCTACAATCCTTTAGACGCTTCGTCTGTCTTTCACCTCCCTCTCTACCTCACCATCTTCCTCACCTCTCCCTCGCTCTCCTCCTCTTCCACCATCTTTCACCTCCCTCCCTCGCTCTTTCTCTTACCTCACCATCTTTCACCTCCCTTGCTCTCCCTCTACCCTCACCACCTTTCACCTCCCTCGCTCTCCCTCTTCCCTCACCATCTTTCACCTCCACACTCTCCCTCTTACCTCACCACCTTTCACCTCCCTCACTCTCCCTCTTACCTCCACAAATATATTCACCTCCCCTCCCTCGTCCCTCACCTCTTCTCTCTCTTACCTCACCATCTTTCTCTCTTACCTCACCATCTTTCACCTCCCTCCCTCGCTCCTCACCATCTTTCTCTCTTACCTCACCATCTTTCTCTCTTCCCTCACCATCTTTCTCTCTTCCCTCACCATCTTTCACCTCCCTCGCTCTCCCTCTTACCTCACTATCACCCTTCTCTCTGTCCTCATCCCTTCTCTTCTATCGCTCTCTTTCTTAATTCCTCACTTTTTCACTCACCCCTCATTCTATCTTTCTTTCCTCATCCCCTCTGTCGCTTACCCCCCCCTCTCTCTCTCTTCTGTACTTTACCATGAAGCCCCACATATTAGGTCACAACTTTGGTAACCTTGGTCAGTCCAGAAGGCCTATAGTGATTTTTGGTGAGCCTTCAGTTTACAAGTTCCGCCACGATTGACCTGTATAACCTAATAAATAAATAGACGTGTGTGTGTGTGTGTATGTGTGTGCACGCGTGTGAGTGTGTGTGTGTGAGTAAGAATACGTCTGAAGGAGGGTTCTTTGGCCTAGAACCACAAAGAGTTCTGTGGTATAACCCTCTAACACTAGTATATTTTAGAACACTTGACAAGATAATATAACATTGCACCAAACTTAAGATGTGTAAACTATTATACCAGTTTTGAGTAACTTTAGGGACATAAATCATATCTTTTTCTGAATGAGTATGTATCTATTGCATAACTAATTAATTGGAATTTTAAAAATGCATTCTACACTTAGTGAGACTTCAACGGAGCCTGTATATGAACATGATGCTGTGTAGGTCAAGGTCATGTTGGCTTTTGAAGCCTGCTTCTCACTCCTCCATCACTGTAATCAGCTGTTTATTTAGCAGCTAAAAGGTTATTTGCTAAACTGAGAAACGGTAAATACAGCGAGTTGGTTTCTCACGCTCTTTCGCTCTCTCTATGTCTCTGTCTCTCTATCCGTCTCTCTGTTTCTGACTCTACTCAGTAAATTCCACCTGACCCTCCAAGCTCTCGGATTTAGGCAGGATTAATCCAGACAGATAACCGAATTTAGAACGGTAATTTCCAAACGGTGCGTGTGAACTCTTTCAGCAACCTTCACAAGTCACAACGTGAGAACACGCGCTTTCTGCACTTCGTATATCTTTTTTTGTAATGTTCCCCCTCACCCCCCCCCCCCCTCTAACTGCCACTTCAGTTAACGACTGGTAACAAAATGGTGAGAAAAGATTGTAAACTAATAATAATGAAAACGACTTTGAGGGTCCATTTAACGCCCGCTCAAGCGCTCAAGGCTACATCACCCAAACGCCAGAGTCAAGCATGTCAAATCTTTCCGATCGCTATTTGTTCTCGGGCTTGTTAATAGCCTACATGTCGAGCGATTCGTCCCAAAACCTTTGTTGACATATAACTCAAATCACAACCAACACCGAAGCGTGTGTCAGATTTAGTCAGGGAGAAAAAGAGACAAGAAATCCGTTTCAGCATCGGGACAAGCCACACCGCTTGTAACAGCTGACCATATATTTGCTGTCGTCACCACAGGTTAGCTGTTAATGAGGGATCAGCATAGGATTGCAGTCTCATAACAGGCTGGCATCAGACGACGATGACTTCATTAGATATCCGCAAAACTCTCCGGCCTCATCGTCCAATACTTAACAAAATGTCTGTCTTAGAATTCATAACAATAGAACATATACTCTCAGTGACCGTTAAATGATTCATTTAGGGGTTGAAAGCATGATTGACTACCGGGACAAAGTCGCGCAGTCTGCCGCATGTGTTCTGCTCCACCGAGCCGTGATGTTACCCGTCTATAATTAGCGGCGGTAATGGGATTGGGGGATTTGGCCAAGGATTACAGAGGGCCTGGCGACATTTGAGGGCAGGCAAATCGGACGTCAAGTGCCGAGGACCAAAGGACAGCCGGGCAGAGTCAGACCCGTGAGGGTACCGGCTCCTTGAAACAGACTATTCTCAATTGAGCCCAGATACAAATGGGTACAGATAACCTCGCCCCATCCTAAGTGAGGCTATTCAAGTCCATCAGGTAATGAATGGGCCGTTCTTTATCCCTTAATGCGCCACAGGACTTCCATGTATTTTAATTTTACCGTTTTGCTCTGAAATAGAAAGAGGAATCACCTTAAGTAACCTAACAATCATCTACTCAATACAAACTTTTGTTTACTCACGCACGTAATACTGCAAATTAAGTCAGTTTAGTGTAATGAAACTGAAATAGACGTTTTGGCGTCTATCAGAATAAAAGTTTACAATAACTGCTTGCAAATGAAAAGCATGATCAAATCTAACCCTAAGTATTTGAATGCCTACTGAAAATCGTTCTCATATTCCTATATATATTTATGTTTTTTTAAAACATTAATTCAGAAATTCCAGATATATTTTAAATTCCCGTTTACATTAAACCTTAATTCGATCCCAACTTCACACCCTCGTAACAGCTATGCCTACGTCTTAGTTAATTGTTAAATTATTTATTAGTTCGATCTTGACGTTTAAAAACAAAGTTAAATCGTCCAAATCAATTTCCTGTGAATCCCTCTTTTTTCCAACTGACGACCTAACTCCATTCTGCACAGTGCATGTCCCTGAAGATCTGCCGTCAGGATGGCGGTTGGACTAAGCTACAGGCTAGCTGTGCTAAGAGACAGCCTAGACAACCAACTGTTCGTTCACCTGCTCGCCGTACGTCAAAACAACATCTGAAAGCAAAGCGTCAGACTCCAACTGTATGGAGAAAGAAGGGAGTAGAAGAGTATAGGTGGGTCATTTTTGGGTATATACATCGACCATCATTTCCCCCCCGTTGTTGTCTGTTTGTTGTTCTATGTTGTTCTGGCGTATTTTCTTTTTTTTAAACAAAAAAACATAAGAGGTTTCTTGCATTAGCACAATTAATCGCTAATGTGATCAAATTCAGAACCATACACAATTGTTCTAGATCAGAGGTGGGCAGGCAAACCTGATTCGAATGAGCAGGTCATTATCAAGCTCTGTGAGAGCCTGATAATTAGAATCAGGTGTGCTGGAGCAGGGAAACGTCTAAAAACCTTCAGAACTGTGACCCCCGAGGACCAGGGTTGCCCACCACTGATCTAGATGCGGTCATGATGGCACACAAGGATCATTGTGAATGAGTCATGATAGAGCAGGTCTGGGGCTGCCGCCATTTTGCTTTCACCTGTCCAATTTTCTCAGATCTATACCGGTCCCTAAAGAGGCAGATGGGTCGTGACACGGTTCAAGAAATGCCTTCCTTCAGATGTCAGGTTGGATGTTTTTGCAGGGTGTGTGTGTTGTGGATATTTCCGTTCCACCCCTACAGGGTTACCCATGGCCTCAGCATGTTTACCTGTGTTCCATCCTAAGGAACTTCCACACCATTTGACTCAAAATGCTACCTTAGCCATGACAAACCACTTTCAAAAGACACCACCTGTGCGTGTGTGTGTCTGTGAGTGTGTGTGTGTGTCTGTTGTGTGTGTCTGTGTGTGGAGAAATCCTTCGATGTTGGACTCATTTACCTCAAGGCATCCACATCGTTCATCCACCAAGTAACCCCCAACCTCTATGTGAGATTGACAGTTAGTAAAAAGTTCAAATCCATACGACCTCAATGAATGCTGGATGGTTATAACATTTTGCCATATAAATTAACTGACTGCACCAGCTTCAGCAATAACTTTGACAGAAAATCTATAGTGTCTGAACTGCTAGTTGGCAGTTGGATCTTGACACCGGTAGAATTAGAATTTTGGCAAACGACCGAGATTCCTCACAATTTATGGAAGAGCCACCCCATTGGTCGGAACAGTTTAAATCCGGAATCGGAAGGGGGTCCAATCAAAAGTGGATGTTGTCGGAACACGCAACTAAGATGCATGCTTGGGACATTCCATGGACCAGCAGGTTGGCAAAGCAGTTGTGACTTTGTCAGCACGAACAGGGACATGCATGGCTGAGGCTGTGGTGGAATCACACACAGGTGACAGATTTAAAGAAAAATCCTAATCCCACATAGTCATCTGGTTTGTTTGGCCGTCTCGTTTTATGGCAGGCAGCCAGTTCTTAAATAAGAAGCCAAATTCCCTGCGAAAGACCAGTTTTAGACAATAACTATTGAGGACATGAGAACTTTCCCTGCTGATGAGGATGAACCATCTTCCAACCATCTCGTCCATCTTCATGAACTATTTGTGTGTTGTGGTGTTGGTGTCTGTTACCAGTGTTACCAATGATGTACAGTGTTCATGGAACCTTGGTGAGGGGAAGTTCTGATGGTGGAATAGGGGGCGGGGAGTTCTCATGGTAACAGACCGATATTCCAAGTCTATTCTGAAAGGTTTAGCCAGCTGTCTTATCTCCAGCAGCATGACTAAGGTTCAAGATGTGGTTGGGATGTGATCTCAGGCCTGTGGGGGTGAGGGAGGAGGGGTGAGGTTGGAGGGGTGAGGATAGAGGTGTGAGGGTGGAGTAGGTGAGGGTGGAGGGGTGAGGTTGGAGGATGGATGGGTGAGCGTGGAGGGGTGAGGGAGAAATGGGAGAGGATGAGGCTGGAGTGGGTGAGGGTGGAATGGGTGAGGGTGAAGTGGTGAGGGTGGAGTGGGAGAGGGTGAGGGTGGAGAGGGTGGAGTGGGTGAGGCTGGAGAATTTGAGGCTGGAGTGGGTTAGGGTGGAGAGGGTGAGGGTGGAGGGGTGAGGCTGGAGTGGGTGAGGGTGGAGGGAGGGAGGGACCCATCTTACCTTAGGGGCAGCTTCGATCTCATCCACCTGATTTCCTCCCAGCCTGCTCTTGATAACCTGCTCCACGCTGGCGTTGAACTTCATGAAGGTGACGTACATGACGTAGCACAGCAGCAAAGCGATACTCTCAGGGAAGGTGATTTGATTATCCAGAAAGAAGTAGATCAACATGAGTAACCCAATGATATAGAAGGACACATCCCTGAATAGAGGCCACCATGTCAAGTTCAAGATCTCCCTGGAGAAGATGGCGCACATCCCGATGACAAACAGGATGTTGAACACTGCCGACCCCACGATCGTTCCGATGCCCACGTTGCTGTGGGAGATGAAAACGCCGATCACGGAGGTGAAGAGTTCCGGGGCGGAGCCGCCTGCCGCCATGAACGTGGCACCGGCGACGTCGTCGGAGATTTCGAGCTTCTCTGTGATCACGGTCAACGCCGGCACGAAGAATTCGTCGCACACGATGGCTAAGGCGATGAACATGTACAGCATCCCGAACATATGAAAACACACTGCTCCTTGACGTCTTTCCTCAAGGCTGAACAAATCCGTCGGATAGTCCCCCTGGTTCATCTCCTCTATGGACGAGCGCATGGCGACTGGCATATCCTCCTCTGCCCCCATCCCTGGTTTGGACGACAGCAGAGTTCTTTGGGGTACAGCTGTTTTGGGTCGTCCTCCGCCTTGGTCTTGATCTGTGGGGTGTGTTGTTGTTGTCGTGTTGATGGACCACCCTCCCTGGTTGACGCCGGTCCAGGACAAGGCACTCCAGGAGAACACTGTAGTGAGGCCCAAGAGGCCCAAGGTGAAGGTGAGGATCCGAGCCGGGCGTAGTTTTCTCCGGACGTGCCAGTAGTGTTGCCTCTTACAATGGGCGCTCTGCAGGGACGAGATCTTCGACGACTCCATAGGTGCCCCTCTGGATGGTAACATCATGTCCATGGGTTTGGTTGACTAGGGGGGAGGGGGCAGGCAGGCAGGCAGGCAGGCGCTGGGGATAGTGACTGAGTTTGGCGTGGAGGGGGGTGGGATGTGTTTTTACCGAGAGCTGGGCATACTGCTCTCGGGGCTTCTCTAAACACAATGATGGAGGCACCTATGTGTCCCAGGGTCTCGTCCAAACAAAGGTTTCCTCATATTAGTTCCTGAAACCACAGAGAGGAAAAGAAAAGACAGCATTAGATAGATTACAGTTAGGATTATTGTGCCACCATCCTTCAGAGAGCTAGCAGCTTCCAGTGACATTTCTCAACACAAATCGATTAAACAACATACGACTTGATTTAGTACCCATAGACCCCATGCTGTTTGACCGCACCCAAATTTAGCTTCACATGTGTCCTCCTGTTGGTCACCACAGGGACCAAACGCTTCCATTCGTCTGTCCTAAACTAACCTCTAAGCTCTAACCCGTGTGTGCCGCGAGGATCCTATGGGGATTTAACAGGTGTGTGCAATATGGCAGCAACTACTGCCTTCTGGAACGGTGGCTCCACATCACCAGGCAACACACTTCCTTTGTCTCAGCTGCCGCATATGGAACTTATGGTTTCATTCCGGAATTGCCAACAGTGGGGAAATTCCAAAGACGCCTTACTTTAGAATATTTGCAAATGTCATCAAACGTCTACAATAGGCCCTCTGTAGGAAACCCATTCTTTTCTTTTACCACAGAGATGTTGTCGTTGACAGCTAGTTAACTCTGAGACGAAGCAACTCCAAAAAATAATCCTTTTGTAGAAAAGACACTGGCTCAACTACAAACCAATTTGCTTCATTTAATTGCTCGTGTTTGAAGGTTCTACTCAGACTGTGTATTGACTGAGTAGAATGTCAATCAGAATTCACATCGCTCACAGTGAACAGCGCCTCTCTCTCGCCAACATTTCGATCATATTGTCGTCTTTGTTTGATATTTGAGTCGCAAGCTAAGGTCTTTTGAACTGCACTGTTATCCTGTGCCAAGCTGAGCTCCATCGACATTAGCTAAAGCAGCTTAGGTAAGGGTATTACACCCTGTAAAAAGTAGCTGTCAATTAGAAACTTTATACTTTCTGCCCATGCTTCTATAAGACATCAAATTAACAAACACAGAACAGTGGAGGGAACAGTCAATTGAGATTAGCAATAGATTAAACAGCTTTCTGAACCATTCCAGGGAGAAACATTCAAACTGAACCTGCAGGTGCAAATGCAATCGACGTGCATGAAAAGATCGACAGCCATGACAGCACACTTGAAAGGATTTCTATTGGCATCTTGAAAGAATGCATATGGAAATAACCCACATTTATCTGACCTCTGTGACATCACGACCCACCTTGCAAATCCCATCTGTCTCACTCAACGTCTAACGCTGCTGTGCTTTGAAACGGAACCGACTTAAGATATACATGACAAGAGTTTTAAAAAAAAGAATCAATATCTACCACACTTGCAGGCTCCAAGTGATTCTGTGGTGAAAGTTGTTGCTGTCGGTCAGTATCCTTCAGGGTAACCAATCCCGAGCGACAGGAACCTCCAGCTGCACAACTGCAATGTGAGCATATCCTGAGCAAATCCTCTGTGAGAAGAAGTTCTCTAAGGTGCTTGAGCTCCTGTCAAGAGCACTGTGGAAGGCTCCTCCCTCCCTCTTCTTTCTCTCTCCCTCCCTCTCTCCTCCCTCCCTCTTCTTTCTCTCTCCCTCCCTCCCTCCCTTCCTCTCTCTCCCTCCCTCTCTCCTCTCTCTCCCTCCCTCTCCTACCTCCCTCTCTCCCTCTCTCTCTCTCTTACCTCCCTCCCTCCTCTCCCTCACTCTCTCTCTTCTCTCCCTCCCTCCCTCTCTCCTCTCTCTCTCTCTTCCTCTCTCCCTCCCTCTCTCTCTCACTCTCTCTCCCCCTCCCTCCTTCCCTCTTTCTCCCTCTAAACCCTTACCATCCAACCCAACACCCAACCAATCTCTCTGTCTACGCTGGTTACACAACGGCTAAGTTCTTACTGTATGTTGGTGTCAGCTCCAACGATACCCATTTATCCAACTTGGCCTACCATGATGCATCGCATGATAGTGCATAGCACGCAAACGTAGTTTGAACTCCCCAAGGGAGGAGGGAAGGGATGGTATACCAAGAGCCAGACCCACCGACATAAATAAAGGCACGTTTAGAAAGTAAAGAGATGACAGATCAATTGTCACACACTAGATTTTGTTTTTAGATGTTTTGGTTAAAAATTGAGAAAAAACCCCAAGATGCAACAGAAGGGTTTGAAAAAAAGGCACCTTGAGGTTCTCATTGCATTTTCTAATAGGCTGTCTGTTAAACATCCTATGGTGATACAGCAACACAACCTGGACTCTTTATTTCTGTCAAGCGCCACTGAAATACACCGACTCACACTGTAGAAAGGCTGTTGATGACAGTCTGACAGACTGTCGTCTTGTTGTTTATAGTTGTGATTTTTTTAAATAAAGGGCGTCCTTGGGAATGGTCATAGGTGGATGTCCTTAGGGTGGAGGGACAGGGGGTGGATGTCCTTGAGGTGGAGGGACAGGGGGTGGATGTCCTTAGGGTGGAGGGACAGGGGGTGGATGTCCTTAGGGTGGAGGGAGAGGGGGGCATGGAGGAGAAGAGGACTTGAGGCGTGTAGACGAACGTTGAATCATTTCTTCTCGGCCTGACGTCGTCCTCTCAAAAGTTGTGTGAAAAAAAGGAGAGAAGGAGGAGCTTACACATGAGCACTTCTTTAAAGCCGGCAGTATCTTCAGCGCCTTCTACCTCTCTCTCTCCCTCCTTTCCTCTCTTTTTCTCCCTCCCTGTCTCTCTCTCCCCTCCCTCCCTGTCTCACCCTCCGTCTCCTTCGCTCAACCCGACTCTGTTTCTTTCCCTACCTACCCCCATCTTTTCCCTCCTTCTCTCCCTTCCCCCATCTCTCTTTCTCTCTATCCATCCCTCTCCCTCACTCCCTTCCCCCATCTCTCTTTCTCTCTATCCACCCCTCTCCCTCCCTCTCTCCCCCCCATCTCCCTCCCTCGACCTTCTCCCCCACTACTAGCTCCTGTGGTATTTCATAGCATCTAGATATCTTGTTCCAGGTTCACCTCCTCTTTCTCCAGTCCACCCCGGACACACAGGCAGAGCTCTGGTATCAGTGTGCATTGGGAAGGCAGGATGTTAGTTACAGTTCTGAGGATTTAAGATCAGCCTTTCAGAAAGATCTGAACATGGATAGGTGACCTTAAACTTTAAATCTTACAGGCATTAAGGATTGGGACGTTTTTGAGTTAAAATAACAAATGTTTAATCTTTCTAAATTGACATGAACACTTATCTAGAAGTCAAACTATGACTGCTCTTTGGTGTGTGATGTGTTTGAGGCTGACTTACGTCAGGGCCAGATTCAGTGGTCATCCTCTTCATAATGAGATCCATCTCAAGCCAGAGGCTCTAGGTAGCTCAAGATATTACGTAAGGGCAGCCAAACTGTCTTTCTAAGTAAGCTCTTCAACATGCATGCACTGTAGGCAAGCTGGCAACTCAATGAGAACAGACCTGGAGCCAGTGAAGTAAAATTAGATTTCTTTGTAGGTGCTTATTTCAGTTTGAACCGGTGAAAAATCGCTTTCACCTAACAACGGGGTTGCAGTGGTGACTTCAAACAAAACAAAAAGATCAGTCAAAATCTATCGAATTAAAATAAAAAATAAAACGTGTAGTGCACGTGTAAATTATTTTAATTGACATTTACTTTAGATGAATTAAAGAACTTAACCGTAAAATATGCGACTAAAATAATATGCTACTAAAATAAATGTCTAATCCCACAGACATGATTTATGCCTGTATCATCGTCTGTTCTGGTCTTCCCCACTCTGCCTTGTCCATTTTGGCATGACTGGCAGTGATATTTAAACGAGCCGTAGATAAATGCATATGTGGGGAAAAGAGATTAGCCGGCTAAATCTTTAAAGCTCCTATGCTCCCACAAATAGCCGTTAAGCATTGTGTCGGCCTGTGCTCCTAGCGTTCTGTTGGTGTAGAGATGGAGTTAAAGTGTAAAGCTATCGCTACAATGACCCTCAGGACGACGAAGGCGCAGATTAGAAACCCATCTCATTTCTTCCTACTGTACCGGGAGAGTCGGAAAGGACTCAGTCTAGTTGTCATCATTCGCCGTTTTCTGTGTTGTATATCGTCTGATGTTGATACAGATGCTTGATTTTGAGGATTAGTGGCCATGACGACCTGTAACAAGCAGAGCTTGTCCTGCCAAGTCTTAGTACAAAGCGGTCAAGGACGTCGTAATGGGAGGAAGATTGACTGAATCAAGAGAGCTTTTAGATATGGCTTCTCTTGCGCTCTGGATCAACAGACACGTGACACACACTCATACCATTAGCGACAGGTAGATCTAGAAGGATCATACATATCCTATATCATGATCAAGATCACAGTTGGTCAGTGGTGTAATACCCATGTCAGCAGGTTGTGTAAAATCGCTCACTAATCACTAATCTCCACACCTTTGACTTCCTGCTTGCAGTGTTGACCTGATCTGACAAACTACTGCCCTCTAGTGGACAAGGCGAGGAAAAATATGTAAATGAATGAGAAGCCGATTTGAGAATTAAATGGATCCTAATTTCTTCTTGTGTCAATAACAAACACAGAGAAGAACCGAAGCACATTCAGTCACTATGGTATATAAAAAAAAACATTCAAGAAAACTTAATTTGTGATGTCAGAACAAATTTATTCCCTCCTACCACACGTGCTGACATACTCGTTCACTGCCATGATTTTGATGCCACATATTTTAGTGACTGACGCAGTCTGATTAGGCACTTGCAACCTGAAACACGGTATTCTTACTTTCAACACACACAAAAAATGTTTAACTGGCAAACATTTCCTCTCACTTTCGATTTGGCCTTTGACAATAACATCTTAATTTGGTAATGAATGAATGAATGAATGGGCTGTTGAAAGTTAAAAAAAATCACTTAAGGTGTAAAATGGTTCTATTTAATGTGTACAGTAACATGGATAGTGCTTTAGAACTTATTCCACCGTTGGTAATTCCCGCATACCAAGCAGGCCAAATCAAGAGAACCTCAGGTGACAAATATCAGCAGAACATTCATTGAAACCCCTTGGTTAAATACGCAATTTCCGTATGTCAAACCTCCAACTCACAGGTGGAGGTGCAGCAGGCAGGGGTGGAGATCAGAGTGGAGCCCTTAGCATTTGGCCTTTTTGCCGTAGTTGTCCACCACCTCCGGGGTGACGCTCTCGTCCTCCTCCAGGTCCTCCAGCACCGCCTTGCCCACCAGCTGGAAGATGTCCTCCGGGGGCACTCCCTTGGGCTCGGCCACCTTCACCGCCAGCATGTCCAGACTGAGCACGGTGCCTTTGGGTATGGCAACCTTGGCCACCACAGACTTCCCCAGCTGGAGGGAGGGAAGACCAGGACAGAAAGGACTGTCACCGTGGTGATGTCACCGTAGTGGGATGTGTTTGTTTGTACTGTGTTTGTTTATTTTTAAATGCAACGGACCAGTTTGGTTTGGTAAAACCTTAACCCAAGGGGAACACCACTCCTCCACACACACACGCACACACACGCACACACACGCACGCACACAATACCATCGTCCTTCTCTAGGGTAACGTCAGTCCCCCCTGGGGTAACACTAGTACCGTAGGTTTATGTTTACCCCAAATGTGTACCCCATCCTCCCGTAGGGTAACCTCCACCCCTTACGGTGACATCACCTCACCTTGTCATGACACGGCTTCTCACAGGGCAGCATCTGCTTGATGCCCGTGCCCAGAGCTCTTTCCACCAGCCGGACGGAGCGCACCAGCTCAGCCAGCTCCTCCGGCACCAGGGATGCCTCGTGGTCACTCCCCTTCCAGCTCTTGTCCAGGGTCACGTGACGCTCCACCACCTTGGCCCCCATCGCCACGGCAGCCACTGTGATGCTGATTCCGGACTCGTGGCCGGAGTATCCGATAGGAATATCAGGGAACTCCTTTTGGTATTCCTGTTGTGGTGAGAGTGAGACAGGACTTGCATTTTTATGTTGTTTTTGGGAGGGAAGAGTTGATTAAACAGCAAATCGTTTGATGTCCAAATATGCGGTGGCTTTTCAACTGGGGATCGACTAAACTGCAGAAATGATTCAATCATCCAACAGACTTGATGCCAAAAAGTATTCATCCCAAATAAGATTGGACTAGTAAGATCAGACTAGATCAGACTAGTAAATCAGATTAAATTGACTAGATCAATGATCTAGTCAAGATGGCTTCCTCTAAGACTGGCCTATGGTTCAGTGTTCAGATGAAGGTTTCTAGTAGCCATGTTTTGAGTTTGGGTCGGGTCTGTACCGTGATGACTCTGAGGTTAACATCCTCCGGCTCCAGAGGATAGGCGCTTGTGCACTGAAGGATGCAAAAATTCTGGTTGTGTTTCTTCACAGTCTGGTAGACCCTTCGCATGGTCTCCATGGTCTGCATCCCGCTAGACACCACCATGGGACGGCCTGAGGGGAACACAGACAGAGAAACACAGACAGACAGACAGAGAAACACACACAGACAGAGAAACACACACAGACACAGAGAAACACACACAGGCACAGAGAAACACACACAGACACAGAGAAACACACCCACAGAAACACACATATATGATGTCAACGCTAGGAACTTGAGGCCTGATTAATTTGTGCTACAATGTAAGGTTGTCAGCGTTACAGACATACACAAAATATCCTTGCTACAAACAGACCTTTCTTGGCCGTTTTCTCGAGGTAGGGAAAGTTATTTGTGTCTCCAGAGCCCACTTTGAAGAACGGCACGTTAAGTTCGTGTAGAAAGTCCACTGCCATCTGACGAGAGATCACAGTTTAAGTACCTGTGTATGATCAAACGGTATCATATCTTCTCACAATGATATTACGCAATGTTTAATCTTCCGATTTTCAGCGTCTGATGCTGATGTGATCAACTGCTCGGTGTCATTCTGAATCAAAAGTGGACAAACTGTCATCTCACCTCGTCCATTCCGGAAGCAGTGAAGAAGATGCCGACATCCTTAGCGTACTTCTGCAGCTCTCTGTACTGTTCGTGACTAAACTCTAGATGGCGCTTGTGGTCTCCGTAAGTCTTCCCCCAAGACTGCTTTGAAGTGTACGGGCGCTCCAGCGCACGTTTGTTGAACTTATACTCCAGTTCGCTTTTTTGGAATTTCGCGCAGTCGGCTCCACAATCCTTTAGATTTAAAGTATCCAAACCATGCACATAAAACGTTAAAGAATGACTAAATAGACCGGTTATAAAGCGTTCCTTCTGTATAACTTGCAAATCTGCTAGTTAACCATGTATACAAGGAAACCCCCGCCCACTCAATGTGCAATAAACATTTCTGATCCAGTTTTATGGCTCATTGATAGCCATTACTTAGTCCATAGACTAGATCAATATACTAGTGAAAACGCTAACGTTACTTGATTAGCTGCACTGTTAAATCATGGTGTAAAAGTGCGTGAACAAATACAAAACTCATTCACCCACCTTAGCCATCTTAATCATCTTCTTGGCGATTTCTATATCCCCTTGATGATTTTGTCCGATTTCGGCGATAATGAAACAAGGGTTGGAGCCCCCGATCATTTTACCAGGACAAAGTTCGAATTTCAAAGGCATTTTAAAGTGTTATGTTTTTAACAAGGAAAACGTATGGGTAAGTATGCACTGCGCTTGCTGTGCAGCTGTCCTAGATGTGTTCGGTTATCCGGGTGCAGCGTTAACGTGTAAGCGGTCAGTTCCAACGGTTCATATCCGGGATGGATGCAAATCCTTCATTTCAAAATAAAAGTCCTCAAACAGCGTGAATAATTAGACGGAAATCGTCTTTGTAAAAACATTCCTGAGCTTCTTAGCGCATTGATGATGACAATAAGGATCAGATGTAAACGCATTCGTTGTGATAGATAAACAGATCATATAATAAATTCATTGGGGAGATTTAATAGACATTCTTAAATATGAAATAGTATCTTATATTTGTTGCCAGTTATATTATTACAGGGTCTCGGTATATGCTTATAAACGTCTATTTCATACAGATATGAAATGCTTTCACGAAATATTTCTGCGAGACCTTGAGATTTTATGCAGACGTCTGTCGTGCTGCAGATCATGGGACGCGTACGTATTAGATAGACCGCCCTATTTATATAAATGACATGCCAGTTGGGTGACAAACCACTCAATCAAAATCCCACGATTCTGATTGGTTCATTATTCGTTTCCGCTGCATTTGCTATTCTATCTGCCGTCCACTCTCTTCCCCTTATCTTTAAGAGCTGATCGGGTTGGTAGCTTAATACATTTGGCTCAACGGTAGATAGTCCCCAAAAGGTTTTTTTTAAATAAAAACGACCATTCAAAAAATTACGTCAATATGGATGATTTTGACATGCTGAACGCGCCCGCTGCCGGTAATGGAACTGAAGAAGACCCTGCTGCCGCATTCTTGGCCCAACAAGAAAGCGAGATCGCGGGGATCGAAAACGACGAAGGTTTCAGCATCCTAGACGGTGGAGAGGTTCCCTCGTCGCTTAGCAATAATTTGACAGGCGACGCACTGGGTACATTTTAAAGTCAATCTACGAATAATGGTTATTTGCATGATAAATATATGGTCGAATTTACTTCTAGATAAGGATGATTATAGCCAGCCACAAAAAACGGTGGAACGTCAGCTAGTCGTTTCTGCGATATGAATGAATGGGGGTTTAGCTGAAGCTACTGCGGCTAGCATCGCTAGCTAACCAGGTCAAGGGTCTAACTAGCTGTGGTCAGCTTGTTGGACTAGCTACGTCGACTCGCTTTTTAAATGCCTACGTATGCTAATTTAGACAGACACCAGAAGCTGTGCTTGTGACTTGTCTTATGTTAAGGGAACATGTTCAATAACGAGTCAACAATTTAACCATACCATTATTAACTAGTAAGTCGGCTTGAACTTGTTTATCTGGTAACTAGCTAGATACTAGTTTGACCAACTCGACATCTCAATTGTATTTTTTTTCCCTCTATAGACCATTTTTTATAGAACATTGCTACTTGACTATCACTTTGTAAAATGATAATTGAGTGTTGAGTTGGGTATGAATGACCTTTAGACATCAGGAAACTGTCGCCTTCAGGAAGTGAGATGATTGGCCGAGATAGAAAAGTGCTCGTGCCACTGAATCTGTCCACCGACAGATCTGACTAAACTGACTAAACCGCAAATTTGGTTGCATCACCACTCGCTATTGGGCGCTTGTGGTCATATAAACCTCAGATATTGTTTGGGTGTTCAAAGTTAGGATGTAGTAGGCATCCTGTTGTTAACCAGTTGTATCCAAACAGGTATTATTTGAACTCTTATATGTAACTCTTGTATATGTTTCTCCCTACAGATGGGACTTTGAATGGGGATCTCCATGAGGTAATATCTGTCTTGTCATTAACATCAGTGTAAAGAAAATCATGTTCACCTGTTATGATCATGTTCCTTCGTGAAGGCTCAGTCCTCTCTCTGTGTGCGTGTGCATGTGTGTGTGTGTGTGTGTGTGTCTCTGCGTGTGTGTGCATGTGCGTGCACATGTGTGTGCCCGTGTGTGTGTGTATGCACGTGCGTGCACATGTGTGTGCCTGTGTGTGTGTGTGTCTGCGTGTGCCTGTGTGTGCACGTGTGTGTGTGTGTGTATGCACGTGCGTGCACGTGTGTGTGCCTGTGTGTATGTGTCTCTGCGCGTGTGTGTGTTAACCAGGAGAGTAACGGCCCGTCTGATGCTTACGCTGCCATCTCCAGTGCTGACCGTCTGCAGGCTGAACCAGAGAGCCTGCGCAAGTGGAGGGAGGAGCAGAGAGACAGGCTGGAGGCCCTAGGTACACACACACACAGACACACACACAGACAGGCTGGAGGCCCTAGGTACACACACACACACACAGACAGACAGGCTGGAGGCCCTAGGTACACACAGAGACACACACACACACACAGACACAGACAGGCTGGAGGCCATAGGTGTACACACACACACACACACACACACACACAGAGCCAAACACAGACAGACTCACACATACAGTCTGGTGGCTTTATCTCTCTGGGTCTGTATTTGTCAACATCAAAACAGAATCTTATGAACAACAGAGGGAGCAAGACTGTGCCTTGCTATCCATATATGAATATCTCTCCATCCTTTCTCTCCCCCTCTCGCTACCCTTCCCCCCCTTGACCCCCCTCTTCCTCCCTTCCCCCCTCTGTGCCCCCTCTTCCCCCCCCTCTCACTACCGCCAACCCCCCCTCCTCCCCCTCTCTGGCCCCCCTCTTCTTCCCTCCCCCCTCTCTCTGTCTCTCCCCTTCTTTTCTCTCCTTGTCTCTCTCTATCTCCTGCTCTCTCCTGCCAGCGCCCAGATGCCAACTCCCGTCAGCAGGAGATGGAGTGGAAGGAGAAGGCCAAGGTGGAGCTGGAGGAGTGGCACAGCAGACAGGAGGAGCAGCTGCAGAAGACCAAAATCAACAACAGGTACAGTCTCACACACACACACACACACACATGCACACGCCACCACGCGCACACAACCAACACACCTGGAGTCTGCTTTTTATCATACCAGGTCCCTCAGTTGAATCCTTTGATCCTTCCAGAATTCTGACAACGTGTTCTCTTTTGCCTGCGCTTCCTGTATGGGTGATTACGGCCTAACTATAGACGAATTGCCGACTATTTCTTTTGGGGGCCAGGCCCGGCAAGGGGCGCTGGGGGGTATATTAACAGTCAAACAGAAGTACTGCACCCCCTCCTACTCCCACAGAAGCCTGTAGATACGAGCCTCTACCCCACAGCCACTAGGGTACCCCTCCATCACAGAGGCCTGTAGATTAGGACTCTACCCCACAGCACAGTACTTCCATAGAGGCCTGTAGATTAGGCCTCTACCCCACAGCACTGTACCTCCATAGAGGCCTGTAGATTAGGCCTCTACCCCACAGCACAGTACCTCCATAGAGGCCTGTAGATTAGGCCTCTACCCCACAGCACAGTACCTCCATAGAGGCCTGTAGATTAGGCCTCTACCCCACAGCACTGTACCTCCATAGAGGCCTGTAGATTAGGCCTCTACCCCACAGCACTGTACCTCCATAGAGGACTGTAGATTAGGCCTTTACCCCACAGCACTGTACCTAGATTGGGTTGTAAGGAGCAGGCACTCTGTAATCTAAGCATCCAGCCTTAGCAGGTCATCAATAATGCACAAGATGTAGCCACACTCCCAGACTAACCCTGCCTAGTGTTCTGTCTGCTCTATGGCTTATCTTCTGGAAAGGAAGGGGAGGGAGGGGGGGAGCTTGATTTCAATACAGTCAATTCAAGATGAGGACAATTATGTTCACACACTGAGCTCCCATTCAGTGATTTCTTATGAAAACCGCCTCTGAGTTGCCTGAATTCAAATGTATTTTCACACTTCCTGACACATATCTGATGGTGATATCTCTTACCTGTGTGTGCCTGTACTCCTTTTTACCTGTCTCTCTTCTCTCCCGCTTTTTGCGCTGCTCTCCTTGCGGATAACCCCACCCTGGCGTGCTGCCCAGGGTGTTGGATGAAGACTTCTACAAGCAGCCCTTCTCTGAGCTCATTGGTTATGTGTATGTCGCTAAACTAACATCTTTACTTTATCGCTCCTTCTCTTCGCCTTCAACCCATCTCACGTCCCATCATTAACACATCTTCATCTTTTGGGTCTACGTTTTTTACATTCGTTTACATTTAGAAAATATATTTTGTTTTTTGTTTTTTTTAATCGCTTCCTGGTAGTTTTTGTTTTCCCACCGTTGCCGTGCTAAGAATCGATGGCGATGAAACGCTTTTTTTTGTGTTCTTGTTTTTTTTTTTTTGTCACAACCGCATGTGTTTGGAATATGAACCTGCTTGTTGTTGATGTCCATGCAGTGGCTGTGTTGGGTTGACATTTACCAGCCTCTTCATCAGATCACCCTGGCATCAAGCCACTCACTTGTTTTGTCAGTGCTGTAAAAGCATAAAATATTTATTTATTTTCCCCCTCATCCTCGTCCCCATTTCATCACGCCATTTGCAAACCATTTTTAGTCTGTAGATCCCCCTACTTCTTATTTTCAAATTCTTTTGATCTTCTTTCTTTCTTTCTTTTTTGGTGCTTGAATGACTTTTCATGTTCAGGACTGCTCCTGGGGACTTAGCAGATGTAGAGAGTTTCAGTATTATTGTCTAGTTCTACAACATTGACCCCTACTGGCCTTAGAATACCTATTATACTAGTTCATCTGGGCCTACTGTTGATGCATACAATATATCTAGTGCTAGCAGAAAGATGACTGGAGGTTTGTTTGTAGTAACTGTGTATCCATTGGTAGCTGTGCAGTGCTGTCAGTTCAGCCTGTCATAGCCCTATGCCTGTCATCCTCTAGACATGGGAGGCTGTCTAAGAAGCTGTCATTATGTAGCCATCCGCTTAAGCTGTCGTTAGCACGGCGCCACAGAATTAGAACCGTTTGTGCGTTCTAGAATGGTGTGGGAGTTCCCACTTCTACCAGTTCTAGAATCATGATGGTTCTAATTGTTACAAGCTTGCCTTTCACCCCTCCTCCCCCCCGCCCCGCCTCTTGCTAGCTTACAGCGGACTGTACTGCAGCCTGTAGCCAAACAGGCAGTTGGGAAAGGATGGAGATTGTTTCCTTCCTTCCTTTCTCTCTCTCTCTCTCTCTCTGTCTCGCTCTCTCCCCCTCTCTTCTGCTATGTCATCATGTCAGAGAATAACCACAAACTAGTCTTCCCTGGGGTCGGGTGGACGGGGTCAGGGAGAGAGAGAGGGAGAGAAATTATATAAGGTCTATTGTTCTGGAATGTGTAGGCCTCACTGTTTCCTGAAACAGTATTACGTTGGGGAAAAAGTTTTAAACGCTCCCTCATTTAGTTTAAATTTAGATCACACAACCACTGTGTTTTCAATCATACGATTCAGACATTTGTTTTATATCTTGAATTGAAGAGTTCATTAATGGATGCACAGTTGCTTCAAATATACTTCAAAAATCTGCTTGTCCGACTTTTTTGCCAGCCAGCTAGCTAGCTAGCTAGTTAGCTAGGCACCGCTAGTCTGTGGAATGCGGGCTGGGGTGGGTTCGCTGGCCGCCTTAGTACGGCAGCTCTCGCTGAGCGCCACTGGTTCGGGGAAAGCTCGCATCTCGTTTCACACCGTCATGCTAAACTCCACTGTGTGTTTGGATCGTCCGGATTACACCTTCTAACGCAACCTCCAATTCGGCAAACAAGAACGGTGTTCAACGCACGGTTTGTCTGTGGTAGATCGTGTTGCTTTGTTGGCAAAGCCACCGTAGCACAGTCCGGATCCGCACGGCTCACCTTGGTTCCGCTGCCTGACGGTGTGAAAGGAGTCTGGGCAAGATGACAGACGGCTAACCGTGCGCTCGGATCGCCCTCGTCCTTGTGCGCTGTGACCGAACACCACGTGTCTTTCGTGTGTCTCCCTTTGAGAACCAATGGCGTTGCAGATGAGGTTTGCATAGCATAGCCCCCCAGAGCAGCAGGGGTGGGACAGGGCGGGGCGGGAATAGACGAAAACAACTCAATTAAAATATGAATTAAACGTCTTTTTCCTATCTCTCTCTTTCTCTCTCTATCACTCTCAGTCTCTCTCGCGAAGTGCATGCTGGCTTATGTCATCTGCATAAAACTCTTGTTTTGCGTCCTTTTTCCCTTCTCTGATGTGTGATCTTTCTCCTGTTTTTCTTTTCCTGCGCACCTTTAAGCACTCATATAAACCATCCTTGCTACCGCCTAGACCAGTTAAGTAACAACATGACAGAACACCCTTTTGAAACATCTAGCCATCTATCTATCTATACATATCTGTGTTTAGTTTACTAGTAACAGATGTGGTCATAGAGGTCAAGACAAACGGTATGTTCTAGAATCCTAGATGTGTCGTGGAACTAGATCTCTTCTAGAACCTGGGTGTTTCCTTTTTGTGGTGTGTCGATCGTAAATTCTGGTGGCGTGCGCGTCTGTGTTTGTGTATTTGTAGTTGTAAAGTGACGGTAAATCTTCCATTGGCTTCTCATCCTCATTTTTGCCGTTGCTAATGTGTGCAAGCTCGAGGTAGGGGATGTTTCCTAGACCAGACCCTCAGTGAAAGCGTTTAGCTGTCAGGGTGAGGGTGGGGGTCGGACAGGTGGCCTGCATTTAAAGAAAATGTCCGCCTTTAGTTTCTGTGACGTCAGCACGGTGTAATTTTTGTGTGTTTCTGAATTTTATTTCTGTTAACGTGTCGTTTGATTTCAGGTGTCGTCGTGAGTTCCCTTTTCCAGGAATGATCCGTTTCTTATCTTAGCCGTTTACGTAAAATGAACAAAAACCCTGAATGAGACTGGCGCAATTGCCAAGTTTAGTCGATATATTTTTTACACAAAACTTTTAATCTGAAGTTTTTATATTTTATATCCTGTATTCCTACTGATTAGTATCCGGTCTTTTGTCATTTTTGAATTTTTCGATGTTTTGCTAAATATCTCCGGCTTCTCAGGCCCAGACCAGACCTGCACAGGCAGGACTTTTGGTGGTTAAAAAGCCCTTTGCCGTCATACGCCTCACTTTTCAAGGATCTTGTAATCAAGAATAAAGTTCTCATTTAAAAAAAAAAAGAATAAAATAAGAACAGGATTTTGAACCACCAAAACCGACCAAGCTTGATTACGATCGTTGCAAGTATTTTACGTTTGTTTCTTTTAACCTTTATTTGGTTTCTAAGGCTGTGCATTTATTTATGTGTCTATGTTCATAGATTCTTATGCAGGCCATCAGTAAGCTTGCGCAGAATAAGGGCATGCTATTGTATCTGGAGTTTTGTCTAGCTGTTGTGGCTATGGCTCAATCTGCCAATGATTGTTGGTGTCTCACGTGTTGGTCTGGTATAATAGGGTGTAACTGTGTCTTAGCCTTTCTCAATCCTGGTCCTGGTTCTCCGTTTGCCTGCGTGTTCTAGATGTTTCCCCGCTCAAACATACCTGATTCTTCGAACGGGTCATTATCAAGCTAAGCAGAAGCCCCCGATCGACTGATTAATTAGAATCACGTCGGAGTAGAGCAGGGCGGTTTCAGGACCAGGATGGAAGAGCGAGGCTGAACCGTAGACCGTTTAGAGACTAAACCATAAACGGTTTAGAAGCTAAACCGTAGAAGGTTTAGAAGTTATATATATATATATATAATTGCAGAGTATATGTGTGTATATATATATATATGCAGAGTAGCAGTAGGAGCAGAGAAACGCTGCAACTGCTCAGTGAAACATTACCTGAACCATTCCTGGTTCCGGGTGTAGCCCCGGTTTCGGGTGTAGTCCTGGTTCCGGGTGTAGCTCTGGTTTCGGGTGTAGCCCTGGTTCCGGGTGGTGTTCCACTGAGCAGTTACAGCATGTCTCTGCTCTTTCTGTCTCCTAGAGAACGAGAGCCAACAACCGCAGACACTCCACCACTCTAAGTCACTATGGAAGTCTTCTCCCTGGTCTCTTCTCCTGCTCTAATTCTCCCTCCTCCCCTCTCCCTCCTCCCCTCTCCCTCCCTCCACATGCGTTGCAGGGCGGCGGAGGAGGCCATGGTGTCCGACCTGGATGAGAACAACCCCGGGACGGAGTGGGAGCGCGTAGCTCGTCTCTGCGACTTCAACCCCAAGTCCAGCAAGCAGGCCAAAGACGTGTCCCGCATGCGGTCTGTCCTCATCTCTCTCAAACAGTCCCCTCTCGTCCGCTAAGGACGGGGAAGGAGAAAGAGACCCCCCCCCTATCATCATCTCTCCATCCCTCTATCTACCCTTTGCCTTCATCCACAGACCCTCCCGCTCATTCCCTTATCGTAGACCAGAGACCAGTGTCGTCGTCGTCCCCCCTCCCCCTGCAAAGAGGTGTTTAGATCTGAAAGGGTTCGATGGGGTTAAGTAACAGGGCAGTGTTATTGTGATAAATGTAGAGACCTAACTGCCATGTTGATGATACCTATCCAGGCCCGTCAGATCAGAGATTATAAAAGAACGAAATTATTTAGGATTTTGTGTGTGTGTGTGTGTGTACAGGGGTTGTGAAAAGAGGGGTGGCTAATTCCCACACAGACCTTTTGAACTATTACCCAAATGCCCAGAGTTACATTACAATCTCTCATGGGCTGATAGATGTCATTCCCATCATCTTCTGTGCTGTTTCCTCCAGAATATTGGACCTGTAATTGCTGTAAATGGTTTAACATTTCCCTATTGTCATCTCCTCTCCCATTCCTTCCATTTGCGTGTTCCATCATTGAAGAAGGAAAAAAAAAAAAGAATATACAGATTTATTTTCGTTTGTATTCTTTTAAGGACCAAACTCCATCTTATTGTTTTGTGTGAGTCATGTTCTAGAGCCAAGCTTGTGGCGTTGTTATGGTTACAGATCTATGCATTTGCAGCAGCCTCTCTCTTTTGAAGATTCCCAACGTATCAAAACACCCCATTAAATCCATGTGACATATGTATAACATGGTGTGTATTTTCCCCCTGAATACATGTACCTATGTACATATACTGGCAATATTATATATATATATAAATAAACAACACGTTTGTCATTAAAGAGGAGAAATTATGGTTGAAGTAATAGTCATTGGCCGATGTTGTGGCGCTGTGTATTGTTGTCAATGATTTCAATATCAATAAAGATTGAATTTAACTTGAATTGACGTTGTTTATGACGTCCATTAATGATAACAGCAACGTATCACCGCTGATAACCTAATATTCGTGACAAAGTTGCAATACTCATAACATACCCATGTGTGAGGAAAGTGACCTAATCATTTTTAATGAAGCACTTCGTAATTAGCTAAATCAACTAGGAGGATATTTGAGAGAGTGGTGAACCCTGTGTGTCCAGACCGACTGCTCTTGCATGAGAAATGTGTGATTAGTGTAATAGCATAAATATAATAACATAACTGGGTGATTAGTGTTGTAACCGTGCAATGTGATGTTAGACTGTTGGCCATGTTTGTGCTTACTACGCATTTACTGTTATGCTGTCGCACGTATTAACTATAAATGCACTGTGGTTAGATAGTTACTTCCCATCTCTGCAACAGTGAAACAAAGTACAAATATTTCATACTGTACTTAAGTTGATTTTTTAATGGCGTATTTCACTTTTTACGACCTTTTACAAAAAAACATTTAAAAAGGTAATAGTGATCGCTACTTTTTAATCGTGTCAAAAAGTGTTTTCACTACTTCAACTTTGGCCAGTCTTTTTTTTAACATGAGTAGCTGTATCTCTGCGCAGTGTGTATTTTTGCCATCTTTGGTAAGCGACTGCAAGGGATGAGGAGTTAACAGCTGGGTTAGACCGCAGCTTTAAATATCTACAGCAGGTGTGATGTTGTCCATGACAACCAGGAAGACAGGAATGTTGGCGACGTGAAAAGTTGGTTAATCGACAACTACTTTGTAGCAGAAACTTTTATTGAACACCTCTTCCTTGTATTACAGCAGAACTACTTGTGTACTTTGATGGAAACAGATCTCTCTTTCCCATCGTCTCATCTTTTCTGTACAACGGTATCTACAATAACACTTTTTCAACAATATCTTCTGATCGAGTTAATCATTGTTCTGTAAGTTGTTCGAACCGATACATGAACGTTGCGGAAGGCAGATACCTAACCAGAAGTGAAGGAGAGAAAGTCAACATATCTCTCGTTGGCGATATTTCACCCCGAGAGGGAGTCGAGTGACAGGATAGAAGGAGAAAAAAAGACGACAGTTGGAGGAATGTTGAATTTCGCCGTAGCGGAATCTTTCCTCTCCCAAGTTCAACATTCTGAAACGCAACAAAAATTCTAGAACTTTCTCCTTATGGTCCCCGTCAATTACTTAGTGAGGTATAGCTTTCACTAATGGTTGATTTATACAGATCAATACACATTCAGAGGAAACCTTCCACCCTGGTTTACAGTTTGAGATCACTTAAGATACCTTATGGTTTCACACTCAGCGCTATCAAAACATCATCTTGACAAGGTTCTAATAGAACGGTTGGATGACTTATATTCAAGCAACAGAAATTTCAAGAGATCCTCTAGAAATGTAAATTTGGTCTTGCAGTCAAGGCCTGATCCTCAAAGGGCCATTCAGAGACAGCACAACATGATTTGTTGCTAAACTAAAAATCATCCTTAAAAAATCGATTTTCCACTAAAACATAATAATAATAATGATAATAATACTATATTTTGTCTTGAACTTGGAGACCTGTAAAAGGCACATTTGAGCTATCTTAAATGGTTGGTCTGCATTAGGATGCTGTGAGGCTATGGGAGTTGTAGTCCTAGTGGGTACGTCGCGTGGTGTATATACACATGTACATATACCTGAATATAGACAATCTATGTATTCTTTAGTCTACAAATGAATGATATGTTGGATGTAGAACAGTAGCTGAGTACGTAGAGCCACAATAGCAACTTGGCATCCACCCTAATTACAGCTACCACCAGCATCAAGCTCCGTCACCTAAGCCCTGTATGGATGGGGTTCTCTAGGAGAACCCCAGGGTGGTGCTACCTCACCTGGATGGTGCGTGTGGAGGCCAGGGCCCTTTGGGAGATAATCTGCTGGACAGGGGCCTGGTAGTGACTGGCCAGCACCCCAGACAGGATCACCAGAGACGGGTTCACCATGTGTAGGATGTTCACAATGCCCACACCCAGAGCCAGGCCAGCTGGGGAGGGGAGAGAGGGAGGGGAGCGGGGAGAGGAGAGAGGGGGGGCGAGAAGGGAGGAGAGACGGGAGAGGGGAGAGAGAGGAGAGGGGGAGGAGGAAGGCGAGCTTTCAAGTTCAAGTTCAAGTTGTGCTTTATTGTCATTCCGCTACATGCGGGTGCATACAGTGGAACGAAATGTCGTGCCTCACAGAGCCACGGTGCTACGTAAGTACAGACATTCAACAGTACAGACAAACAACAAACAAATATACATTTTTTCCTATACATAAACTAAACAGGATACAAACTATACAAACTGTACGAATACTTACCGATGTGCATGTGCAAAGAGTATTGTACATGTGCGAAGAATAGATACATATTATTACAGAGTCAGATACATATTATTACAGAGCTTGAGGAAGGTTATCGTCCCTCTGAGCTCACATAGTGTCGCTGTGTCGGGCTAAAATATAGAGTGCTTCAGTTGGCCGAATAAACGATTGCGTATTTCGTCAGCTCTTGGTTCCCTCTCTTGGCAGCGTTGATGAGGTGGACAGCTGTGACCGGCTCCACCATCTTCAGATCCATCCCCTCCACCTTCAGGAGATCCTCTGGGAACCAACACAGACAAAACATGACACTACCATAGACACACACACACACACACACACACACACACACTCACACCAAACCAGCCCCAAACAGATACACACACAGACAAAACATGACACTACTGTAGAAACACACACACACACACACCCCCCCCCCCCACAACACACACACCAACCCAGCTCCAGACAGATATACACACAGACAAAACATGACACTACCGTAGAAACACACACAACACACACACACACCCCTCCCCTCCCCCACACACACACCAAACCAGCCCCATACAGATATACACACAGACAAAACATGACACTACGATAGCAACACCCCCACACACTCAAACACAAACGGATAAAACATTACACTACCATAAAAACATAAAACCATACCATAAACACACACACACACACACACACACACACACCAGCCCCATACAAACACCCACAGACACCCACCCCTCCACGAGGCGTGTTCCCAGGGACAGCTTACCGTCATGCAGCCTCTTGGCTTCCCGTTGCAGGGCCATGCCAGAGGCGTAGGCCTCGATGCAGCCCTGGCTGCCACAGCTGCAGTCTGGGCCTTCCAGAGACACCATGATGTGACCCAGCTCTGCTGCACAGAAGCTGCTGCCATGAACCAGCTCGTTATGCTGCACGATGCCTCCTCCGATACCTGCACACACGCACACGCACGCAGATACGCACACACACACACACACACACACGTAAGTACATACACAAACACGCGTGCGCACGTATGCACAAACATATACACCCAAGCGCGGGTACATACACACACAGGGAGAGAGGGGAAAGAGAAAGAGGGAGTGAGAGAGAGAGAGAGAGAGAGAGAGAGAGAGAGAGGGAGGGAGTGAGAGAGACAAGGGGAGGAGAGAGAGAGGGGATAGAGAAAGAGACAGAGGAAAGAGGGGAGATAGAAAGAGAAAGAGAGGGGAGGACATGCAGCAAAGGGCCCAGACTGGAATCAAACACAGGCCCCTGTACCGGTGCTCCCGTACCCGTGCTCCCGTACTCACCGGTGCCTCCCGTACTCACCGGTGCCGGTGATGACAGTCACAAAGTTCTCCACTCCCTTCCCATGACCGAACTTCCTCTCAGCCAGCGCGGCGCAGTTGCCGTCGTTGTCGACCCAGACGGGCAGGCGCAGGGCGTCTGAGAGCGGCGTGCGCAGGTCCACAGACGACCACTGCTGAATCAGCTTGGTAGAGTGCAGGATCACCCCCTCCTGGGGGTTCACTCGCCCCCCGGTGGAAACACCTGGGATGGTAGGGATTAGGGATGGGATGTTTTTAGGTTTAGTAGAGGGGGAGAGAGGGAGAGAGGAGGGAGAGAGGAGGGATAGAGGAGGGAGAGGAAGAGAGAGGGAAGAGGGAGGGAGAGAGAAGAGGAGGAGAGAGAAGAGGAGGAGAGAGAAGAGGAGGAGAGGGATGTGTCCTCACCCACACCCAGGATCCTGCAGTTGAGTTTGACAGCATCGCTCAGAGCTTCAGTACACATCTTCAAGATCAGCTCGATCCTGGTGTCAAACGTCTTTGGGTTGGGCTGTGTGTACTTCTTTAACACCTTACCCTGAGCACACACACAGACAGATATATACACACACACACACACACACACACACACACACACACACACACACACACACACACACGCACACACAGAGAAAGGTGTGTCAGAAAAAAAATGAATGTGTCTCTGTAAGAGAGAAAAGTGTGTGTGTGTGTGTGTGTGTGTGGTACCCTCATGCAGATGATGGCCACCCTCAGGTTGGTGCCCCCCAGGTCCACTGCCAGGGCACTCTGGGTCTCCAGGATGTGGTCAATGTCCTGGGAGAAGCTCTCCTTCACTGGAGGGAAACAAAAGGTCTTCTGGAGCGGCTCGTCCAGGTCGATGGTCTGGAGGAACTTCAGGATACGAGGAACCGCATTCCCATCGCCATAGATCTTAGAACTATGTGAGGGGAGGGGGAGGAAGGAGGGGGAGGGAAGAGAGGAGAGAAGGGAGAGTAAAGAGGGAGAAAAATAATGAGAGGAGGGAGAGGAAGGAGGAGAGGGAGGGAGGGAAGGAGAAAGAGAGGGAGGAGAAGAGGGAGAGTAAAGAGGGAGAGGAATAATGAGAGGAGGGAGAGGAAGGAGGGGAGGGAGGGAGAAAGAGAGGGAGGAAAAGAGGCAGAGGAATAGTGAGAGGAGGAGGAATGGTGAGAGGAGGGAACGGGAGAGGAAGAATGAGAGGTGGGAGAATGGGGGGAGGGAGAGGAAAGAGGGGGAGTGAGAGAAGGAAGAGGAGGGGAGAGGAGACAGGAGTCTCTCCATTAGAGACTAAACAGCGTGGGAGTTAGAGGATCTCTGTGACCTGATAACTGGAACACCAGAAGACTAAACATCTCACACTCAGGAAGCTACAGCTGCTAAACACAGACACTGTTAACGCAGTTAGAACTGAGATGTGGTTACATTTACATATGTTCATTTAGCAGATGCTTTTATCTCAGGTGACTTACAGGAAGAGCTTTACAAAAAAGTGCGAAGTTCAGTGATCGTAAACCACAAGGTTTTCACTTTGTACTGATACCTACGGAGCGGTCTGTTCTTAGAACTAAGGCATCCTCAAATGGCTGACTTACATTACGGTTCTTGTGCAATGTTGTGTTTCAGTACCTCTTCTAAACTGCTAAATTAAACAAATGTAAGTGTGGGGTATATCACCAGGGGTAGCGTTTGCCAAACTGCAGCTCCAGAGCGTGGAAGATCTTCTTCTGTGTGTCTGCGTCTCTCACGTGAAGCACGTTTTCACCTGAACGGGACAACACCACAGGATAAGCAGATTGATGGAACTGTTGGTGAATCCGCTTGATCATTGGCATACCGTCTGTCTGCCTGTCTGGATTCTCTCCTGCTGCTTGCTCACTCTATATGACTTTTATCTGTCTGTCTCTACCTGTCTCTCTCCCCCTGTCTGTCCCTCACTTGTCTGTCACTATTCACTATGTCTCTCATCTGTCTCTCTCTCTACTTGACTCAAGCTCTGCCTGCCTCTCTCTTCTCATGTCTCACACTATATCTGTCTCTCCACCTGTCTGTCTCTCACCTGTCTCTCTTCCTACATGTCTCTCTCCCAACCTGTCTCTCTCTCCACCAGTCTGTCTCTCACCTGTCTCTCTCTCCAGCCGTCTGTCTCTCACCTGTCTCCCTGCCAGTCTGTCTGGTTCCCAGGTTGATGACGGGCGTCCCGAAGGCCCCGGCCTCCCTGACACCACAGCTGCTGTTCCCGATCATGCAGCCGGCGTGAGACAGCAGCTGGATGAACTGCTCAAACGGCACGTGCTTCACAGCCCGGAAGTTAGGGTGCTGCTCGATCCCTTTCTTCCTCATCACGCGCACCATTTCTTTACTTCCTGTAGGCAGATAAGAAACAGGAAGTGATTGGTGGAAGGTTGCAGGCGAGCAGGCAAGTTTACAGGCAGGTAGGCAGGCAGACAGGCACACTGGCAGACGGACAGGCACACTGGCAGACAGACAGACAGACAAACAGGCAGGCAGACAGACAAACAGGCAGACAGACAAACAGACAGACAAACAGGCAGGCAGACAGACAGGCACACTGGCAGGCAGACAGACAGACAGACAGACACACTGGCAGACAAACAGACCAGCATCTATGTTGGGGAACAGGATCAGTGTTCGCTTGTTGAAGGAGATGAGTGCGTCAAGCGTGAGCTCGTAGATCTTGATGGAGTTCTTGATGTCGGTGGTGACCGGGTGCTGCAGCGCCACGATGTAGTCCTGATCCTTCACTCCGTCCCCTAGTGATGACATCACCAATGCCACCGATGTCACAAACAGACATGAAATGAGTAGAGCTGAACACACCAAACTCTCTCTGTCTCTCTTTTTCTCACACTCTCAAACACACACACACGCACGCACGCACACACACACGCACACACGCACACACACATATCCTTACCCACACACACCCTCACCCACACCCACATCCTTAACCACACAAACACACAAACCCACCCTAACCAACACACATCCTTACCCACCCACACCCACACCCACACACCCACACACCCACACACCCAGCCAGGCCTTGATGATGTCCATGTAGTCATCCCTCTGATGTGCAGCCAGCAGCTTGTCGTAGGAGGGGCAGCCGGCCAGCAGGATGCGGGCGTGGTCCTCACACATGGCGATGAGATGCTGCTCTGCGCTGCGCGTGCAGCAGGCGTGGTAGTGGGCCAGCTTGGAGATGGCGTGTCGGATCGAGTCGTCGATGGTCCCACTCACCTGGAGGGGGAGGGGGGGGGGCAAGAGGGGGAGAGTGGGTTCCATCAGGGTAATAACAGCAGCAACTTCATCCTCTCTCCTCTTCCATCTTTCTCTCCTTTTTGCTGTCTACGCCCACTTCTCTTCCTCTATCCCTTCTCTCCCTCACCTCTCTCTCTCACTTCTCCCTTCCTTCACCCCTCCTTCTTCACCTCTCTCCGCTAACTCACCCTCCTCACCCCCTCTCCCTCTCCTCACCCCTCCCATACTCCTCACCCCTCTCCCTCTCATTTTCACGCTCTCTCCCGAACTCCTCCTTTTCTCCTCCACCCCTCCCCCTCGGTTATTAACTCTCTCTCACCCCCTATCTCTCTCCCCTCCTACCCCTCTCCTCCTACCTCTCCTCCTCCCGGTGACAGGATGCGAATGTTCATTGCAGGGGGGCAGCTGTCTCGTCCAGCGTTGCCAGGTGGGCGTCAAAGCGGTCGCCGTGGACGACCAGCACGTCTGGGCGGAGCCTGTGCAGCACGTCAGGGAGCTTGACCAGCGCCAGGCCCACCGACTCCACCATGGCCGCCTCGTCTTCGCCGCGCACGATGGTGTGCAGCTTGGAGCCGATGTCAAAGTCATCCTGCTCTATCATGCGGAACGTGTTGCTGGGGCAAACCGGGGGGGGCAGGGGAAGAGGAAGAGGAGAGATCCAGAGTCAGGTGATCACTCACAGACACGCATTCAAGGTTTGTCTTATGATGCCATGTTTCTGTCGCAGTGCTGTGCTGTGCTGTCTGTAAGCACTGTTGGTTCTATTGCTTTGGATGAACTTGGATGAGCTTTAGAATGTCCAAGAGCAATCTCCTCTACCTCACCCGCACACCTACACACACACAACGCACACACACACGCACACATGTGCACACACGTGCGCACACACGCAGATGCACAGATGCACACACACAGGGATATAAACACACACACACCTGGTGACATGTACTCACACACCAGTTGACCCACACACACACACAACAAACACACTAACACACACGCACCCACCCACACACACACGCACATATGGACACACACAACTTTCACCCAGTCTTGAGTTCAGCTGGTTCACCTCCCAGCACCAGCCAGCTTACCCATAGTCATCGATGAGATGTGACCCCAGGACGACCACCTCCAGGTCGAACTCGTCCGGCTGGGCTTTGATCCCAAACATGATGGGGGCCAGCTTGGAGTAGTCGGCCCGGTTGCAGGTGGCCACGCACACACGCAGACGCCGCTTCCCCTCGTGGGCGGGGCATCCCTCCTCCGAACCCCGCTCACTCCTCTCGCGCCTCCTCTGCATCCTCAGGTAGTACAGCTCCTGGAAGAGAAGAGGAGGGAGGGGGGGGGAGGAGGAAAGGAGGGAGAGAAAGAAGGAAGAAGAGGATATGGGAGAGGGAGAGAAGGAGGGGCGAAGGATGGGGGTTCAGAGTTCAGAGACTATCGTTTGGTTTTGGTTTGTCAGAGCTGTGAATCCTGAGTGTGACTAAAGATAACAAATGTTATCTTTAGATAACTAGAGTTCCAGCTCTAGTTTCAGTTTCAGTTCAACTCCATTTACAGCTCCAGTTACAGCTCTAGTTCAACTCCAGTTACAGTTACAGCTCCAGTTACAGCTCCAGTTACAGTTACAGCTCCAGTTACAACTCCAGTTACAGTTACAGCTCCAGTTACAGCTCCAGTTACAGCTCTAGTTCAACTCCAGTTACAGTTACAGCTCCAGTTACAGCTCCAGTTACAGTAATCCTCTTGTTACAGTAACTCTCCTGTTACAGTTACAGTTACAGTAATCCTCTTGTTACAGTAACTCTCCTGTTACAGTTACAGTTACAGTAATCCTCTTGTTACAGTAACTCTCCTGTTACAGTTACAGTTACAGTAATCCTCTTGTTACAGTAACTCTCCTGTTACAGTTCCAGTTACAGTTACAGCTCCAGTTAGTTACAGTTACAGCTCCAGTTAGTTACAGTTACAGCTCCAGTTACAGTTACAGCTCCAGTTACAGTTACAGTTACAGTTACAGTAATCCTCTTGTTACAGTAACTCTCCTGTTACAGTTACAGTTACAGTTACAGCTCCAGTTAGTTACAGTTACAGCTCCAGTTACAGTTACAGCTCCAGTTACAGTTACAGCTCCAGTTATAGTTACAGCTCCAGTTATAGTTACAGCTCCAGTTATAGTTACAGTTACAGCTCCAGTTACAGCTTTAGTAACGTCCTCCTCTCTCCCTCCCTCCTCTTCTTCTCTCCCTTCCCGTCCACGATAAATGCTACTCACATGAGCTTGCCTATTTTGCTGATGCTGTGGCATGAAAACACCAGACAAGCACGCTACCGGGGTAGAATACAAACAGACAAACCTGTAAATAGAATTAGAAACTGACTGCCTCCTCTGCAGTCCACAAGCCAAGTGAACATTATTTCCTTCTTAGTCAGAAGAGGGCAAAGTCTGAGATGATTCTCTTGAACGCCATTGGCTGCTAAGCTAACAGCCAATGAGGTAGGGCCATGAGGGTGCATGCTTCAAGTGCCAGTTTAAAGTGATTTCAGAAGGGTAGGCGGGCGGACGGGCAGGCAGGCAGCCGGAGGCAGGGAGGGCCCTGGCGCTACCAGTTTAAAACATAACCTGAGTCACAACACCTGTATTCCCTCTTAGTTCTCTCCTGTGCAGAGCACAGCCTTTTAAAACAATCTGGCTTTAGTTCTGTTTTTCCAAATCGGCAGCAAAGCAACCCAAGCCATAACACTGGAGAGACAACAGGAAATGACAAGAGAAGGTGTGACAAGCTGGGTTTGGTTTCAAAAGCACAAACCAACTGTCATAAGGTATCACCCCCCGTCAACCGTGTACACACACAGCCTTGAGAGACCTGGTTTGCCACACAGAATCTGGAACTTTCCAAGCCTTGTGGAACAACTGATGGCTGACTAGGATCAGTCTGAGATCACGTAGTAATGAAGACTCATACCTCTTCCTTCCAATCTCCATCTTAATGTCTCCAGCTCTCCCAATCTCTACCGTTGAGTCACTGTTTAGCAAGTAGCTATTTTTATCACAAGTCTCTACCTTCCACCTCTCAGCCTTTCCTCCCCTGTCCTCACAACCCAATATATCCCAACCCCAGCCTCTCCCCTGCCTCTAACCAGCCTCTCCCCTGTCTCTAACTATCTCCTCCCCTGCCTCTAATCAGCCTCTCCCCTGCCTCTACCTCCACCTCCAGCCTCTCCCCCCTGCCACTACCCACAGCCTCTCTCTCCAAGCTCCCAAACTCTACCCAGAGTCTCTACCTCCAGTCTTCACCCCAAGCCCCTAACTCCCAGCCTCCACCCTACTAGCCTCTACCTCCAGCCTCGCTGCCCAAACGCTGTGTCCTGTAGCCTGGCCCTAGCCTCACTGCGTCCCAGCCCACCCTCCTAGCAGCCTCCACCTACCTAGCCTCTAACCTCCAGCCTCATCTGCCGCGCTGCCTCTACCTCCAGCCTCTGCCCCTAGCCTCTACCTCTAGCCTCTGGCCCCAGCCCCACCCTCCCAGCCTCCACCCTACCTAGCCTCTACCTCCAGCCTCTGCCCCTAGCCTCTGCCCCCTAGCCTCTACCTACAGCCTCTGCCTCTAGCCTCTACCTCTAGCCTCTGGCCCCAGCCCCACCCTCCCAGCCTCCACCCCAGGCCTACGTGTAGCACAGCAGCTCAAGGTGTAACCAAATATTGACCATGGAGGAGAGCCTGTCCAAACCGTCCTGGTTAAAACAACAGCAGCTCCTGACAGACAAACACACAGGAAAGGTCCGATGGTTGAAAAGAAGACGTAGTGGACACCATGACATGCCACGTCCCAGAGGAGACCCCTGCTGGCTAAGGTATAGTTCACCCTTGTCTGATCCAGGTGCTCCTTTATTTGGGCTAATAGATCACCTGTGGTTCCGTCTCTCTCTGATCCTTGGGTGCAGGTGAGCAGCCCGCAGGAACGATCACATATTTCAGCTGTGAACACAGTTTCTCCTGCACAGAGAATGAAGAGGAGGCCATCTTCACAGAAAATGGAAACTTTCCACCAACTTTTGCTAACGGAGGGTCTCTTTTCTTTCTGGCGTTTATGATGTGGACCGTTACAGTGATGTGCTGGAGGTGTTTAGTAATGAGTCTAAACAGCAGCTCCACACAGCATAACTAAGCCTGACACACAGAGAGAGACCCTGACCCATCTCACACCCTCAGATACCACAGAGGGGTGGGGGGGACAATTAGGCTAACGACACACCACACAAACGGTGGGAAAGTCTTTTATCTGTTCTTCAGTTCAAATCGTGCGACGCGCAGACCAGAGTCTGAGAAATAAAGCAACAGGGCGTTCAAGTATTTGGGTTTGCTTTAAAGATCGCCACAAGGCCACACCCTCCCCTTCCCGCCCCACCCCCGTCCATCCTGTCTCCTCCTAAACATTCCTTCCCCCCCCCACATCCACAAACCCCCCAATGATGACGAGCGACAAATTTTTATCTCTTGCACACACTCATCCCTTTACAGCGGAGCGCGAACACACACACACACACACATCTCCATTCCACCAGCACATGCCTTATGTTTCCTATGCTAGCCAGGCTGCTTGCTAAGCTAACTCAGCAATGAGCGTTTCCATCACACGGTTTAGCAGACGATGAAAGCCTTCTGAGAAACAGAGAGACGTTACAACTGAAAATCCCCAGACACACCCACAGCACGCGTTAATCATCTACACTGGGTGGACGTCAACTAAGAGCCCCTTTCACTCCGCTCTCTCTGAAACACAAACACACACACACACACACAACACACTCACACACACACAGCACCCAATCAGAGGCTAGGTTTTCAATGGAGCGTTACAAGACAGCTGACAGCAGTAGAGGCAGCAGACTGACTGTGCTGTGGGGGCAGGGAGAAATCATGTGAGAGGCAGGAGGGAAGGAGATGGGAGAAGGAGGAGGAGGAGGAGGAGAGGTGGCGGAAAAGAGCAGAAGAACAAAAGGAGAAACGTCCATCTGACTCACATGAGGGTTTCTGCCTATAGACCCCGGCTGCATCTTTCATCACACGCTCCTCCGAAAGGCACTCTTGTCAAATCTTCTCCCTTCCCTCTCTCTCTCCCTCTCTCTCCTTTCTCTCTCCTTTCTCTCCCCCTCTCTCTCTCCCTACTAAGCATCAAGTAGGTTGTCTGTTCAGAATACTGGGGCCTTTCAACGAAGCAGCCAACCAAAGAAGGGGGGGGGGAAGGGGGAGGGCTCCTCCCATCATCTCTACGGGGCTTCTCATTGGCTGAGAGGGGGGAACTGTGTCGCTTCCGCAAGACAGGAGCTCACATCCTACGTTCTAGATCCAATCTCTGTAAAAGACGTAAACCCTTCTGACAGACAGACAGCCGCTCCTAACAGTAAAGGAGCCCTGGTTCAGGACACCTGGTCGGGTCGAGCGGGCAGAGGGTAAAACAGGCTGAATAGAGAAAATGGTTTCAGGCTGCAAACGCAGAGAACGTGGAGAGGTTGATCGGTGCATATGTGCCTTTTTAAGCGGCAGAGTCGGAACTGACTGTGCTGTGAAGCTTCCTGGTGTCTGAGAAAGGACATATTTTCATTGTTTATCCTGGTCGACCGCAGGATCTCAAGTTCAAGCTGCCTACCATCCTACTGGTTATAAGTTCACCCCCCCCCTACACAATCTACTGGTTATAAGTTTCAGTCCCCCCCTTCCCCCCTCCCCACCTATCCTACTGTTATAAGTTCACCCCCCCCCCTACCATCCTACTGGTTATAAGTTCACCCCCCTCCCCACCATCCTACTGGTTATAAGAGTTCACACCCCCCTTCCCCCCTCCCACCATCCTACTGGTTTATAAGTTTCACCCAACCCCGCTCCCCCCACCTACATCCCTACTGGTATATAAGTTCACCCCCTCCCCACTCATCCTACTGGTTATAGAGTTCACCCCCCCTTCCCCCCTCCCCACCATCCTACTGGTTATAAGTTCACCCCCCCCCCTACCATCCTACTGGTTATAAGTTCACCCCCCTCCCCACCATCCTACTGGTTATAAGTTCACCCCCCTCCCCACCATCCTACTGGTTATAAGTTCACCCCCCTCCCCACCATCCTACTGGTTATAAGTTCACCCCCCCCTACCATCCTACTGGTTATAAGTTCACCTCCCCCCTACCATCCTACTGGTTATAAGTTCACCCCCCCCTACCATCCTACTGGTTATAAGTTCACCCCCCTCCCCACCATCCTACTGGTTATAAGTTCACCCCCCTCCCCACCATCCTACTGGTTATAAGTTCACCCCCCTCCCCACCATCCTACTGGTTATAAGTTCACCCCCCCCCCCTACCATGCCTCGTGGTTATAAGTTCCACCCCCCCCTACACCCATCCCTACTGGTTATAAGTTCACCCCCCCCCCTACCATCCTACTGGTTATAAGTTCACCTCCCCCCTACCATCCTACTGGTTATAAGTTCACCTCCCCCCTACCATCCTACTGGTTATAAGTTCACCCCCCCCTACCATCCTACTGGTTATAAGTTCCCCCCCCCCCCCTACCATCCTACTGGTTATAAGTTCACCCCCCCCCCTACCATCCTACTGGTTATCAAAGTTCACGCCCCCCCCTTCCCCCCCCCTCCCACCATCCTACTTGTTATAAGTTCACCCCCGCTACCATCCTACTGGTTATAAGTTCACCCCCCCCTCCCCACCATCCTACTGGTTATAAATTCAGCCCCCCCTCGGACAGATGGTTCATCCAATCGCCTGCTCTTTTCCACTTTCCAAAGACGACTTCTCAGATGGTTCAGTGTAACGAATCTCCAGACGTATCATCTTAAAACGAGCTGCTTTTCTTCTAACCTGAACCGCTCCCTCATACCTCGGTTTGGAACTAGCAATTATGTCCACTACCTTTCAATCGAACCCTTCTAAAACCTGCCAATCAGCTAGTTCAGGTTTCCTCTTAGGTCAAAGAGTAAAAGCCTACTTTCTTGTGGTTTTCTGTCTAACTTTATCCTTAAAGTTGAAGAACTGGAAAGAAAGAGGAGGGGAAAGAACATGATTGTTTAAGTGCCAAATGCAACACTTAGTGATACTAAGAAGTTAATGTGCCCTTGTGTTTGCATTGAGCTTTATGGTGCTGGATGTAATCTTGTGTCAAGAGTCTTTTCTATATGATGGCTTGAGATGGGTGGTTCCTCTCGTGTTTGCTTTGAACATCCTGTTTAAACGACGCTTGGCATTAATCCACAGAGAATCTATTTCACACCTGTCATGTTTTCATAGTGAAATGCGTCATATGGACATACGTATTCTTCGAGGTTAGATCCAAACATGGGCTATATAAACAGCATTAGCTTTTTTTTTCTTCGAAAGTGGTGACAGTGCTGATCGTAATGCTAAAACGGACTGTTTTAGCATTACATGGATGTGTGAAAGCTAATCTCGAATCTCCCCAAGAATAATGATCTTACAGTTAAGGCAACGCAGCAGATACAACACGGTGAAATTGCGCCACCTACTGAGTAAAGCAAGTACTGTAGTTGTCTACTTACAAGACAGGAAAAAGGTTTGTCACTCTAACATATCACAAAAACATCTGTAACTCCGTTATAACTGTGTCCTGTCCAGGTAGATCTTAACGTATGATCAAACCTTACATGCCGATTCATTTGCCGACTTACTGCTTAAGCACATATCACAGTATGATTTACAATATCAAACAGCAGCGTGACAAACACTGTAGATATTGTACACCCCTATTGACTATTTTTCTTTCATGCAAATATATGACAGTGACACCGACAGCAAAAGAAAACGTTAACATTTAACTAACATCGGTAGCGAGTTTGACCAGTCATTACTGACGTCAGAGACGAGGATATGGGCAAGCTATCTAGTATTACTACACATCATAAAAAATACATCAATAAAATGAGACTACACATTAGCTAACCGTTAACTTGACTCAAATAAAGCAGATCAATGTCAGTGTAATCATTAGCTCAGACAGCCTCAGCTAGCTACCTACAAAAAGCTAGAGCCAGTAAACTTGTCATATGGGCTGCTAGTGTTAGCAGGGCTAGCTTAAAACCCTGGAAAGGGTAGACTAGTTAGACTAGACTAGTTAGACTAGACTAGACTAGACTAGTTTAGCAGGTCCGTAATGCCCAACGAGTTGAGTCAATATTTGATGCATCCGTTAAAGTAAGTGATCAAAGGTTAAAGCTTTCATGACATTTCATAACCTACATTTCTAAGAACAGAAATATAGACAAGAGTTTGCTAGCCTGGCTAAGTCATCCCCAGTAAGATATTAATGCTCACTTCAAGTGCAAAGTTGTTTTTCGGAACACAATTCGAGCTTTCTTAACTAAACTAACTGAAATGTGGTTAGATTGACAGTTAGCTATGTTTGCTTCAATAAAAAAAAAGTTAGCTAGCCCTTGCAGCTACACTGACATTGCTGAGTGTCTTGTCCTGTCTTGCAAACGACAAGAAAAGTAAGCCTTCTACCTTCGACTATTCAAACAGGATCCTCTTCATCTAATGCATTGTATTTCGTTGAGATCCTACGGTGCAGCTTGTTTTCTTGTACCGTTTTAGAGTAGCCTCCGGTCACACCGTAGAGCTACGTGGATAACGGATGTTGCACGGCAGCTTAGCAGCAGCCAGCCAATCATCCAGCCACGTCTGAACCATGTGTGAACAGCAGCAGTTACACATCCAACTTTATTCGCACTGGAACGAACAGAAATTGGCTAAAAATACCACGGCAAACCATTTTTTGAACACCCAGGACATATTCGTCAAAGCAAATGCTTCCCGTTTTAGAAAATGATGATCTTAATCAGGCTTTGAGAGAGCGCTGATAAATGGACGTCGTGGTTTTAATGTAGGAGATGAGGAATCACGTCCATTTATTTCCAAATCCATATGATTTGTTGACGTCATCTCTTACGCTTTGTCATTACAAACGCATTACAGACGGAACAATCGATTTCATGTCATGAAATGAGTGATTGATTCGGAAACTATACGTTAAGTTTAATTACTCTTTCAAATCGAATTCGGTCTGTTTTAACGCTCTACTTTTTTCTCAATTTTCCTCTGGAAAATGACGCATCACAAGATGCATCTAATGCATAGAGCATCTCTTATATCATCCCCCTTTCATTTATTTCCATTCCCTCTTTTATCATCTTTTCTTCTTCTACCCTCCCCTTTTTTCTCTCCTCCTCTCTCATCCCCCGCTCTCCCTCCCTCTCTCGCTCTCGCTCTCCATCTCTCTCTCGCTCTCTCTATCTCTCTCTATCTATCTTGCTCTTTCTCTCTATCTCTCTCTACCTCTCTTGCTCTCTCTATCTCTCTCCCTTCCTCCCTCTCGCTCTCTCCTTCTCCATCTGTCTCTCCAACACTTTCTCTTGCTCTCATACTCCTCCCATCCTTTCTCTCTTTCCCTCTCCCTCGTCCCGTCCCCCCCCGTCTCCCTATCTCTATCATGCTCCCCCCCCCCTCCCCCCCGTTCCTCCCTGGGTTGAAGTCAGCAGCAACATAGCGACTGCGGCGCTTGTTGCCGAGGTTGTTGCCGGGGCTTTTGCCGTAACCGTCGGCGCCGCTGCTCTGCTATTTTATAACTGTGCTGCATTGCAGGGCTGTTCTCTGCTGCATCCGGGGCTGGATTACACAAGCGCCCTGGAGAACCACAGAGAGGAGAAGAAAGGAGGAAGAGAAATGGAGAGAGGGGAGGGGAGGGAAAGAGGGGAGGGGGAGGCGGGTGACGCATTCGGACGTGCACGGAGACCAGAATGCAGTCGCTCCTCCCTCACCCCTCTTCTCTATCTCCCCCCCCTCCCCCTACCGCTCCCACCCACCCTCCCCAGCACTCAACTGATGGAACATCAGGGACGGAGTAGGGTGATCATCCTATAAGGGCCGTCCAGAGGAAGGGGGGGAGGGGATGACCTTAGGAGGACAGGCAACACCAGCAGTTGACGAGCACCTCTGGGCTTCTCGCACACACACACACACTCACTCACTCACACACTCATACACACTTACACACAGTCACACACACACTCACACACGCACACATTCACACTCACATGCATACCAGACACAACTGGGCTTCTCACACACACACTCACACACACACGCACTCACACACACACATGCACTCACACACACACACACATGCACTCACACACACACACACATGCACTCACACACACAAACGCACTCACACACACTTACTCACACACTCACACGCACACACATACTTGACACAACTCACATGTCATAACAGAAATGCACAGTAAGCATGTTGAACATGATCAAAGGACCCCAGAATCTGGTCAGGGTTTCGAAAGTTAAAAGGAATGCAAACAAAACATGTGGGAAGGAAAAGTCTTCTGAATCACTGTAATGGATTAATAGCAGACAACTGTAAACACAAAAGACTGATATGGGGAGAGTCCTGCAAACCATCCAGGAATATACACAGGCCGTATGGGGTTTGTGTGTAAGGGTGTGTAATTGATTAGATGTAGACAAGACAATAAAAATAAAAAAATTTTTAATTATATAATAAATTGGTTCACACTATAAAAAATGTTAGTTTGATTATTTTGATATAATTTTAATGGTTATAATAGTTTTTTATTTTTTTTAACGCTCTTTTATAAATTGGATGAAAAGTTAGAGAATCATATTATCGTTTAGTAAACATAAGGAGTGTTAATAGTAATATGAGGAATATATGTGGCTTTGGTTATAAGAAGTGTCGAATATTTATATTATGAATATAAAGTGACGATGTTCGGAAGTGATAAAAGAAGAATATTGATGTGATTTTATTATGATTATGAGTTATAGAATAATAGAATATTATCTAATGATATGGAAATGGAAAAAGAATTCTCGTTTTTAAATTATAAGTGTAGACATCATTATATTAAATTGCGTGGATATTATAAGTATTAACTTAAAATAAGGTATTAGAAGAAGAGTATAATAATAGTATATGTAAAAGATAAAAGGATTAGGCGTATGACGAAGTGATCATTAGTTAAGTTTAAAGTATTAAGTAAAAAAATATCTATTAATTTGTAAATTAGTTTTTTATAAGCAAGGTTTATAAAAGCAAGAATAAGATAATAAATAGTTGGATTTTACTAAATAAAAACATATATGTAAAAAGTAATGTTTTTTGCAATAATTCAGTATAATGTATTTATAAACTATTGATTAAATTTTGTTCATAGAATTAGCTTTTATACTATATTGATCTTGTACAGTCAAGGATAAGTATGTTTGTTTATCCTATACTTTATATAAAAAATTGTTTAAAATTGATTCAACATTGTATATTTTAATACATTGGATGAGAAGGCACTCATTTTCACCAAGTTGGTGCAGGTTTGGGTGGAGGGAGGGGTGTACACAGTGTTCCTTAGAAGACCAAATAATTTTCCTAATTTGAAAACAATGCATTACAATGCAATACATCAAAAACATTGAATTCAGAATATGTGTTTAAAATGAGTAATTAATCTTTCCCTGGAAATGGGTGATTTATCAAACTGATATAAGACTGTTGTTATAGTTCTGTTGCATTGTAACTGATATAAACCGCTCGTGTAGAAAAGGACACAATACACAATTCTGCACCACGCAAAACAGAACCAATTGGCCATTGCGCTTTTCGTCATCTGCAGTTACCGCATGTGGCCAGCGGGGGGTGGCAGAGCGCATACAGTAAAAGGGGGCGACCGTTTCATTTCATCAGCACTGCAACGCTAGTGAAGGGCTCTCAAGGGCACGCTTCCTATCTGCAAAGTCACAGGCGACGGTTACAAGCTGTAGCGTTCGAAACATTGAGCAAATCATTTCGATTTAAGTATTACTGGTGTTTTATCTTTCTTGCTCTCACAGGAAGGCTTTTTTTTCCTCTGTCGTGTTTGAAGGAAGAATGTACTGAATATCAGAAGAGACTATCCAGACTATCTGGTAATTGTTTTGTCCAAGCATACCTTTTATACAATATAAAATATGCATGACCCCCCAGAATGAATTCTCTAAATGTATTCATGGCCCCTTGCAGCATTGGAAAACACAGCATCAGCAGTTTGAGTGTGTGTGTGTATGTGTGTGTGTGTATGTGTGTGTGTGTGTGTGTGTATGTGTGTGTGTGTTTACATGTGTATCTCTGTTTCTGTGTGTTTGTGTTCATGTGTATATGTGTGTGTGTGTGTGTGCAAGACAAGATGGAAAACAGAATCAATAACCCTTCCCTTCCTCAGGCCACACGTGGGTCTTTAAGAGGGGCTGAGGTGGGGGTGGAGGGGGTGAGGTGGGGTGGAGGGGGTGAGGTGGGGTGGAAGGGGTGGACGGGGCTGACATGAGAGAGCTCCATCAGAGATCTCAGAGACCTGAGATCAACATGTCAGATTGAGTTCCTTTAGCCGTATTAAATCGAATGTTCCACGAGTCCACCGTACCGTCTCATCCTGAATGCTTCTCCGTTTCACTTGCAGCTCTGCCGCGCCCAAACCAAACAAACCCAGCGGCCAATTATTATTATTTATGAACATGTTTTTAAAGATGGAAAGATGGCGTCATGGAGACTGCGGGAGCTGTGCGTGGATCTGAGACAGCGCCCTTGACAAAGACAGCTGCTCAGGACACGCAGAGTCACAGAGACTGTAAACAGCCGACTGTATGGAGGACAGAAGCTGTCGTTGAGTGAACTCTTTTCTGTTTACTGGCCTGACTGAACTGTACTGTTTCACCCTGTCCTCTCTTCTCAAACACGCACATACACACACGCACGTTTATGATTCTACACACACACATGCACACACACACACACACACTTGTACTGACAATGACACACGTGCACGTACGTGCACTTACAATACCAGACAAACAGGCCCTCTCGTAGTTCTCCTTTAGTCTAGTTGTGGGATGGCTGGCTCCTCGCCAAGGACTGGAAAGACTGCTATGTCAGCAAAGGGTGTGGTATATTATGTGTGGGTGTCTGGGGGGGAACAGATGTGTGTGTGTGTGTGTGTGTGTGTCAGACTGTGTGTGTGTGTGTGTGTGTCAGATCGTGTGTGTGTGTGTCAGATCGTGTGTGTGTGTGTGTGTGTCAGATCGTGTGTGTGTGTGTGTGTGTGTGTGCGTGGGTAGAATGGCAGATTCATAAAACAAAGTAAGCCACCATGACTGCCTCTCATAAAACTACTAACTACCAACCATAGAGTATTGATCAAGCCCCCGTAATCAATACTGTACGATCCCTCCTTCCAGCACTTGCCCACAGCCTCTCCTCTCTTCCTCTCCTCTCTTCCTCCCTCTCTTCTCTTCCTCTCCTCTCTCTGTTCCACTCCTCTCTTCCTCTCCTCTCTTCCTCCCTCTCCTCTCTTCCTCCCTCTCCTCTCTTACTCCCTCTCCTCTCCTTCTCTCCTCTCTTCCTCCCTCTCCTCTCTTACTCCCTCTCCTCTCTTCCTCTCCTCTCTTCCTCTCCTCTCTTCCTCCCTCTCCTCCCTTCCTCCCCTCTCTTCCTCCCTCATTTCCTCCCCTCTTCCTCACTCTCCATTCCTCTCCTCTCTTCTCCCTATCCTCTCATTCCTTTCTCTCATCCTCTCTCTCTTTCTCCTCTTCTCTCCTCGCCTTTTCTCCTCATTCTCCTCTCCTCTTTTTCCCCTTACCTCTCCTCTCATATCCTCCTCTCCTCTCTTCCTCCCCTCCTCCCTTCCGTCCCTCTTGCCTCCTTTCTTCTCTCCTCCTCCCACCCTCTCTTCCTCCCCTGCTCTTCTCCTCTCCATCTCTTCCTCTTGCTCTTCCTGCTCCTCCTCCTCTCTTCTCTGCCTCTTTCCTCCTCATCCTCCCTTCCTTCGCTCTCCTCTCTTCCCTCCTCTCTCCCTTCCTTCCTCTCCTCTATTCTCCCTCTCTCCTTCCTTCCTCTCGCTTCTTCATCTTCCTCCTCTTCCCCTTCCCTTTTACCTTCCCTCTCTTCTCTTACGCTCCTCTCCTCCCTTCCTTCCTCTCTTCTCTTTCTTCAATCCGCAGAGGCAGGCCAGACTGACAGCCTGAGTCTTGCTCTCTGCAAACAAAGATGGTCGTCTTGCCGTTGCCCGTTGCTAAGTAAGAGTCCTGGAGTCCTGGACCGTTTGGCTGGGGACTGCTTTAGCAGTCGCCCATCAGCAGTGATGAATATTAGAGGCTGGGAGCAGCTGGGTTTGAGGACAGAGCTGAAACAGGATTCAGAGTGGGGTAGAGGAGAGGAGGTGGAGGAGAGGGGTTTCAGAGGGGGGGAGAAGAGGGGGGGGAGAGGGGGGAAGGAAGAGGGGGGAAGGAGAGTGGGGAAGAGGGGGGGAGAGGGGGTGGAAGGAGTGGGGAGAGGGAGGGAGGAGAGGGGGGGTAATGAAGGGGGGAGGGGGGGAGGAAGGGGTGGAGGCGGGGGAAGAGGGGGGAGGAGAGGGCTGTTGAGGTGGTTGTTGTTGTTCTGTATTTTGAACGATGGAGCTGTGAAACCAGAGGAGTACGTCCAGAACATAGTCTTTGCCAGCGGGTGGAGTGGGCTGAGAGAGAAGCAGGGGGTTTGGGAGGGAGGGAGGGGGGGCTATTTGGATAGGGGAGGGGGGGGGGAGGGGAGGGGAGAGGGGGGGGGCCAGTAATGACAGATGAGGCAGCGAGGCTGAAAGAGGAGGCTGGACTTTCTGAACACTTCTGTCAGGTTTTAGAAGAGGAGAAGGAGGAGGAGGAGGAGGGGGAAGAGGGAGGGAGGGAGGGATTAGGGCGGAGAGTCAGGGGAGGGGTGAGGAGATCAGGAGAGGGAGGAGATGGGCAGGAGGGAGAAGGAGAGGCGCCTCAAAACCGAGAGAAGAGAGAGAGAGAGAGAGAGAGAGAGTGGAAAGCAGAGGACAAAGAGAGAAAAGCAAAGAGTGTAAATTGGCAGAGAGGAGGAGGCTAGAAAAACTAAGGGAGGGTGGAGGAGAGAAGAGATAGAGATGAGGGGGAGTGAGGGGGGAGGCCAGGGGAGAAAAGAGATATGAGAGAGAGAGCGAGAGTGGTTTCACAAGCTAAGAAACAGTCAGAATTCAGACGCAGACCCACCCAAAGATGATCGTGAAGGACTCCCATCCCCCTTCCCTCTCCTCTCAGCCCCTCCGCATGTCAGCTGTCAGTCACACGTCCACTGCACAGCCAGACAGAAGCTAAACAGGAGACCCACACAGCGGAACCAGCCAATCAGACAGCTTACTTCACCTGGCTAGCCAATGGCCACGCAGTGTTTTCTCCTGATTGAGAAACGAGGGGAAGTCGATGGGAATGTGGAGGAGATGAGAAAGATGACCTGTCTTACCTCTGTCTGGACTCAGTCCCCCTCTCCCACACACACACACACACACATACACACACCTACACACACACACATATACACACACACGCATATACACACATGCACACACACACACACACACACACACATACATACATACATATATATATATACACACACACACACACATACATATATACACACACATGCACACACACACACACATACACACACACATGCACACCTATGCACACACGTACACACATGCACACACACATACACGCATATACACACCTACACACACACACACACACACACACACTTTCTATGAAAAATATTTTTTACGGCCGCACAGCCCAGTTGCCTGGCCAGGATTGTGCAGATGGTCGTGCTACCAATGGGAGGTAAGACCCTGAAGCAGAAGACCGGCCAATGAAACAGCAGCATAGTGCTGCACATACAGCTGTTCATTACAAGCTTGCTTTTTGGCTGAGAGAAGAACATGCATTATGTAACTGTGAAGAAACCGTTACGTGTGCGCGTGTTAATTGATAGAACATCGCCCTCAGCTTCATGTCTCCCCAGTTCGTCTGATTAATTACATCCCGACCTGTAAGCCTTGTCAAGTTTGGGACAAACCCAAGATCGGAGTGCAATTAGTTTGCTTTCACTCTGACACCAAACACACCGAAACAATGTGAACTAACGGCTTCGATTTAAGTTCCATCTTATGTCATGTGGACAAACAGGATTAAGCATAGAGCATTATTTGTGAACACACGTTTTAGTGCACGGCATTGACAGTGAGATGGTCGTGTCTCCGTAGTGCCAACCTAACCCCACCCTTCTGGTGCGTCGCCGTACTTTTTCCAAACACTCTCTCTGTGTGACCTAGCTCTTTCTGGTGCTGAGCTAGTATGCTAGGGTTGTTTTTGGACCGGGGCCCAGAGTTGGGGCATTAGGACATCCGTCAGTTGAGGTCAGACCGAGTCATCTAGGAATGCTTCCAAAGCAGGAGAGTTATCGCCTTCAACTATCTGTTTCTTTCTCTCTCCATCTCAACTCAGACTAGACACCCTGAACTTGAACCATGGTCTGGCCCCGTTCCCAAAACGTCCTCTGGTTGCTTGCTGGGGTCCCCCAGGGGCCTGGGGCAGGGCGGTTATCTGATGGTATCGTAACGTGGGTCTGGGGTGGGACCCCAGAGTCTCTCCCTGAACTGACCACACTCTGGCCCCTACACCTTCTCTCTCTGGGAGAAGGTCTCTTTCGTGACCTCACAACGCTGGCAACGCAACATCTCTCTGCTAGCTGACACTACTGCACTGCACTTTGGATAAGCTCCAAGGCCTGGGACTGAGACTCATCCATTGTACCGCACAGTAGAGAGTGTGAGGAGAGGGTGGGAAGGAGGAGGAGGAGGAGGAGGGGGGGTGGTGGTGGTGGTGGTGAGGGCGGAAGAAAGGAAGACTGTGATTCAGTCAAGCACTCAACATCGCAAAAAGCTGCTGGATGCCTTTACTGCCTCGGCTGTCTGTACTTCAGATGGCTAACCTCGGCTGTCTGTCTGCTCGCCTGTCTGTCTGCTCGCCTGTCTGTCTGTTCGGCTGTCTGTTTGCTCGCCTGTCTGTCTGCATGGCTGTCTGTCTGCATGGCTGCCTATCTGCACGACTGTCTGTCTGCTCAGCTGTATGTCTGTCTACTTGGCTGTCTGTCTGCTCGGCTGTCTATCTGCACAGCTGTCTGTCTGCTCAGCTGTATGTCTATCTGCACGGCTGTCTGTCTGTCTGTTCGGCTGTATGTCTGTCTGCTCGGCTGTCTGTCTGCTCGGCTTCCTGTCTGCTCGGCTGTACGTCTGTCTGCTCGGCTATATGTCTGTCTGCTCGGCTGTCTGTCTGCTCGGCTTCCTGTCTGCTCGGCCGTCTGTCTGCTCGGCCGCCTATCTGCCTTCAGTCTGTGGAGAGAGCCGCGAAGCCTTTACGCATTGCAGCATCTGAGGGCTGGGGAGAGGAGGTGTGGGGCTTCAGCTGGGGGGGAGGGGGGCAGCCGGACACACCTACCCGTCCACTTCCTGTACCCTGGAGACCTCTGAGGACTGCTGATAGACAAGAGGGCTAATCTGAGAGACAAACTGACCTCCTCACCCAAGGGGGGAGAGAGAGAGGGGGAGGACAAGGGAGGAGTGCAACACGGACCAGAGAGAGAGAGGATGAGTGGCCTGAGTGAGGGAAAGGAAGGATGAGAGCGAGACACAGTAAGAAAGAGAGAAAAAGGGAGCACGAGGAGAATCTGAGTTCTTTGGATAAACTGAGAACATGAATTTGGATACAAAACACAGTCGCACATCATTGAAGCGCTGCAGGTAGTTACATGGGGGGACTCACAAGGGGCATTATTCATAAATTCATTAGTTCGTTTTAGGTTAACTGATATTTCGCACACTAACAAACTCGTTTATATTCATAAAGTACTGAATCTTCCCGATAATCAAGGGTTCTAACGAGATTAAACATTGAATTTTCAAACGATTTAACTCCAAGAGCCTTGGGCCTTAACCCACCCACACAACCACGTCATAGTTTATTTCGGTAGAAATGCACACACGCTTTCTCTCTCTCTGCCTTACATAAACACTTCCTTTATGTGCTTTGGAAAGGAGAAAAACTGTTTTAGGTCAGATGGTTCTAAATAATGTGTTTTTTCCTGAAATCTAAACAGCAAAAATCTCTTTTTAGAAATAGAAGTAGTTTAAAATGTGGATCGGAACTAGTCTAAACTTGTACTAAATGAAAAAAATAGACCTCATTTAAAAATCTCAATGTATTTGAATAAATGCAGAATAAGAACTCATATGACAGGAAAACAGTTCCAAACGATTGTGGCACAGAATTCTTTTCCACGAATATTCCGAGGCTTCAGATTGTATCGCGGAACCGCCCTGTTCCACATCTGATGCTATACTGATAAGGTTTCCCAGAATGCCCTTGGCCACACAGCAGGTAGGCATGTAAGGGAGAGAAGGCTCTGGTGAACAGTGTCCTACTTACCCAGTGGGTCCGTGATCCAGTGGGTCCATGACCCTGTTGAACAGGTCAACACGGCCATTATCATCCAAAGTGTCATGTGATGTGTGTCCGTGCATCTGTGTGGACACCCACTGGCATGTTATGGGTACATTTGAACTCTATGTACAAGTCTGTGTGTGCGTTTCTGTGTCGATGTGTGTGACTGTGTGTGTGTGTGTCTGTGTGTGTGTGTGTGTGTGTGATGGATGTGTTTGAGTGTGTGATGGATGTGTGTGTCACTGTGTCTACCAAACTTAGCTCTATGCCTTGATTAATTGATGGGTACTGGAGCAGCTCTCTGCTCAAAACACACACTCTCACACACAAAACACACTCTCACACACACACAAAACACACACACACACACACTCTCACACGCACACACTCAGACACACAAAACTCACACACTCACACACACACAAACACACATCCACACGCACTGGTACATATGCATACATACACACACACATGCAAAGACACACATACACACACAGACAAATATATACACACACATACGTACACACACACATACATACACATACACTCTCACACACACACATACATAAATACACACACGCATGTGCTACCACATAATTTACCCACACTTACTGGCTCTTCTTCACACACGCAAACATGTACTTGCACTTAATATGCATTCATGCAATATGAACGCTGGCACTCTCTGCCTCGCGGTGTTTCTTTCCCCTCTCTCTCTCTCTCTCTCTCTTTCCCCTCTCTCTTTCTCTCAGTCCCTCTCCTCTCCGCTTCTCGCTCTCCCCCTCTCCCTCCCTCCCTCTCGCTCAGCTTCCCTCCCCTCTCTTTCCCTCTCCCCCCACTCTCTCTCCCCCCTCTCTCTTTCGCTCCAGTCCCTCTCTTTTCTCTTTCCTTCTCTCACCCTCTCCCTCCCTCGAACTCTCTTCTTCTCCCCTCTCTCCTCTCTCTTCCCTCTCCTCGCTTCCTCTCTCTCCGCTCCTCCTCTTCCCTCTCTCTCCCTCTCTGCTTCCTAGCACTCTCTACCCCTCTTCTCTCTTAACCCTCTCTCTCTCCCTCTCTCTTCCTCTCTCTCCCCTCTCTCTTCCTCACTCTCTCCCCTCTCTCTTCCCTCTCTCTCTTCCTCTCTCTCCCCTCTCTCCCTCTCCCTCCCTCTCTCCCTCCCCTCTCTCTCACCTTCCCTCCCTCACCTCATCTACTCCCTCAATGATTCGCGCTTCCCCTCTCTCCCTCCCTCTCTCTCATTCCCTTCCCCTCCCTCTCCCTCTTCATCTCTCTCCCTTCCTCCCTCTTCATCTCTCTCCAGCCCATGGCTGTGGATGGATGTCTCCAGTATGTGCTCGCAGAGGCTGAGGGAGAGCATGCAGCACGAGACATCCACAACCTGGATGCACTCAACCTTGCACAGTCGGTCTAACAAGGAATCTGCTGTGTGCGTACGTGTGTGTCTCAAAAAGTGTCTCTGTGTGTGTGAGACAAAGACAGTGAAAGGAAGTGTGTGTTCAGTGGAGAGAGAGGAGGAGGAGGAGGAGAGAAGCTGGGCTGGAGAGAGAGTTAAATTTATGGGATGGAAAGTGAGATGGCAGAAAGAGGGAAAGAGAGATTGAAGGAATGAGGGGAGAGAGGGTGGAGAGAAAGAGAGAGAGACAAAGAGAGAGAGAGAGAGAGAGAGAGAGAGAGGAAGCATGCTGCAGAGAGGACTGCAGGTTAATAGTTAATCCATAGGTGGCTACTGAGCATGTGCAGAAATGGAATGTTTTAGGAGAACCTGCATTTACACCTCATCTTGGGGATCACCCTCCCTGTTGCCTTGGTTACCCCTCCCTCTTTCATCTTAAATCACTCTCCTATAGTTGCCCCCTGGTTCCTTTCCTTGACGGGGCTTCCTGTACATCGAAGCTTAACTGAAACAGACTCACCAACACTCGTCAGTTTGTGCTTAACTGGGATGTTGTTGATCTACTTTGACTTGTCCGACCCGATTTCGAAAGTTCTTCATTTACGAATTCAAGTGACCCCAATTGAATTCCGTAGCCTTGTCAAAACACTACATCGAACCAACTGACCAAAACAAGGCTAATCTCAGGAGAAACACAACGACTGGGAGAAAAACATCAGTCGGAGTTAAGAATAGATTCGACGTATGAAAAAAATTCTATGAAATTTTAAACAGTTTCTGTGAGGTCTGCTAGGCTGAAGTGCCAAAAAAAATCACTTCACAGCAGCGACTGTCTGCAACGAGCGTCAGTAGCAGATTCGTGATGGTTTTTTCCTCTTTTTCTTTAATCCTTTCGGTCTCAATCAGTAGCTAGCTTGTGATATCTGCAATCCCACCCCCCTCACACTAAGACACACACTAAAAAAAAGAGCAACTATTGTCCAAAATGTAAGCCATATCTCGGAATAGCCAAGGATTATAACCCTTTCTCTGGTGAATTAGAAGCAACCTTTAGGTTTTAGGCTTCATAGACACCACGCTGGGTTACTACAGTTTACTCAGATACCTAAATATAGATGGTGCAGTACAGAAACCTATTACGCATATAGTCTGCAAAATACTCCGTTTTGCAAACACACCTAGATCGGGCTGCCAAGGGAGGGATTGCCTTGCCCATATCAAATAATGCTTAAATAGACTTGAGGTAGTCGAAGAGATTTCCGACCCCAGGGGAAGCTTGGTTTCAGACATTTCCCTTTTTTCGAGAATGAGGCAGAGAGGGTTCTAGGCCACGATATTTAGTGCGGACGGTCGAACAACGGTCGTTAGTTCGCAGTCAATTTCTGTCATCAGTGTGATGAGAAAGTGAGGACAGAGAGACCTAACAGGCCACGGGACGTTTGAGGAGAAGGTGGAACTCCGTGTGATGTGATTGCCCTCATCATCAGCACAGCCAAGCAACTGCAGTTCCCGCCTGTGACGCGTGCACGGTCGTCGTGCAGCAGGAAGACGCGTTCGCTACGCTCCTCTCTCGACTCCTCGCGCTCTGGGAAAGGAAATTAAGAACTGAGGACGCTCGAAGTGAACCTTTTAAAAAAACAACCAACACCCTTTACTATTCAACATCTACGAGGATAAACGACGGTCTTTTGAGATAACTGAAGTCACTCTAAAAGGTAAAATCTTCTGAGGAAGATCATGAAAGACAATAGACGATGTTGACGCGAAACGGGACGGAGTCGGGAGCTGTCCACCCCAAAATGGTTCTGAAATCGTCCCCGCTCGAGACGGAAGTGTGATGTAGCCGTGTTCCTAGGTGTGCATGCGGTGGGTTCATATGGGGTGATTGCCTATATCGTAGGGAAACGACAAGCAACCCGAGTTAATACAGGATTGCAGTCAAAAATCGAGTTAACCCTTGCGTGGGAGAATATATAGATCTAGACTACTCTCATCTTTCATTTTGAGAAGGCTATAACCTAACGAATTACGGCTCTGTTTGAAAATGCAGAAGGGAAAGTTTCCGTAGGAACGGGGCAGTGATTATTGGGCTTCAGGCGTTGATAACAAGCCGATCATGAACTAACACCGTTTCGTTCCTTGGGCCTGAGCTATACCGTAATTTTACCCTCCGCAATCCAGGAATCCTAATACAGTTATGATAAACGGATACGCTGCACGATCGCTTGATGCATGACAGGAGGAAGGATATGCTTTGATAGGTTTCAGTCTCCCGTCCTCTCATTTTAGACTACCAGGCACTATGTGTTTAATTCAACGCAAACGGGTGGAGCTACAGCTAGCTACACCGACGTCGAACAGGGTGAATCTATTGGGTTACGATAGCCTATACCTGCCTGTGACCGTCTACGTTTGACTGTGCTACAGAAATATGTAGGAAATCCCCCACGTAGGCTTTTTAGCCTACCGCTACCTTTAACAACTTCGCGTTGACCTTTTTTGTGTCCTTTGTGGCGTGATGTTTCCGTAGAATTCGCCCGCGTCAACATAAATCTAGATGATGAATCGAGGTTGTAAATTGAGGACGCCACACAGGTGCGCCACGGAACCCTTGCTCTAAATCACACGTCCCATCAAAACGGACGAGATCACACTGCCCTCTCTATAAAACTTTACTTCCGTGTCAAGGCTGGATTCATCTTACAACTTCTACCACTAATAATAAATTAATCACAAATCTAACTTTTTATTCAATTCCTCCACCGCAGGTTTGTCGCCTACGTGTGCCCTGGACCGTCAGTCAGAGATAAAACTACGATTCGCGGCGGGGAAAAGAAGAATAGAAGATCATCATGAATTTTGTTATGAAAGCTGCAATGGGAGGTGAGTTGATTGACGGCACTGCAGCATTTAGCTGAGGTCATATAGACTCTCACAGGAACGGGCTGCACGGGCTTACATCCTGCGCAAAATCGTAGCCCCGAGGCCAATACGCTCGCTCCCTCTTTCAAACACACAGAGGGAGAACCCTAATATGATTTGTTATTCATATATTGGTAGACGTATATAGGCTGTAATGGTAGCTCGTCTCGTTTGACTGCTCTGTGTATGTGTGTAGTGGGAGGGAGAGAGAGAGGGGAGGGGTGAGATGGAGGGAGTATGGGGGAGGGAGAGAGAGAGAGTTGAGCCATGGACGCTTTACTGTAGTCGGCTGTTCTCATTGTGATGCGGGACCAACCGCCAACTTCTGCATAGCCGCGTGCTCTCTCCGCGCTATGAATTCTTAAACCAACAGCTCGCGCGTGAAGGGCTGCACTAAACCAACGTATACAGAATACTTCGTGAACGTGCAGCACAGCGTGACGATGCCTGTTTTATTCAGTAAACATATGCGACATGAAACCATCCTTTGTTGTGAAAAAAATCGACCACTCTCATTCTTAACGATCTTATATCAATTTAGACGTTTAAATTTTATTACGTAAAGTGATGAACGATGACCCATCTTCACAAAGTCAACTCAGGAATGCAAATATTTGATTATGCCACCTCTCTAATCCCGCCCAATCAATTTATTTAAACTAATCAATCAATTGATTAATCAATCAGCCAATCTAATAACCAGACCGATCGATAACGCTTCCACCCACACACAGATTTCTAAATGACTTTGAATCAATTATCCTCTTGCTCACTGGAAATGAAAAAAAAGAAGAAAAGAGTTGGAAAAGTCAGAGATGAAGTCAGAGATTGTCCCAGAGGAGCGATAAAGAATCACTGTGTAGCTGGACAAATAGACCGGAAAGGAAAAGAGCGAGAGAGACAGTAGAGGTCGATAAAAAGAGGATGCTGAATAAAGGGGTGAAGAGAGAACGAACAGATGGATGGACGTACTTCCTGCCTCTGAGTCTGATTTGATTAACTGACTGCGAGAGGAAAGGTGTGTGTACGTACCAAATGTGTTTTAAAAGAGGCGTGAGCTCCGCAACGGTTATAAATGTGTGATGTGTGTTTAAAATTGTACATGGTTGTGTGCATGAAAGAGAGAGAGAGAGAGAGAGAGAGAGAGAGAGGGAGAGAAGAGGGGAGGAGGAGAGAGAGTGACGACAGGAGGGGGTTGACTTTCAAACTCATAGATTCCTGTGATGGATCAGCTTGAGAGAGGATAGAGAGAGGAGACGAGAGAAGAGGAGTGTTGGAGGAGAGAAGGAGGGTGAGACAGAGAAAGAGAAAAAGAAAAAGAGAGAGAGACTGAGAGAGGAGAGAGAGAGCAGAGGGAGGGGGGTGCGAGGACGGCCGGGAAAGAGTGAGGAACAGAAGGAGGAAAAGAAACAGCTGCCAAACAAAAGATAGAGAGCTAGGGAGGAGAGAGAGAGAGAGAGAGAG
>BROE01000012.1:15417195-15428685 GCA_036571765.1 Plecoglossus altivelis | reverse complement strand
CCTCGAGGACAGCGGCCCTCGAGGACAGCGGCCCTCGAGGACAGCGGCCCTCGAGGACAGCGGCCCTCGAGGACAGCGGCCCTCGAGGACAGCGGCCCTCGAGGACCAGGATTGCCCACCCCTGTTCTAGCTGATTTAGCATCAACTGCAGACTCAAAAACTAAAACTTTGATAGAATACTCTCCTGACAAGTAGGCTGGTTTGTTGACTGATGTTGGTTGGTCTATTGGATCACTGCTTTGCTGACTGGCTGGCATTGGTGCAAACCTTCTGATTGTCCACTGGGAGTCAGTACAGCCTCAAGTTTGACTTTGTTAAAGAAGAAGAAAATGACTGTTGGTTAAAGGGTCTTAAAATAGCATCGAGGAACCAGAGAGGACTCACATCCTTGTGCTGAAGTTGAAGTACAGATACTCATGTTTTTAAAAGACTCTGCTCTAAGTAGAGGACAGAATACCTTTTCACTCAAGTAGATAAGTGTGGGCTCTGACCTATCCTTCAGTAAAAATTGAGCTATTATCTGTTTGACTGTCATCCTGGGTAACAGGATATGACATCATAGTAATATATTGATGCATCGATTCTCAGTCAGACCTTTTATTGAAGGAAAAATTTGTTCAACCTTTCGAGAGAGGAGAGGAAACCAGTGTAGAGGAAAGAGTACAATAATCACAGTTGAGATTTAGTTTAGTATGTATATTTAATATTTTTCAACCTCTAAATGTTTTTTCATAAACTTTATTTTCACACCCAACACCATAGACAAATTGTTGTTTTTTAAAATCTTTTTTTTTGCCTCAAAATTAAGTTTAAACACGCTAAAATATTGGTTCAACCTTCAAAACCCTTGTTTTCTTTTCTTTCAAAGGCTTTCTTTCAAAAATATATTTTTTAACTCTTATAAAAAACCTTATAGACACAGTGAAGGAAGAGGAGTGGATGAGAGCGTAGAGAACCCTTACAGACAAGATTAAAGCAAAGCAAAGCACAGTTATTTATAATATCCTCATCAAATACTCATCAATAATGACTCACCATCTCTTCTGGGAACAACCTACATCACTACGCACTAACCCTTGTAAAAGGATGTTGAGAACATGATCGTAATAAACATGTTGAGTAATCCTGCAGCGTTCAGCCAAGAAAAACAACACAGCCGTTTTCATTTCAAAACGTATTTATCATGGACAAAATCCAAACAATGTGAACACTATCTAAAAGAAACAATCGTCAAGTAAAGGCACAGAACAGCCACAACTTTCATGAGTGCACATTACTCAAAGCTCATATGTTTGTCATGTTTGACTGTTTTAGGAACTCCAAACATCCCTTTTTATTTTTTTAAATCAAAATTTCAAAATTTAGTTTTTGTTTTTTTGTTTTTTTGAATGGCTTAGTTCTTTGGCATTCTAAGGCCTAAAATATATGAATGCAGAAAGGGCCACAAAACAGCCCTTTCTGCTGTAAAACAACCTGCAAACACAGTAGACAACCAACACTGTTCACCACAACATCATACCGTCGAGGCCATACAGCCCATTAAAGGCACATTAAAGAGGCACCATCAAATGCAAGTGTAACTAAGGGTAGCACAGACCGACCAACCTACCGACAGCCCTCAGCTGGAACTAGCTGTTAGCAGGTCCTACCTCAGAGTTAGCAGGTTCTACCTCAGAATTAGCAGGTCCTACCTCAGAATTAGCAGGTTCTACCTCAGAATTAGCAGGTCCTACCTCAGAGTTAGCGGGTCCTACCTCAGAGTTAGCAGGTCCTACCTCAGAGTTAGCAGGTCCTACCTCAGACTTAGCAGGTCCTACCTCAGAGTTAGCAGGTCCTACCTCAGAGTTAGCAGGTCCTACCTCAGAATTAGCAGGTCCTACCTCTGAGTTAGCAGGTCCTACCTCAGAATTAGCAAGTCCTACCTCAGAATTAGCAGGTCCTACCTCAGAATTAGCAGGTCCTACCTCAGAATTACAGTGCTTTCAAACAGTGTTAAATACACCAAACCAAACGCCACCAGCGAATGGGACGTCTGTTGTGTTCAAACAAACCCACACGCGGCAGGTTTCCGCGGCGAACCAAACGGACGTACCGATTTTAAGACGCCGCCGGATGTCAGGCGACGTAGTGTCGAGGGAAGATCAGTAAACAACAAACAAACAAACAAACAACAACAAATAAATACATGTTTTGTAATCTCGGAGCTTCCGGAAGTTTCTACAGGGGATATTTTTCACACCAAATACACTGGTACTGACAAGGTTGGGGGTTTTTTTTAAAGCGAGTTCTGGACACAGCCACACTGCCACAAAGGCGTTCACGTTCTTCACGCAAACGTCCTTTTCTAGAACCTTCTCCGAGGGCCACGCATAACTGAAGAAGACATTCAGGCAGTTAACCAACTGTCAGGAGACTGTGGGTGGGACACAACTACACTAATAGCCATTGTAGCCTTATTTAGACTAAGTCAAGCTGCAGGGACAGTGCATGCCCCAGGCCCTTAAGGACTCTGATAGGATACAGGCTTAGTCCTTTATCAACCTGACTAAATAGATACTTGAAAGATGTGTAGTTCCAAACAGATTTCTCCTATCCGTATTGTATTCAAACATACAGTGTTTCACAGATTACAAAGATGATTGTGTTATATGTAGTAAATAATTAGGCTACTTTTGCTTTTAATATAATTAAATATCAGTTTGCCCTGTGCTTCCGGAGCCAATGTATATGTCTGGATGGTTAGACTAGAGGGTTCGATTCTGGACTGGGCAGCAGAATGTTAGATTCTGGCCCGGGGTCAACATAGGTGGAGGGGTGGGGGCGGTGCAGGGGCTTATGGGAAGGGGAGCGGGGGTGGGGGCGGGGGTGAGGGCGGGGCCAGGGGGACCCTGACAGACGAGGGCCCCACCATCGCCACAGGCCCAGCCTACAGACATGACAAAACGTACCAGCAATTCCAACAACAAGCGACCCCGCACCAAATCCCTTCGCGATGGCACACTTAAGAATATGTGTACATGTTTGTCCGGACACTTGGGAAGATGGATCCTCTTCAGTCTTTCTCTTCGTACTGTGGAGGAGAGAGGGAGAAAATGGGAGAGAGAGAGACGCAAAGGGAGAGAGGAGAATAGGGAGAGAGGCGAGACAAGGAGAGAGAGAGGGAGAAGGGAGTAAGGAAAGAGGAGAAGACAGAGAGAGAGGGAGAAAGAGACGAGGTATGGAGAAGAGGAGAGAGAAGAGTGGAGAGAGAAGGGAACAGAGAGAGGAAGAAAGGGAGAGAGAGAGAGGAAGAAAGGGAGAGAGAGGGAGAAAGGGAGAGAGAGAGGAAGGAAGTTAGAGAGGAATAAAGGGAGAGAGAGAGGAAGAAAGGGAGAGAGTGACGGAAGAGAAGGGGAAAAGGACAAGGACGGAGAACAGATGTTAGACAAACATTTCCCGTCCTTTGTCATCGTCATAAAAACATGTTGACAAGGCAATGAAAAGGTGCAGCAAATAGAACACATCTGGAAAGAAAGAAAGTCAGCCATTTTGTTTCGCAAACAGGCAGTATGCAAGAAACAGGCAGGTCAAAGGCGGAAGAAGACCTTCTGTTCAGCTGTAAAGGCAGCACAAGGAGAGTAAACTTGCAAGACAGCTGGTTTTCAGACGTTCTCGACCACTCAAGAATCCAATGCGTGCCCGAACCACAGCGTATTGAACCAATCAGCGACCAGTGAAGACCTATTAGCAGCTACAGGAGGTTGAAGTTGGTGTAATTGCCCTTTACCAAGCAGTTTCCAAAGACGACTTCCCGGATGGTTATGTGTAACAAACCATCTGATTTACTTTTGGACGATGAGATGGGGGAAGGCACTGGTGAGAAATGGCACAATGCAGGTAGCGAGAAGGATGGGAGGGGGGAGTGCGCGATATGGACGGCGGCAGGGATGACGCGGGGGAGAGGAAAAGGCGCACTGGGAGGGTGAAGGGGCGAGGGGATGAGAGCGGGGGAGAAGGCAAGCGGATGAGCGAGGGCCGGCGGAGGGTTGAGCGGGGTGAGGAAGGGCATGGAGGGGGGAGGGATCAGGGGGAGAGAAGGGGATGGGATGGGGAGGCCGTGAAGGGGGAGAGGAGGGGAGTGGCGCATGGGGAGGGTGAAAGCGGGAAGGAAGTAGAGAGGGAGGGAATTGAGGGAGGACGAGGAGGGAGATGGATGGGGACGGATGAGCGGGAGAGTGGAGGATGGGAGGCCGGGAGGCCGATGAGGAGGGGAGGCGAAGGATGGGATGGGAGGGTGAGGGGGGAAGTCGGAATGCTGAAAGGGTGAGGGGGAGCTCACTTCCAAGTAGCAAGGAAGGGAAGCACGGGCACTCCAACAGGAAGAAGCAGGAGAACTTAGAAGAATGACGCGGACATGACAGAGCGGACGAGAGATCGAGGTCCGGATGGAGGAGGAGGACTGCGGGCACAGACCACAAAACCCCACACGGAGGACGCGGAGGAGGAGGAGGACACGGAGGAAGAGGAGGAGCAAGAGGAGTGCTAGGTTGCAGTTGTAACAGGTGGCTCTTTACTTGGACTTCGTCTTGAACTTTTTCCCGAAGGCCCTTTCCAGCTCTGGCACAGACAGAGTGAGGGTGAAGGTGCCGTCCGAGTCAGACCTGATGACCCGCGCTGCAACACAGCAGTGGCACACACATCAACACACACACACATCAACACACACACATCAACACACACACACATCAACACACACACATCAACACGCACATACATCAACACACACACAAGCACTGTGCCAAAGCAGTGTGTCATCTGTGGAGACGTCACACACACACACCAACACACACACATCAACACGCACATACATCAACACACACACACACATCAACACACACACATCAACACACACACACATCAGCACACACACACATCAACACACACACACACACACGCACACACGCACACACACACACACCGACTGGACCAGCCAGATCATGAGGCTGAGTCATCCTGGGACACAGACTGTATCTCTCTGCAGTGACTCAGCTGCTTGACCTGCTGTTATAGATCAAGTGGTTGTGTTACACACACACACAACCATACGCACACGCCCCACACACACACGCACACCACACACACACACACACCACACGCACACACCCCACACACACACGCACACCACACACACACATAAAACACACACAACACACGCACCACATACAAGCACACACACGCCACATACAAGCACACACACACCACACACACCACATAAAAGCACACACACACCACATACAAGCACACGCGCACACACACACACACACACTCACATACATGCCGGTTCAACATTATCGATGTAATCTGTAATCTTCCAGAAAGAGAATGAGGAGAAGCCGAGAAGCCGTGTTCTGATTGGCCAGACTCATGTGCTAACTTGATTGGCCAGACTCATGTGCTAACTTGATTGGCCAGGCTCATGTGCTAACTTGATTGGACAGGCTCATGTACTAACTTGATTGGCCAGGCTCATGTGCTAACTTGATTGGCCAGGCTCATGTACTAACTTGATTGGCCCGGTTTATGTGCTAATTTGATTGGCCAGACTCACGTGCTAACTTGATTGGCCAGGCTCATGTGCTAACTTGATTGGCCAGGCTCATGTACTAACTTGATTGGCCAGACTCATGTGCTAACTTGATTGGCCAGACTCATGTGCTAACTTGATTGGCCAGACTCACGTGCTAACTTGATTGGCCAGGCTCATGTGCTAACTTGATTGGCCAGGCTCATGTGCTAACTTGATTGGCCAGGCTCATGTGCTAACTTTATTGGTCAGGCTCATGTACTAACTTGATTGGCCAGACTCATGTGCTAACTTGATTGGCCAGGCTCATGTGCTAACTTGATTGGCCAGACTCATGTACTAACTTGATTGGCCAGACTCATGGGCTAACTTGATTGGCCAGACTCATGTGCTAACTTGATTGGCCAGGCTCATGGGCTAACTTGATTGGCCAGGCTCATGTGCTAACTTGATTGGCCAGACTCGTGCTAACTTGATTGGCCAGGCTCATGTGCTAACTTGAGTCCATCAAAATATCAACCCTTCTGTATTGGGGACATTAGAAGAAGTTACACTTCTACAACAAAGATTAACCCAAAAAACAGATGTTAAAATAATACATGATCTGAACACAGTAGATTCCACTAGGACACAGAGTAGAACACAGAGTAAATTCCACAAGGATGAAACACATAGTAGATTCTAGAAGAAGGTTGTCGTGTTTTGGAGAGTAGGTCCAGCAGCTGGCCTTGGCAGAAGAGTCCAGAATAACACACGTTTGGAGCTGTTTTATATGGTTTCTAAGCAGCTGTGTGGGTGTATGTGTGTGGGTGTATGTGTGGGTGTATGTGTGTGGGTGTATGTGAGGGTGGATGTGAGTGTGTGGGGTTGTGTGAGTGTGTGGGGTTGTGTGAGTGTGTGGGGTTGTGTGAATGTGTGTGTGTGTGACTGACCCAGGTCGTTGTTACTCATCATGGCGTTGGAGCCACGTAGACGTGGGCCCTGCTGGGTGAAGTGGTAGCCAAACTTCAGGAGAGTGGTGTTCTTCTCCAGCATGCTGGCTATCTCCATCTCCACCTTGTTACCCAGAGGCTGGCTCTGGGGGTCGGAGGGCGAAGAGGCAGAGAGGGAGGAGAGAGGGGGGAGGAAGGAGAGAGGGAGGGGAGGAGGAAGGAGAGAGAGAGAGAATGAAGGAAGGAGAGAGGGAGGAGGAAGGAGAGAGGGAAAGGAAGGAGAGAGGGAAAGGAAGGAGAGAGGGAAAGGAAGGAGAGAGGGAGGAGGAAGGAGAGAGGGAAAGGAAGGAGAGAGGGAAAGGAAGGAGAGAGGGAAAGGAAGGAGATAGGGAGGAGGAAGGAGGGAGGGAGGAGGAAGGAGAGAGGAAAAGGAAGGAGAGTGGTAGAGTTAAGCAGAGGAAAGAAGGAGAATGCAGCATAAGGTTACATAAATGACATTGTTATGGTGGTATTATCCAAAGCCAGCTCAGGATGTTGTTCAAGGTGACACAGTGTGTAGCCTTGGGTGTGTGTGAGTGTGTGTATATGAGTGTGTGTGTGAGGGTGTCTATATGAGTGTGTGTGTGTGTGTGTATGAGTGTGTGTGTGAGTGTGTGTATATGAGTGTGTGTGTGTTACCTGGTTGTCTATCTTCAGTTCCAGCAGGGTAGTATTGGACTGCAGTGACTCTATTAGAGACAGCACACCAGCGCCAGTGATGAAGTTGGACTCCACGTTCAAACTCTTCAGTGTGGTGTTTACTTTCAGCATGTCTGCTAAGGCCTGACACACATACACGCACACACACACGCGTGCACACACGTACACGCACACACACACACACACACAGAGTATGGCATGGTATCTTCACATTTTAAATCAGTCTTGTCTACTCGTAACATTATGGTTTGTCTGCGTTTGTTGCACTTGAATCCTGTCGTCCCAGGAGAATCCTGAGTTAGGCTGCGACAGACCGAGAGAAGAGGGAGCGAGAAAGCAGGAGGAATGATGCTCACGTAGGCCACAGGATCGTTGCTGCGTGTTCCTACGATGCTGAGACGTTCCACCACCGTGTTCTCCTTCAGAACCTCAGCATACTCTTTCAGGGTGCGCACCGGAATGTTCTGGAGAACACGGAACAAAAGACAGCAGAGCTTTTTATACGAGCACATGAAAGTTCATCTGTTATAGGAAACCCCTGTTACTATGTGTTTCAAGGGTGTTCGGCTTGTGTGTGTGTGTATGTTCTGTGTGTGTGAGGCTTGTATGTGCATGTGCATGGGCTGTGTGTGTGCGTGTTGTGTGTGTGCATGTTGTGTGCTGTGTGTGTGCTGTGTGTGATGAGTTTGTGTGCGTGTTGTGTGTGTCTGTGGTGTGTGTCCATGTTGTGTGTGTGTGTGCGTGTAGTGTGCGTGTTGTGTCTTGTGTGTGTGTGTGTTGTGTGTTGTGTGCGTGTTGCGTGTGTGTGTTGTGTGTGTGTTGTGTGTGTTGTGTGTTGTGTGTGTGTGTTGTGTGTTGTGTGTGTTGTGTGTTGTGTGTGTTGGTGTTGTGTGTGTTGTGTGTGTGGTGTGTGTGTGTGTGTTGTGTGTGTGTTGTATGTTTGGGGGGTTGTGTGCCAGGGGCCACTTGAGTGTTGAGGTTGACTCAGCAGTCCTGGTCGTTCCTCTTATTCATCTGCCTGTGTTCCTCCACAATCCGTGAGTTTGGTTGCTCATCCAGGCTGGCTTGTGACTGGGCAATGGTCGACACTGGGAACTACCCCATACGCACGCACACATGCATCACATACACGCACGCACGCAAACGTGCGCACACATGCACACGCACACACATGCACACGCACACACACACCATGGACACATACCCCAACCACAGACACACGCAGACACACGCACCAAGCCATGAAACATACAAACACACAGAGCACGCACACACACCATGAACATACACACACCACAGACACACGCACACACACCATGAATATACACACACATCGACCACAACACAGACAGAAATCAACCACAAACACACACACACCCACATGAACATACACACACCATAGACACACGCACACACACCAATTGACACACCACCAACATGAACATACACACAAGACCAGCATCATACCAACACATTTGGACACTCAAACACACAACAGGGACAGTAACAGTACCTGTCTAACAGTAGAATCGTGACAGAATGCAGCATTTCCTGCAAGAGTTTGGGGAGGCTGGTGAGTCTTACTGTTGAGTGCCCTGCTTGTTGGCACGATGCTTGGCGCTGGCGCGCTCGCTTGCATAGTATGTGGTTACTGCATCAGCCGTGTGCACCCAGGATAACTGAAGAAGTAGGGAGGGAGAGAGGGAGGAGGGAGGAGGAGTGTCAGGGAGGGATGGGAGGTGAGGCGAGAGGAGTGTGGAGGGAGAGAGGGAGTGAGGAGAGGGAGTGTGGAGGGAGGGGGAGTGAGAGTGAGATGGAGAGCAGTTGTGGAGTGGGGCGAGAAAGAGAGAGGAAATTATGGAGAGAGGGAAGGAATGAGGGGGGGAGGAGAGAGAGGGGGGGTGGGGGGAGGGGGGTAAGGGGAGAGGAGAAATGGGAATAAGGCGAGATGCGAGCGGAAAGTAGGAGAAGGGGGAAGCGAAGAGGATGGGACGGAGTGATGTGAGTGAGGGAGAAGCGAGAGCGAGAGGAGGGTAGGGAAGAGGTATGAGAGTGAGGGAGCATAGAGAAGACAGGGGACGGTGGAATCGGGAACGGAGGAGGAGGGACCAGTGGGAACGGAGTGTGTGAATGATGATAGGTGGTGGGAAGGAAAGAGTTTGAGAAAGAGACCAAGGGATAAACAGAAAGAGAGAGGTGGAGAAGAAAAGAGAGAGAATAAATATCAGCTGTGGATGACTCTTTGTGCAGCCAGTCTGGATCCAGAACTGTTTCTATTTTTTCGGCGCGAGGACGCACACATGCACACACATACAGACATACACACACAGACCCAGGTACACACACATCACACACACACACTCACATACACAGCTGTCCCACTTACACTGTCACACTGCCACACACACAGCTGAAACACACATACACACAGCTGTCCCACTCACACTGTCACATACACGTCACCCCCCCCACACACACACACACACACCCACACCAACACACACAGACTTAAATGACCAACAAAAGCAAAATGAGAATTATGCAACTCTGAGTAATGAACACAACACTAAACTATTCTCATGAAGCTCACTGAAGTGAAACAGGATTGATTAAAGATAACAACGTTAAGCAAAACTAGCTTCAATAGACGGCAATGACAACTAAACGTCAGGGCACAACAGGGAGCAAACACACACAAGCACTGTGCCAAAGCAGTGTGTCATCTGTGGAGACGTCACACACACACACACACACACCGAGCACGCTCTCCCAGCATGCCTTGTGCTGCAGCGACAGCAGGCAACGACAGCTGCTCAGAGACAGGCAGTCAGACTGCTACTTCCTGCTGCTTGCTGGTCCATGCAATGTTTTTACAAGAATTTGGATAAAAAAAACTCTAAAACACAGAAGAAAATCGAACAACAGTCAAAACAGTGGAATATGGCGTTGGACTAACCGCTATCAACAAGTAGAATCAAGCCACACACACACACACACAACAAAACCAAAGGTAATCTAACTGAAGATCGTAGCAGGAGAATGTTCTAGTAAGTTAGATTCTCTTTCTACCAGGCAGCTAACATGGGACTGTTTACTGCTGTTAAACTCTGGACCTGCAGATGAGCACGTCTGGGAACCCTCTCCCTGTTGTCTGTCTGTCTGTCTGTTCTCCAGCATGTTTTTATCCAACAGGGTTTAGATGGAGGGAACACGAGAATGAGGTTAGACAGACGAATAAATAAGGGTTATTTCTCCAGCCAGATAAGAGCTGGAGAATAGTAGGTCAGAAGAGGTTAGGACAGAGAGAGACCAAGGAAAACAAAAGGCTGTGTGCTGAAGGGTTTGTGTGTGATTGAGAACGTGAGGACAGGACTCAAGACTAATGTAAACAGGTTCTGCACTGAATCAGCCAGGAGAGGGTTGAAGCTGCCTGTGAGGCAGCAACACCATTCTATTTCTGTTTCTTTTTCTTTGTCTTTCTCTTTCTCTTTCTTTTTCTGTCTGCCTGCCTGCCTGCCTGCCTGCCTGCCTGCCTGCCTGCCTGCCTGCCTGTCTGTCTGTCTGCCTGTCTGTCTGTCTGTCTGTCTGTCTGTCTGTTCTGTCTCTGTCTGCCTGTCTGCCTGTCCGTCCGTCTGTCTGTTCTGTCGTCCGCCCTCCTCCACCCTCATGCTGCCTCCACCATCATAGATGAAAGTCCTCAGATGTAGAACAGCAGGTGAACCAGGACATAAACAAAACACAGTGAAACTTCAACAACTTCGACGTTGTATCAACGCAGCAGACACGAACCCTTCAAACCACAAAGCACAAACAGTACAGCAGCAGATCAAGATAGAGAAGAGTGCAGCTGTAACGATGCTTCAGCAGTCAGACGCAAGGAACAGCTTGTGACTTCTGTCCTCACTAACCCTGCTGCTGGTCTGAACACGAGCTCTGGATCAGAACAGACAGGGAGTCTCCTAACATGCTGAGGCTGGCAGAGCAGAGGCAGAGGGAGGAGCGGGAGAGGAGGGGAGAGGCAGGGGAGAGCAGGAGAGGGGAGGAGGGGAGAGCAGGGAGAGCAGGGTAGAAGGGAGGGCAGAGCAGGGCAGGGCAGGGCAGCACGAAGGCAGAGGGGGAGGGAAGAGCAGGGGAGAGCAGGGCAGAAGGGAGGACAGAGCAGGGCCGGGCAGAGCAGGGCAGGGCAGGGCAGGGCCGAGGGAGGATGGAGCAGGGCAGTGCAGAGCAGAGCAGAGCAGGCAGGGCAGGCAGAGGGAGGAGGCCAGGGCAGAGCAGGGCAGAGCAGAGCAGGGCGGA
>BROE01000012.1:15400912-15416809 GCA_036571765.1 Plecoglossus altivelis | reverse complement strand
GAGAGAAGGAAAGAGAGGGAGGTTATCGGTGGTCTAATGTTGAAGTGAAAACGCAGTGATGATGTTGGCAGCCAGGGGAGGTTTCTGGTTGTACCTGCGATGTCACAGAGTTCAGCATCACTGGCGCTGGACAAGGCTTCCTCCAGCTCCGGCTCCAAGGTCACGTTCTCCATGATGGGGTCAACCACCTTCTTAGGAACCCAGGCTTTCCCTGGTGAACACACACACACACACACACGCACACGCACACACACACACACGCAGTTGTCTTAATGCAGTTGTCCCACTAAAGTTGACTCACAGCTGTTCTAACCGGGGTTAAGAATGTTCGTCCATTTAGAATGTTGTGACTGTTGAATCAGCTGACAGGAAGAGCAGGCTGCCTGCTTAATGGTCACTCTCTGCCTGTCGTCACGGCGACTCGGTAACCTTCTAGTGTTACTGTCAGACTGAACTGGCATCCTGCATCAGGCGCCCCCCAAACACAAACACACGCACATCTCTCTGGAGTCTATAACCTTAACCCAAAGACGGGTGGGAGAGAAGGAGAGGTGAGACAGAACACACACGCCATCACAATCCCACACACACACACACACACACACACGGTCTCCTCCAGACGGCGTACCCTACCTCTCTTCTCTCCAGTGAAAGGCACCAGGTCCTCCTGTTCTGGGTGCTCCTTGGCCTGCTTCTCAAGGTGGGCCAGCAGGTTGTCCCTCTGAAACAGGCCGGTGGGCGCCTTCTTAGTCTGGTCTTTCTGCCTCATTCCGGCCGGCAACAGCGCGTTCTGACCAGGGAGGGGAAGAATTCTCATTGGGTAAGAAGAGGATGGTGGAATTCCCATTGGACAGGGTTTGAATTCGGAGACAAGATACATCACACACACACACACACACACACACACACACAAGAATACAGACACACACACACACAAGAACACAAACACACACAGTAACACACCCACACAAGAACACAGACACACACAGTAACACACACACACACACACACACACANGTGGGTGCTTTCTTAGTCTGGTCTTTCTGCCTCATTCCGGCCGGCAACAGCGCGTTCTGATCAGGGAGGGGAAGAATTCTCATTGGGTGAGAAGAGGATGGTGGAATTCCCATTGGACAGGGTTTGAATTCGGAGACAAGATACATCACACACACACACACACACACACAAGAATACAGACACACACACACACAAGAACACAAACACACACAGTAACACACCCACACAAGAACACAGACACACACAGTAACACACACACACACACACACACACAAGAACACACACACACAAGAACACACACACACACACAAGAAAACAGACACACACAGTAACACACACACCCACACACCCACACGAGGCTCTCTATCTCTACTCTTAAACCAGCCCCCCAGCACAAAGACACACCTACTTGGCAGACCTTGCCAGAGCTGTCAGCTGAACCTTTTTGCGACCCTGTACATTACTACTATCTTATCTCTGCTATCAGCACCTACAGACACACGGCAGCTAACACGAACCATACAGCACCAACATCACTATTTATACCTGCCTTATCATGCTGCTGATTTACTTCAGGACTGAAGGAGGGGGAGGAAGGAGTGAGAAAGAAGAAGGGAGGGCGTGTGGAAGGGAGGGAGGGAGGCAGGCAGTGACGTGAGTCACTGTCTGTGTGGTAGATGCTTAGCAGGCAACAGGGAGAGAGAGTAGGGGGCAAGGAGTCTAAGAGGCAGGGAGTCTAAGAGGCAGGTAGTATAAGAGGCAGAGACTCAGGTAGTATAAGAGGCAGACACTCGGGTAGTCTAAGAGACAGAGACTGAGGGAGTCTAAGAGACAGAGAGTCTAAGAGGCAGGGAGTCTAAGAGGCAGGGAGTCTAAGAGACTCAGGTAGTATAAGAGGCAGAGACTCAGGTAGTCTAAGAGGCAGAGACTGAGGGAGTCTAAGAGACAGAGAGTCTAAGAGGCAGGGAGTCTAAGAGGCAGAGACTCAGGGAGTCTAAGAGGCAGGGAGTCTAAGAAGCAGAGAGTCTAAGAGGCAGAGAGTCTAAGATGCAGAGAGTCTAAGAGGCAGAGACTCAGGGAGTCTAAGAGGCAGGGAGTCTAAGAGGCAGAGAGTCTAAGAGGCAGAGAGTCTAAGAGGCAGAGAGTCTAAGAGGCAGAGAGTCTAAGAGGCAGGGAGTCTAAGAGGCAGAGAGTCTAAGAGGCAGAGAGTCTAAGATGCAGAGAGTCTAAGAGGCAGTGAGTCTAAGAGGCAGGGAGTCTAAGAGGCAGGGAGGCAGAAGCCTAGCTTCTTTATGATGGTTGTTCATCACACAGCCTATTATCCAGCCTGACAGGCAGCCCTGGAGACTAAGGAGAATGATAGCTGGCTAAACATACAGCCGTACAGGAAACCTTCTGTACAGACAGACCCTGGTCAAGAGGCAACAGGAGCTACCTTTGCTGCATCCAAATCACTTGGATTAACATCTAAGATTTTATTTGGAAATGTGTGTCGTCGTTTTGTAAAGCTTGTTATTTTCCACCCCTCCAGTCTATCCTGACGAGTGTGTAGGACACGTCACCATCCAGCAGGTTCTGGCAGGGAGACACACACCTCCTCACAGACTACTAACGCAGGAACCGATAAACGGAAACCGACATTTGAAACAGACTTTTTTTCTCTCCACCTAACAGTTTTTCTTATCGTGTTTTCTGATCGGTTCCAATCTGGAACCGTGTTTGGGCTCCTGACCGTGTAGAGGCCTGGAGAGGTGGAGATGTGGAAGTTCAAAGGTCACAGGTGAACTCACGTCGGGGTCGAGCTCCTGCAGTTCGTCCTCCAGTCGAAGCAGCTCGTCCTCCGTCAGCTTCTGCAGCAGCACGTCCTCGTCTACGTCGCGATACTTCTCCATCTCCTTCCTGAACGCCGACATGGCCGCCAGCGATGTCACCACCACCACCACCTCCGCCGCTCCGGTGACTCCACGCCCCCCTCCGGAGGGACCGGGGAAAAGGAGGGGGGGAGAAAAGGAGAACAGATATGGAGACGCTGTGGAGGAGACGCGGCCTGGAGGGGCAGCTGGGGAACACCTGCAGAGGGGAGAGAGACAGAGAGAGAGAGAGAGAGAGAGAGGAGAGGAGAAAAATAGGAGAGACAGAGAGAGACAGAGAGAGAGAAAGAGGAGAGAGAGACAGAGAGGAGAGGGAAGGGGAGAGAAAGAGGGAGAGAGCAGAGAGAGAGATGAAAGAGAGGAGAGATGAGAGGTGAGAAAGAGGAGAGAGAGGGGAGAGAGCAGCAGAGAAAAGAGAGAGAGGAGAGAAAGAGAAGAGAGGAGAGAAAGAGAAGAGAGGAGAGAGAGGGGAGAGAGCGGGAGAGAGGAAAGAGAGAGAGGAGAGAGAGGAGAGAAAGAGAAGAGAGGAGAGATAGGGGAGAGAGCGGGAGAGAGGAGAGAGAGGAGAGAAAGAGAAGAGAGGAGAGAGAGAGAGAGAGGGGAGAGAGAGAGAGAGAGGAGAGAGAGGAGAGAAAGAGAAGAGAGGAGAGGTGATTAATAAACAGAGGAGTCAGAGAGGCAGAGAGAGAGAGATGATACGTCTGGAAAGCTTGTGAGAGGAGGGAGGGATGGAGGGATGGATATAGCTCAATGGTAGAGCACTTGATCGCAGATCAACATGTCCCATGTTGAAATAGTCCTAAGATTACGCTGCATGAACACGTATAAAAACAAAACAATAAACAAGATGAGAGATTCTTCTTCGATGATTGGAACTCAGGATGTGACATCATACCAAGCTCCCAGTCAGCTGTCAATATGAATTCTAACGAATATTCTGATCGACCAGGATCAAATCAGCCAGGTTAAAATCAGTCCTGGACTGCAACTGAATCACCAGAATCTCTCCAATCACCAGAGAATAACCAGGTCTATAAAACTCTACTGTTTTCTGCTCCTTGGCACAATTTGACGTTAGCATCTGGCGTTGCTAAGCAATGGTAAAACCATTAGAGAGGTAGGAACAGAAAACTCCTGATGGAGCGTGAGGCAGACAGGACACTTCAAAACAGAACCAAACATAGTGGAGAGCGTCTCACAAATCAAGAGTAATGATGCTGGGAGGCAGGTCTGTGCCGGAAGGCAAGAGGGCAGGTCTGTGCGGGAAGGCAGGTCTGTACGGGAAGACAGGAGGGGAGGTCTGTGCCGGAGGGCAGGTCAGTGCGGGAAGGCAAGAGGGCAGGTCTGTGTGGGAAGGCGGGAGGGCAGGTCAGTGCGGGAAGGCAAGAGGGCAGGTCTGTGTGGGAAGGCAGGTCTGTGTGGAAAGGCAGGAAGGCAGGTCTGTGTGGGAGGGCAGGAAGGCAGGTCTGTGTGGGAGGGCAGGAAGGCAGGTCTGTGCGGGAAGGCAGGTCTGTAGGGGAAGGCAGGTCTGTAGGGGAAGGCAGGCCTGTAGGGGAAGGCAGGTCAGTGTGGGAAGGCAGGTCTGTGCCGGAGGGCAGGTCTGTGTGGGAAGGCAGGTCTGTGCGTTCTTCAGGAAGGGGACGTTAAGTGTAACGTCAGCACAACATGGTCAGGTGACTGACCTCTGTGAGGGTCTGGCTCACGCTCAACAACAACTAATTTAAAACAGGTTTTTACCTTTTCTGTCCTTAGATTAAAACTCCCTTAGGTTGACTACGTTAGATTAGGTTAGTTGAGGGGCAGTTCTGTGGGCGTATGTGAAGCCCTCTGTGACATTACTTGTAAAAAGGGCTGTACAAATACATTTCATGCCCCCTCCCCCCCCCCCCCCCCCCCCCCCCCCCCCCCCACATGTCATCTCACTGACGGCTTCACACACACACCCTTTGAGCCGCCCCTCAACTAACTTCCACCCTTAAATATCACAAGGACAAAGCTCCCAGGAACACTCATCTGACAGAGGACGGAAGAAACCTTAGGAGGAGCAGTTCAGTGAGGGATCCCCTTCTCCAGAGACGGTTGGTGAAAGAGAGGTGCAGAACACAGTCTAAACACAGTCATACCTCAAGTCCTTAACCGGAGGCATTTTAGGTGTGACAGAAACTCTGGTGGCTGGGGTGAGAAGCTCTTTGTGTTTGGGGGAGCCTGTGGTCAAAGCGGAGGTGGTGCAATGCAGCTAATATAGGACCTCCCTCCGGTCCTCCTAATGGTTTAGTCAACGTTTCAACCATTCCTTCTCTCCTAGCTTACATCAGTAACAGTGGACCAACATACCAACGTCACTTCACGCTTCATTAGCAGCAGCAAGTCTTCTTTCAACTTATCAAATTGGTGGCACACTGACCATTACTGTATATTAATAAATATACTTAACTCTTCGTGCTTTTTTAGTGACACATCACAACAGATATAACCAGTGTGCAATACAGCCAGCCAGCGCAAAAAACCATCCAACCAGCGATAAACCAGCCAGCCAGCTATCTGGCAAGCATCAGGAGGGATGTGAGGGAGTTGAAGGTCTCTAGGTCGAACAGCTAAGCTCTGGCTGTCTTCTCTAAACCCCCTCTGGGAAACAGCTGATGGGAGCAGTGCGCCTGCCTGTCAGCCCCTCCCCAAGAGAGGAGGGGGGAGAGACAATAGAAGCAGGGGAGGAGGAGGAACAGTGTGACGCGAAGTGAGAATTGCGAGAAGGATATGGGTATCAAGGGGGGCGAGGGAGGGAGAGAAATAAAAAGGGAGAGATGAAGAGGGAGAAAGAGAGAAAGAGAGACAACGAGAGAGAGGCAGAGACAAAGAAAGTAATAACAGAGAGAGAAAAACAGAAAAAGACATGAAGCCAACAGACAGACAGACAGAAAAAGAGAGAGAGAGGGAGAGAGGGCAGAGAGAAGGAGGGAGACGGAGAGAAGACGGAGGGGAGGCAGCCAGGGCGGAGCATGTGGGAAGGGCAGGAGAGGAAGCCAAGAAGAGGGAAAGAGTAGACCGGAATGAGGGAGAGCGAGGTGGGAGACCCAAAGACATGCGGCGGAGATCTTAGGGAGAGAGAGAGGACAGACTGGAGGGGGAGAGAGGAGAGGGACGGAGAGGTGGGTACTCTGAAGAGAGAGAACGTGAGATATCATGAGGGGAGATGAGAGGGAATAAAATAGCAGTCCAACGAGACGGGACAGAGAGGAGAGTTGTGTGTGAGGAGGAGAGAGAACACGAATGAGAAACCACCGGTAGGAGAAAGAAGAGTGTGAAGCATGTGGGTGGAGGGGTGGTGGAGAGACAAATGTGTATTTATAGGGCCAGTCATTCTGCCAGATAGCTTCCTGCTGCTGCAAGAACTGAGGGAGAAGATGCAATGACAACATCTCATTCAAATGTAATGTTCTGACCTAAGGCTCTTAGGTGGAATATAGCAAGGGGCTTTCTAACCTATGGGGTCTTGGGACCCCTTATATGGGGGAACATTTTCCAAGGAGCCCCCCTCCCTCCCCCTCCCCCTTATAGGGAAGAAAGGGACAAGATATGCTTATTTTACTTGTACAAATGGTTATCCATCAGCTGGTGTCCACTGTTTATCTTATTTGTATTTTATAATAGATTTTTATTATATTTTCATCTACCTTCGTTATGTTCCATATGTTTGCACTTTCCTGCCACAGTAAATTATGTGCTTGTATATCTTGCAATGCGAATAAAACCGATTCTGATCCGTGTATTACTAGACATTGTTTCACTTGAAACAGCGCAATTATTGAGTTTTATAAATGATTTCACGGACCCCCTACCTCTGGAACCGGTAATCTCCCCTTCAATAGAACCTGTGATAGTATATTATATTCACATCAATTAAATGTCTCCGCCATTTTGCCCAGATGTTCGGGCGGGTGTCCTGTTCTAACCCGAACCCCCACAGGTCAAATGACCTCTGCATCCTGTGTTACAGTAAGTGTGGACAGGATCACTCAAATCTGGGATGAAACCATCAAGTCCAAAGGCTTACAACCACGAGACAGCATGCAGTGGTTGCGTAACTTCAGGAACATACTTATTTTAGATGCGACGGTTCTGAAGGAGAAATAGAAGTTTATAGGCCCTCGCGCGCGACGGCCCGTTGGCGTCGTCAGAGTTAAAAAATGATCTTCAAAATAAACTACCTCGTGTGGACGGGAGTTCACTACTGAACAATATTTATTTTCAAATATATTAAGTCATTTTAAACGGGAATTTACTTACAATGGGTTCCACTTGTACCGCACTTAACAATTGGCAAATGCTACAATTCCAAGCAAAGTTTCACAGCTTAAATGATGCGACACTCGAGTAATACTGCAAATGTTTTTAAATTGTATTGTAGGCGTTAGTGCTAGCAAAAAACTAAATTGTTTGCAGCCCTGCGGAACAACAAACGGGCCTAATTTCAAACTTGTAAAACACACTAATGAAAAAAGTTACAAGTGTCATTATGAAATTAAACAAACGGTGTCCATCAGTTTAGGTATTTTCGCAAAGAGAGGCAGTTTTTTGACTTACCTCTTTCACCGCTTATCCGAGTCTATTTATAGCCGACAGGAACCCGCTTAGTGACCGCCGAATACTTTGACCAGATATGGTTCCTTTTTCGGACCGGTCGAGTCGCACAGTGGTCGATAGAAAGCGAAGAATACACTTATAACGGAGCCACACAACAAAACAGTTTGTGACGCCGCAAAGTTCTCTAGAAACGTGAGCCCAACTTGAAATACTTGAGTTTCCCCTCAACTTGCCAAATCGTGGTTAACCGTCTCTCCGCTCACTGCCTCGGAGGTAAAGTCAACTCTGGGGTAGTAAACTCCCCCTCGCGCGCAGAGCGTCCCCTCAAGTGATGTCACGCGAGTAGCGCTTCTGAGAGCCGCGCGAACAAACCTCTTCCCACGCTAAACTGTGAAAAAGTTTTCAAAACTAAATAAAATGTATACCATGCAGCTTGTACATTTGTTGAAGTAAACTTTAGTTTCCCTGTAAAGGTCTAAAGGACACTGAAATCGGAAATCTTGAGAATGTCAGCCCATGACAGCATTGAATTTAAATTGCAGGACCAATTTATTTACCCTGTGCATCATCTTTTAGGTCTCAACATAGATCTATTTTAGCCCATTTATAGTTTTGTGAGTCGTAAAATAAGTGGGTACAATGGCAAGTATGTTAACATGCATAAACAGACGTTAAGGGAGGGAGGGGGGTAATGAACACAAAAAATTTAACTTAAATTCAATAAATAATCAAAAAAACTCAAACACAAAAGCCAAACAGGCTTAACTTGTCTTCATGCAACGAACAAACGTTACAGATGAAGGACTCAGAAAATAAATTAGAAAATAACCTCTAGGGACAGTTGAGCAACATTCCTGAGAGGGTTACACACATCACACACACACACACATCACACACACACAAATCTGCAGCATCATGACATTAACTTTGAATATGGAATTTTTTGACCTCCGACTTGTTACATAGCCATAGAAGTGCATTATACACCTCCCAAGCAATGATATTCAGCTACATCTTGAATCACACCACAGACATAGCCTTAAGTAGACAGACATCTACAAAAGGGCAGCATTGGGGGGGGTTCTGGGTAACTTATGAACTCCGAAAGTCGTGCCCCTCCTCCTGCCCACTAGGCGGCAGTAGTGAACTCGTCTGCAAAGTCAGCCATGATGTTGTGGATCCAAACGTCGGCGTTGTCACGCGATGTGTCCACCAGGTACAGGGTCAGCTTCCTGTCCCACGGCAGGGGAGCTTCCTGTACGGACTCCACCTGGGCCACTAGGGGGCGCTTCTCCACGTGGTTACGGAACACGATGGAGGCCGCCTCGGACCAGGGGCGCTGGTGGTCCACCCCTGGAGGAGAGGAAGAAAAGGGTGGAGTCCCTAAACTGCCCTGTCCAGCCTCTGCCCACTCCCTCTACCTGCCCCTGACCTCTACCTGCCCCCTGCCCACTCCATATACCTACCCCTGACCTCTACCTGCCCCCTGCCCACTCCATATACCTGCCCCTGACCTCTACCTGCCTCTGCCCACGCCCACTCCCTACCTGCCCCTTTCCACTCCCTATACCTGCCCCTGCCCACTCCCTCTACCTGCCCCTGCCCACTCCCTACCTGCCCCTGTCCACTCCCTCTACCTGCCCACTCCCTCTACCTGCCCACTCCCTCTACCTGCCCCTGTCCACTCCCTACCTGCCCCTGTACACTCCTTACCTGCCCCTGTCCACTCCCTACCTGCCCCTGTACACTCCTTACCTGCCCCTGTCCACTCCCTACCTGCCCCTGTCCGCTCCCTCTACCTGCCCCTGCCCGCTCCCTCTACCTGCCCCTGCCCACTCCCTACCTGCCCCTGTCCACTCCCTACCTGCCCCTGTCCACTCCCTACCTGCCCCTGTCCACTCCCTACCTGCCCCTGTCCACTCCCTACCTGCCCCTGTACACTCCTTACCTGCCCCTGTCCACTCCCTACCTGCCCCTGTCCACTCCTTACCTGCCCCTGTCCACGCCCACTCCTTACCTGCCCCTGTCCACGCCCACTCCCTACCTGCCCCTGTCCACTCCCTACCTGCCCCTGTCCACTCCCTCTACCTGCCAACTCCATCTACCTGCCCCTGACCTCTACCTGCCCCCTGCCCACTCCATATACCTGCCCCTGACCTCTACCTGCCCCCTGCCCACTCCATATACCTGCCCCTGACCTCTACCTGCCCCCTGCCCACTCCATATACCTGCCCCTGACCTCTACCTGCCCCCTGCCCACTCCATATACCTGCCCCTGCCCACGACCTCTACCTGCCCCTGCCCACTCTCTACCTACCCCTGCCCACTCCCTACCTGCCCCTGTCCACTCCCTACCTGCCCCTGTCCACTCCTTACCTGCCCCTGTCCACTCCCTACCTGCCCCTGTCCACGCCCACTCCCTACCTGCCCCTGTCCACTCCCTCTACCTGCCCCTGTCCACTACCTCTACCTGCCCCTGCCCACTCCCTACCTGCCCCTGCCCACTCCCTACCTGCCCCTGCCCACTCCCTACCTGCCCCTGCCCACTCCCTACCTGCCCCTACCGTACTCACCAGCCAGCTGTGCAGTGATGGCCTGGAAGGGCAGCTGTCTGAACTCCTCTATGAGGGTCCTGAGCAGAGTGCAGCTAACCAGCTCATGCTTCCCATAGTCCAGCTGGTACACAGACACCAGCCCGTTGGTCAGCATGCCCTTCACCAGGACCCGGTGCCAGCTGGGGAAACAGGAGGATGGGAGCTGGAATATTAGTCCAAAAGGATATTCTTCATAACGAAAATTTAAAAAAGAACTTAAAGTTGGACTGAGAAAAACAGAGCAACATTTTTTCAGTTCTTTGTTTTCAGGAAAAAAGATGAGAAAATAATGTCTTACAGGATATTATTTCCCCCCCTTCTTAAGAGCATTTATTTCTTAACAAACCAAAATGCACCCAGATGTACCCAGGTCCTTAGACAGTAACCTGTGCCCAGGTCCTTAGACAGTAACCTGTGCCCAGGTCCTTAGACAGTACCCTGTGCTCACTTGTTCTCTACTTTGGCAGCGTAAACATCCCCTACGCTCACAGGGACCACGGCTCCCTCGGTCTTGTTGTAGTACAGGATCATCTCTCCCATCAGCACCACTAACTTGAACAGGTCCTGCCACGGCTGCACCACAAAGTAGTCTGGGTGACAGGCCACAGGGACAAACACATCCATGTTGTCACGGGCCTAGGGGGGGAAGAAAGGGGGGGATAGAGAGGGATAGAGAGAGAGGGGGGGGAGAAAGAGAGAGGGATAGAGAGAGAGAGGGACAAGGGTGGTGATAATTAGATGAACTACTGTTGTCAGAGAGGGATGAGTAAGTGATCAATTATACTACATTCATTTAGCAGACCCAAAGCGACGCGACGGAAAGGGATTTGAACCTATAACATCCTGATATCAAAACGTCCAACCAGCGGAGAAGAAAAAAAGTGATGAGCAAAAAGAGCCCCTCCTGACATTACCTTTGGCAGCTCCATGAGAGGGGGTAAAGGGAGCGGCCCTCTCCCAGCCTGGGGCTCCAGAGTGGGGTCGCTCCTCACAGGAATGTCCCCTGCTCTAGCCTGGGCCTGTGGTGCAGACGGGGCCATGGAGCCCCCTGCAGCAGTGCTCAGAGACAGCTGACCCATCATGGCTGTGAGGTCCAGGGGAGGGTCAGAGACGGGAGGGTCAGAGGTCAGCGGGGGGCTGGGGCGAGCTGGGGCCTGAATAGGTGGTCTCAGGAGAGAGGACAGCGCCACCTGGTGGTTCAGGCTGGAGGAGGGGGCGTGCGGGGCAGGTGTGTTGTAGAGTAACATGTGAACCATCTTGTTAGAGTCCACCTTGGTGATCTGGAGGAGGGAGAGGAACACCAAATCTGGACAGAATCAAATGAACTTGCTGACCTGAAGAAACATGTGTGTGTGTGTGTGTTACCGTCATGTTACACTTGACAGGGCAGATGTGTGATATGTTGTCCTTTCACAGTGTGTGTGTGTGTGTGTTACCGTCATGCTACAGCGAACAGAGGGCAGAACAGCATGCTTCAGCCACACCACAGCCTCCTGGGTCCACATGCTGGTTGGAATGTCTGTCAGACAGCACTTGATGGCCTGAGTACGAACACACACACACACGTACACGTACACACACACACCAGTTACTAGAGCTTAGGTGACAGATATGGTGAGGGACGAGGGGGAGATGTGATGTCATGGTGATGTCATACCTGGGCAGGGATGTGATGTCATACCTGGGGCGGGAGGTGATGTCATACCTGGGGAGGGATGACCAGCAGGTCGTGGAGGAGAGGAGCTGGGATCTCTCTCAGCTCTGTGATCTCCACTGAGACAGGAACTCCAAGGTCTGTAAACAGGATGTCCATCACTTTGCTGCCGTGCAACATGGTGATCTGAGAAGGAAACATCACAACATCACAGACAATTTCGACTCTAAACAAAGTTTTAACTATCTACTTCGGCACAAATATTGACTTTCTATACGCATCATTTCTGATTTGCTTTCGATAAAAGTACCTGATAATGAATAAAATAAATGGGATGTAATAAAATGGATCAAAATCCATCTGTCTCACCTCTGTCCGAGACCAGTTCCCTTGGTAACGAGCCAGACACACCTTCCCACTGAACGGCAGTGACACCAGGCACTCTGATGTCACCTGACACACACTTCAGTCAGTATCTTTCCAAAAGCATGGATAGTAACTCTCATCACGTGATGGGCTATGCCAAGAACAGGCCGCGACTGCCACCTGTGCGCGCCGACACCCACGCGTTATTGCAGTGCGGTAACCTGCTGGGATCCGAGAGAAGGCCGCAGGGGCTGTGGCAGGCGAAGGGAGGCGGCATGGCTGGTGGCGCGCCTGAGGCCTGGCGAGGAGACACGAGCTCCGTCGGGCGCAACTACCCTTTAGGCGTTCACCTGCACCTTCCTCGAACCGTTGCAGATCTACCGAGCAGGCGTCCACAGCACAGCGAGAGTTCTGCGTTTATAGCGTGTGGCTGAAGCACTTCAGAGTGGTGGTGTGTGTGTTGAAGACCTCGCGAGAGCAACCGTCTTACGATCGCACACCCATGTGTATTGTTTGTATATACGTTCTTTTAGACACTTTAAACAAACTATTAACTAAAGGATCAAACATCTACTGTTTCCCTGTGCATATATGTGAATATTTGGTGCGGTTCCGGTGGCTTTATAACGTGCCTGTCCCTGGTTGTCTACTACTAACTTAACCCCTTCTTCCCCTTCTTCCCCCCCCCCCCAGAGTGCATGACCTTTCCCTCCTCCTGTGACTCTTCTCACTTCTCACCGTTGCAGTTTTATTGGTATAGGTGTCGTGCAGCGCGTTTCAGGGCAGGCAGCTATTGGACATTGATCGCTCTGCTCCTGGAAGTGTTGGGACGAGCGACTCACCAGGGGGTAGCTACTCCGACTCCCGGTCCTGCGTGCATGTATCGTGGCTCAGCAGCAGGAATCTTTTTCCAGTGGGGTCGAGAACTCGTCTCCAGTCTGGTAGGATCTACTTATAAGGAGACACCGCCGCTAACGCCCGCTGTCCTATCGCCCGGCTACACATTACACGCACGTGCGCACACGCAGGCGAGTGAGTGCTGACCAGGTTACAGTAGGTGGTATGGTGAGGTGTGGCTGTGGAGCGTGTGTGTATGCACGCACAAGCCAGTCTGCAGTTAGTGGTATGGTTACATGGTGGTGTGTGTGTGTGTGTGTGTGTGTGCGTGCGTGTGTCTACCAGCCAGTCTGCAGTTAGTGGTATGGTTACATGGTGGTGTGTGTGTGTGTCTACCAGCCAGTCTGCAGTTGGTTGCCTGAAGGGGCAGCTTGAGGAAGTCTGACTGCAGCTCCATCAGCTTGGTCCTGGGAATGACCTCCGAGAAGCCATGATCCACATAGTACACCTGGAGAGAGACGGGGAGGGAGAGAGACGGGGAGGGAGAGAGACAGGAAAAGCAACATACAGAGAGGTGGAACAGTCACAAAGAAGAGAGAGAGAGAGAGAGAGAGAGAGAGAGAGAGAGAGAGAGACAGGATACAGAGAGAGAGACAGGATACAGAGTGAGAGACAGGATACAGAGTGAGAGACAGGATACAGAGTGAGAGACAGGATACAGAGTGAGAGACAGGATACAGAGTGAGAGACAGGATACAGAGTGAGGGACAGGGAGACAGGATCCAGAGGAGTAGAGAGAGAGAGACAGGATAACAGAGTGAGAGTATGAGAGCAGACAGGATAAAGGGTGACATGAGAGAGAGAAGATCAGAATGAGAGACAGGATACAGAGTGAGAGACAGGATACAGAGTGAGAGACAGGATACAGAGTGAGAGACAGGATACAGAGTGAGAGACAGGATACAGAGTGAGAGACAGGATACAGAGTGAGGGACAGGGAGACAGGATACAGAGTGAGAGAGAGAGAGAGACAGGATACAGAGTGAGAGAGAGAGAGACAGGATACAGGGTGACAGAGAGAGAGAGAGACAGAATACAGGGTGACAGAGAGAGAGACAGGATACAGAGTGAGAGACAGAGAGACAGGATGCAGAGTGAGAGAGAGAGAGAGACAGGATACAGAGAGAGAGAGAGAGAGACAGGATACAGAGTGAGAGAGAGAGAGAGACAGGATGCAGAGTGAGAGAGAGAGAGAGACAGGATGCAGAGTGAGAGAGAGACAGGATACAGAGAGAGAGAGAGAGAGACAGGATACAGGGTGAGAGACAGAGAGACAGGATACAGGGTGAGAGAGAGAGAGACAGGATACAGAGTGAGAGACAGAGAGAGAGAGAGAGACAGGATACAGGGTGAGAGAGAGAGAGACAGGATACAGGGTGACAGAGAGAGAGAGACAGGATACAGAGTGAGAGACAGAGAGAGACAGAGAGACAGGATACAGGGTGACAGAGAGAGACATGGAGGGAGGAAACCAGACACGAGACGTGAGCAGATTTGACCTCTGCGTTCCAACATCAGGAAGCTCCGCTCCTCCCAATGACCTGACCTTGACCTCATCCTTCTCCACCATGACCTCTGTGACCTGGACACGGGCCACCTCCCCCTCATCCTCCACCCACACGGCAGCCAGCTGGCCCGTAGCAAGCACCGCTACCGGGAGCTGGTTGCTGGCCTGGCTGTAGAACAGCTTCATGACATCTTCCATGTCCTCCAGAGCCTGGGAGTAGTTCTCTCCTACGTACCTGAACACACAGAGGGAGGGAGGAAGGTTGTAAAGGCCAGGTGAGGGTCAAATGACCACCAGTTAGCTCTTATTGGGTTGTGTTGGTTTAGTGCAACATGACAGTTGGACGGGGCAGTGTGAAAAAACGACAGTTATCTTTCAAAAACATTCTAATCTCAACAGCCACCCGTAGAATGTTTGATGTTTGTTGAGCATCGTTGGGGCTGTATGAAGTGGCCTTTACTGATTGAGGGAGACAGAACACGTGTGTGCGTGACCTGAGCGTGACAGCACTGGGGTTGCTGGCGTCCATCACCAGGACGGAGGGGAGCAGCTCCCTGGGGGGCTCCAGGCGAGGCACCAGAGAGGGGGATACTGGCAGCCCAGACGGCAGGAGAGGGGACCGGGCTGTGGGCTGCATACAGGGGCTGTACAGGATGGCCTGAAGAGGGGGATGAGGATGATGAGGAGAGAGAGGAGGGGAAGGGGAGGGTGAGGACGAGAGGGAAGGGGGATGAGGAGGGTGAGGAAGAGAGGCAGAGAGGGATGAGGGGGAGAGAGAGGAGGGGGAGAGAGAGAGAAGGGGGAGGAGGATGGTGAAGAGAGGAGGGTGAGGAGGAGAGAGAGGAGGGGGAGGAGGAGAGAGAGGAGGGTGAGGAGGAGGAGTTCTTGTTAAGTTCTGCCTTGTTCTAGCAGAGCTTCACTGTGTTCTACACTGTTCTCGTCGGGTCCCTACCTTGCTCTTGTTGTTAGGCATGGGGTACTCGACAGTACAGATGTCCAGCAGGAGAGAGAGGTTGCTGAGGATGCCCTCCGGGAAGGGCGTCTTGTACGTCTCCAGGAACAGCGAGGGAAGAGCGTGGGTCCACAGGCCATGAGGGTACCTAGACAGAAGCTCCTTCAGCTTGGCACGCACGTCCCCTGGTACCGACACCGCAGGGGGGAGAGGGCGGGATAACAGGGGGGAGGGGGTCCGTACGAGGGTGCTGTAGGAGGGGGAGGAGATAGGGGAGTTGCGTAGAGAGGAGGGGCTGGTGTTGGGGAAGGAGGTGTTACAAAGGGAGGAGGGGATGGTGGTTGGGGAGGAGAGGGAGGTGTTATGAAAGGAAGAGGGGGTGGGAGAGGAGAGAGAAGAGTTGCGTATGAAGGAGGGGGTGGTGTTGGGGGAGGAGGAGGTGTTACGAAGGGACGAGG
>BROE01000012.1:15286211-15399966 GCA_036571765.1 Plecoglossus altivelis | reverse complement strand
TTGGTGCTGCGTGGCTTCTCCACCTGCAGTGACGCCAAGAGAGCAGGTCAGGGTTGGATGAAGAGCTGTGGAGGAGGGAGCAGCTGTGTGTGAGGGGGTAACTGTGCGGACGGACCAGCCAGGAGAGGGAATATGTGTTACACACCGAGCACACATGGATCCATTTCTCCATGTCGATGAGGGCCTGTCTAGGCAGGTCCTGGCAGAACATGTCTCTGTAGACTGAAGGCAGCTTTGACAGCCACAAACCATTGCAGTACTTGGCCAACAGCTGCTTCAATCTCCCCTGAACCTGGGAGACGTTGTACACACACCCCAGGGAGGGGTTCAGTCTGGAGGGAGGCGTGGAGGAGGAAGGGGGGGCGGGCTTGGGGGTGGGGGGGGGGGCAGACAGGACTGGGGCAGACAGGGACAATTGTCAACACATTTTAACAGGATTCTGCATGACTTCAAGCGACCACTAGATGGTGACAAATGCCTGCGCATCCTTTTAAACCTGGTTGTGGATTTGACACCACAAAATACTAGATGGAACCGCCAAGAATTATGACTAACTCGGGGAAAACCCTGTGTGTGTGGGGGGGACATAATGATGTTTTTCACCTGCATGATTCTGGATGTTGACTGTTAGCACTTTGCTGTTATGCTTGTGTTGTCTAGGAGCATAAATCACTTTTCTGGAAAGATGAGACAACATGAAGGCAATTTAAAGCAGTGTTTCTCAAATGGGGGTTCTCCTAACTCTGAGGACCTACAATACAAAGCCTACAAATATGAGTAAATACAAAATTTTAAAACATGGGTAAAACTACCTATTTATACAATACTCAAAAAGTGAGTGTTTTAGCTGATAATGTGTTTGGATCTTAGGAACATCCTTCAAAGTGTGTGTGTGTGTGTGTATGTATGTATGTGAGTGTGTGTGTGTGTGTCCTTCACCCTCTCTCACCTTTCATAAGGTGTTGCCCCTTTGACCTGCACCAAGGCAGGGGCAGGGGTGGAGGCAGGGGTGGAGGCAGGGGCGGTGGCAGGGGTGGAGGTGGGGGCGGAGGTCGAGGGGGGCCTGTGCTGCAGAGGCGTGTTGGAGATGAACTTGTTGTCGTTCAGCCTGTAGTCCCCTGCGATGCTGCAGCCTCCGCAGCCGCGGGGCCTCGTCTGCCTCGCCACGCCCAGCCCAGGGTGACCTCTCTGGGCCGGCTGACGCAGGCGAGACTTGTCTGGACGGAGGAGAGGAACCAGGGGGCGGTGAGTCTTACCATCCTCCTCGATTCAAATCAAGTGCACCCAATCTATTTCTGATGACCCTCCCCTCCTCCTTCCCCCTTCTCCCCCCCCCNGCAACAAGCTGGGCAATGTGGGCAGTTTCTTGACAAACTCCAGCAAAGCATATGAGCTATAAGAAAGTTGGGAATGTAGACGGGAGGTAGGTACAAACAAACACCATTACTTCTTATCCATCTAACCTCAGTCTTGGTGAAGCCAGTTGCTCTAGTACAGAGCTACCTGTTGGTTTTCAGTCAAACACTAATCCAGAACCTGATTCTAATAATCAGATTGCTGATCAGGCAACTAGTATTGAATCAGGTTGGACGAAAACCTGATTGGCAAAGAAGCTTTACAGAACAGGGTTTTACACCCTGATCAAGAATAAAGTGACACAGACCAGAAAGAACAGAGTCAAAATACTGTGTTAACCATAAGCATTAAGAGGTCTGCACTACAATGACAAAGTCATGTTACAAAGAAAACTTACTCGTCAGAATTATGAAAAGAATTATGAAAATACATTGGGTGATTTCTTGTAAGTTATGATTGGTTGGTTAAGACTAGACGTAAGAGCTAACCTCTCCCTTCCGGTTCTCCAACCGCGCCACCGAGGGTATAGTCCGTAGGTAGGCCTCCAGTGACGCGTGTCCTCTCTGCTTATGCGGGATCAACTCGCCCGTTAAAGATTTGTAGTCTGCCTGCAACCGCGTGATGGACACGCCGTTTTTATTGGACTGCAGAACTGCCCGTAACATTTTCTGGGTCATGTCCTCCGACATCCTGGTAGTGACCGGACAAACAGCACAGAAATTACGTTTTGTCCCGTTTTGTCCCCTAAATTCACCGTTCTCCCGTATCCCACGTGCCATTTCGTTCATTTGTAGAGGTTTGTTAGCCAACTGTCTCGGTCCCACCTTATAAATACACTTGGTTGAGAAACGAACAACCAGACAACATTTTAATTTAGTTGCCCCTTTAGTTAACGTAAAGTTAATTACAAAAAATCACAAGTTATTGTTAGCTAGCGATCCAGAGACTATGAATCGCCTGTGCTAAAAAGCTAGGCTAACTTAGAATAGTTCGCTTGTTAGCAACCAACCAACTAAGAAGTAGTTCGGCTTTACTAGTAGTCCAGAGTTTGGCTAGATTGAGTTAGACATATAAGTAAAGCTAGTAGTAACTATATATTATATGTACAATTGGGAGGGCTATTGTACTGATACCGTATAGAGGCCGTTAAAATATTTACCTGGATTTTATTTCGATTCCAATAGACTGGGCGTCAAATTATTTTGAATCAGTCAGTCTAAATTGATGACGACACGATTCAAGTTCAACTGATTTGACTTGGCAGCCGCGCGCCTTAATTTGAGGTCACAGAGTGAAGCGTTTAAATTAACTGCTCTGATTTAAGGCCTTATTTTCATTTAAAGTTTGACAAATCATTCGATTATTCAAATACGTGAGAAGCCATCAGACTATGACATTAATCTAGACTACAACATCCGACAAACAGTTTTTTATTTTTTATTTTTTTATTTTAGAAACTGAATCTGATATGGACTAATTAGATGAAGTACCTTGGTCTGAATGCCACGTTTTTTTCTGATATGTTTTCTGTCTACACAGATATGAAAACATTACATAGTCTAATCATTAACTTCAATTTGCATTGAAAAAAGGTCACATTTGAATTCACAACAGATACCACACATGGAATTTCTGTGGTCTAACCTACCGGCCGACAGAGCGCGATATAGAGCAGCCAGACGCACTTAAAAATCTTTGCTGGGTGAGTTTATTTTCTAAACTGGTTGACAGCAACTGACTGGATAAAATAGAGAACAGAGCAAACATTATTGTGTAAACACGTATAATCGCAAAGACTGGTTTGGTGTGTGCTTTTGGAGTTACTGAATTCGTTTTTCCCATTTAAATAGATACCAGAGTATATATTGCAACTTCATTTACACTACAGCTCAGACAATGAACTGTATCAGAGACTCAAAATCTTATAAATCAAACATTGCAAGTTCCATGTGGTGTATCTTCTTGATTGGTTAGGTGTTTCTCTTGTCAATTTTGTGCGAATGCTGAAGAGTAAGAAACTGCAGGCCTGTACTGTAAAGCTAAAACAAATGTTGCCTGCCAACCCGCCAAACATCATCGCAAGATGTCTCAAGCTCACATGAGCGCAAAGCCCTTTAATAAAACGTGAAACTGAATTAAAACCCCTTCACGAGACAATCATCGCACGAGCTCCTGTACTTTTCTATAGGCAAATTCACACCTGCGAGTTGGCTCTCATTGGTGGAAACCACAGTCAGATTCCAACGCAAAATTATCTGATTGTAAATCTGGGAGGGGAGCTCACGAAACGGAGCACCAAATGCAATGTTTAACAGGGGTTTGGTATCTGACTTCTGCGAAAGGATTTGACGAAATATTACTTCTTCGAAAGGGTGGATTATATTTTTGTGCTTATATTTTTCCCCCAGTTGGCTATTTCTTCCTCGATATTCGATAGTCACATAAATAAGATCAAATAAGTAACGGTAAGAGGTTTCTATAATTATAACGAATTATTTTATTACAGTGTTCAGTGCTATTTTGATTGGGGGAAAAAAAACACTTTGATTGTAAAGTTAGCCCAGCCTTCTGATATTTTAACGAACGGTTTAATGCTTTATTTTTTAGTTAGTCTTGTGACAGCCCATTTGAGACTAACAAAAACAAATTGAAAGCTGAAAAATGTGAAAAGCCTCATACAATTTGTGGACTCTTTATTGATAACGTTATTATATATTGTCAGGCTTAAAGATACTTATAGGCTGGACACGATTGGACACGATTTATAGTCTACCTATCTAAACTTTACATAGCAAAATGTAAATAATCGTTGTTGATTTGCGTGCAAATATATTTTATAAAGACAGTATTATTTTTTTAGACTATGCCACGGTCCTTTTTGGTGAAAAACAAGAGGTGCGCTTCTTACAATGTGCATCGCTCACATGACGACGCACCGGTGGAAACTTCACATTTTGAAAGTAAGATTGTTGAAACTTCATGACTTGCTACACCTATAGTAAAATATTGTTTTATACAATGGAGTGTTGACTTTAACTTTTTGTAGTTTTGGTTAATTATTGATAATCGTATTGTTATTAACATTGAAAGCAACGGAAGCCATTCGCCCCGTTTTTAACATGGAGTCGTTGTCAAGAAGTCTCCTAAAATAATCTTAAAACTCAAAATGATCGTATTGAAGTTTGCAACACTGGTTTATTTTAATCAGCACGTGAACTTTAAAAACAACCATTTGTCAGGAACCTTTATAGCCCGTGCTTGTCATGAGAGGAGTGTAACGTTGATTGACACCGCACAAACGAAATCTTCCTCGAGATCAATTCAAACGACAAATTCAATGAAAAGACGTGTTTAATTAATCCGGTTTGTTCTGGTGAATAACCAGACGTCCATTCAGAAGCAGTGAGCCCAGACCGACTTCAGGAACCGGACCAGCCAGAGGTCAGAACTGAGACCCCACCAGACTCCCATACGTACATTAAACACAAACAGGAGCTGGCGTGCCCTAGCCTGATTCACCCACAGCCAACCAGACTTCCTGCTACCCCCACACAACCATTCTACATCTCTGGTGAGATACTTACAGTACACAGTATCCCACACGTTACAAATTGAATAAAGTAACGTGGAATCTAGTCAAATAGTGACGAAATACCCCTATTGTATTTGAATGGTGGGAGATTGCTAAACGATGACAGATAAAACATGTTTTCTCCCGTCCCTCTGTGCCCTCAGAACCCCAAGTGGCAGACTTCCCTTCCTACTACAAGTCCACGTACGCCTGGGAGCCTCCATCCTACAACCTCCGTCAGATGACCTTCACCCCCACCCTCCTGCAGCATTCTAGCTCTCTGTACGCAGCTCGTGTGAGCCACAGCCCAGAGCCTCGACTGCATGCGGACTGCAACGCTCACTACTCCCCCACCTCCGATACCTACCACTGCATCACCTGTGACAAGGTATGCCAGGACCCCCCTGTGCGCCCCAGTTATATGCCCCCAGATCAAGCTTAATCGGATTTCACTCAGTTCGAGAAAACAGGTAGAGAGACGCAAAGTCACTGGATTTACATGAGGAGGAAGTGATGCAATAAACAGAATCTTTTTTTTTTCTTTTCTTCTTTGTTGAAGCCATGCTGGCGGCTTCATCAGGTTCCGTATAAATAATTAGGGGATGTCCCTGTGCTTGTTCGCAGGTGTTCTCAACCCCCCACGGCCTGGAGGTGCATGTGAGACGTTCTCACAGCGGGATGAGACCGTTTGGCTGCAACGTCTGCAGGAAGACCTTCGGCCACGCTGTCAGCCTGGAGCAGCACATGAACGTGCACTCCCAGGTACACAACACACATCGGACCGAGTTCAGCACAGCCGTTTCTACCGCGCGCATCACGCGCTGCGCGTAGGGAAACAAGTGCTGAGTGGGAACCAAAAGAAGCTAAATAAAAATCATCTTAGTCACAACAATTATTCTGCTGATATTATTTCAGCATAGAAATATTAGGCACTTTTTCTCAGGTGAGCGTCATTCAAGAGTTAGGCTTAGGGGCACGAAAATGGCTAGCAGAGGTACTTCCCAGGTACTTTTAATGAAAGAAATTACATTTAACGACTACATCCTCTGTTTAAAAAAAAAAAAGCTGCCCCACCCTCTATCCATACTTGAAAACAAACCCATGACTCTGGACCAAACCTGCAACAGTTGGGGGGCGTGGTCAACATCACTTGTTTTTATTTAGCTGGATGTGCAGATAACACACTGTTACACGCGCGTACACGTTCTGGCACTAGCTGGGGAATGAAATTGATTGCCTTTGCTTTTTTTCCGCCTAGGAAAGAAGTTTTGAATGCAAGATGTGTGGGAAGACCTTCAAACGCTCATCCACCCTCTCCACGCATCTCCTCATCCACTCTGACACTCGGCCCTACCCCTGTCAGTACTGCGGGAAAAGGTTCCACCAGAAATCAGATATGAAAAAACACACCTACATCCACACAGGTGAGACAGAGGAACGCATCCCAACAAGGACTGTGAAATCACACGTTTACCTGTACATCCCTTTTTTCACGCAGTATCACAGACGGCTTCACACACGCCCATGTAACTGCCCCTAAACCACACGCCCATGTAACTGCCCCTAAACCAACCCAGACCATCAAGGAAGACTACTTTTAGTCTTAACTATTAGGAAGACAGTTAACGGTTAGAGGACAAATTATAGAGAAAATATTGTAGAACCCCTGGGGGGAGAAATTCAGCGAGGTGTCCCCACCTCCAGAGACTTCCTACATTTTTCACCTTGATTTTGTTTGGGGATTTCCAGAGGAAGAATGCTGGCGTACCAAATCATGGTGTGTTAATCAACACAAACGTGTTTATGCCATTTCTTTGGTTCATTCATTTCCTTACGTTCCTTTTTTATGCTCTCCAAGTGTTGTGAAGAGCCATTCTTTCTAAGAGTGATATAACTGCTGATAAATCAAAAACGGAAAAAAAAACTTAAACAAATGTGGAGAGAATTTGCATATCTGGTTTTCCTACTTTGCCAAGTCCACGCCATGAAAGGAACTCTATGCTAGGACTGTGTTGCTCGAATGACACTCCGTTGAAGACTCGACTAATCTGAACAATGGCATGATTCTTCCCTCAATAATTTACAGCACTGATATGGAGTTGCTCTGGTTGTCATTAACATTAGTCATGTAAACTACGGCAACGGGAGTCTAAAACGTCCTTCTAGTTTCGGGTGATAGATTCCATGCTGTAAGACATGTTGACTCTGTTTTTCTACAGGAGAAAAGCCCCACAAATGTCAGGTGTGCGGCAAGGCCTTCAGTCAGAGCTCCAACCTCATCACTCACAGCAGGAAGCACACAGGATTCAAGCCGTTCGGCTGTGAGATCTGCGCCAAGGGATTCCAACGCAAGGTGGACCTGCGCAGGCATCACGAGAGCCAGCACGGACTGAAGTGAACAGGCCTGGGGTGGAAGGATACAGGGGTGTTGTTAGGCTGTAGGTTTTTTTTTGTTGTTGCAACTGTGGCTTTAACAGCTATTTTAACTAAGGATCTGACCATTAAAAAAGATTTTTTTAATGATAAAATGTTGGGGAGGGGGTTGCTAGATTAGTCCTTCTCAACCCTACTCCCCCTGGAAGGATACAATCTATGACGTTAAAAGATACTTGGCAAAAACACATAGTAATGGTGTTCTGTCCATTTATAAGGCAAATGTGTATCGTGCAGCTACACTATAATGAATGTATAAGCATTTGCTCTTTGACTTTAAACATTAAGTAACTGAAGACAGTTGTAAAGCAAAGGAATCATTACTGCAGGCACTTGTGAAGTCTTGAATGTGCCTTTATGAAAGAGGAAAATCTCGTGTTTTTTTTATACATAATTTATTAAAGAAGTAAAAACATGTGGTAAAAAATAAAAGTGAGATTTTCTTGTGAATGGAATTTTGTTTGCAGTGTGTTATAGTCCTCCCTTCACAAGATTAACCATACATTTATGGGAGGGAAAAACAAAATATGATGTGAAAATAGTCACAAGGTCAAACTGAAGCACGAACTTTGCTTAGTAAGACGAGAGGACAGTAAACATACTGCTTCTGTCAGTTTTTTTAACTTCCTGTCTGCTTGTTGACTTCCTGCACAAGCAGGATATGAGGCTCCTACTGGGTCTTTTTCAACGTTCCGTTGCCCCAGGCAGTTATCTGTGATATGTCAAGATACAGAGGCAGACCTCATTCAAATCTATACCTGGAACGCTGTCATGCAAATCTTAAAGCCTGTCAGCTTTTCAAACACCAAACCGGACTGGCAGTCTGTGGAGACAGACAGCAGGTAGACTTCTGGTCAGGGAATTTCTACATTGGGTGATATTCTAAACAGTACAATACATACAAGGATTTACTGTGTCAGCAACGTCGTATTGGATAAGAGGATGGAGTGCTTTAACATCTTGTCCTAACACCACCACGCCCGTCCATTCTGTAGGATTTACTTTGACAAACACATCGCACGTCTCACGAAAGCTCACCTCCTTCCTCAAACACCGCAGCCAGTTAGGCTATTGAAGCTGCTCCAGGCAAATCACATCATCACATAGTTTGATCTGTCACATGGGTTACTGGTCCGTCGCAAACAGGATTTTGTAAGCCGAGGAAATTAAGCCCTTTTCATTAATCAAGTCAGTCGTGTGAGAAAATTCCTGCCAGTCACACTAGGTGCTGCTTCATAGATGATACACGGCACAAGATCGAATGATCGAAGGGCACGGGGCACGACATTTCGTTCCACTGTATGCACCCGCATGTAGCGGAATGACAATAAAGCACAACTTGAACTTGAAAGAGTGTCAGATCGTCAGTCATGTCGGTGTGTATAGGTAGTATGTACGTACGATAACGAAAAAAAATTATTGAACCAAAAAAAAATGGCTCGATATTATTGTCGTTGAAATCAGTGTCTGTATCCTACATAGAATAACGCAAAAGGGACCACACTCAGTGCAGTACAGTTAGTCAACAAATCTGGTGTGGCTATGCAAATTACTGTGTATAGTTCCCAGGCAACGGGGACCACTGTTCACGGCAACAGTTACCGCTGCAGTTCCTGGTGCGAGGAGCAAATCAAAATCTTGCACAGGTGCAGCCAGGAGGGGAGGCGGGACTACCGTAACAGGACGTGGGTCCTGCAGAAAAGGTGTGGTTCTGTCTCTGTCTGGCCTGAGGGAAAACGGGGTATGATAGGGAATGATGTTCAACCACCTGTGTAAGACTGACTTTGTTTTATGCCCTCTGATTAGATCTCTGCCAAGGTCTTCTCTCTCTCTTCTGTTTCTCTCATCTAATTGGCACAAGATCGACATGATCGAAGGGCACGAGGCAGCGACATTTCGTTTCCACTTATGACACGCCGCATGTAGCGGGAATGACAATAAGCACAACTTGAATTGAAAGAGTGTCAGATCGGTCAGTCACGGTCGTGTGTATAGGTAGTATGTACATACGAATAACGAAAAAAATTATTAACCAAAAAAAAGGCTGATATTATTGGTCGTTGAAATCAGTGTTCTGTATCCTACAATCAGAAATAACGCAAAAGGACCACACTCAGTGCAGTAAAGTTAGTCAACAATCTGTGTGGCTATGGCAAATTACTGTGTATCGTTCCCCAGGCAACGGGGACCACTGTTTCAGGCAAACAGTTACCGCTGCCAGTTCTGTGCGAGGAGCAAATCAAAATCTTGCACAGGTGCAGCCAGGAGGGGAGGCGGGACTACCGTAACAGACGTGGGTCCTGCAGCAAAGGTGTGTTCTTGTCTCTGTCTGGCCTGAGGGAAAACGGGGTATGATAGGGAAATGATGTTTGCACCACCTGGTGTAAGACTGACTTTGGTTTTATGCCCTCTGATTAGATCTCTGTCAGGGTCTTCTTCTCTCTCTCCCGCTCCCTCTAAATTTCACGCTGTCTCCCTCCTCCTCTCATCCTCATACTCCCTCATATCTCCTCTCTACTCTCTCTCACTCTCTCCTAATAAACTACTCCCTCTCTCTCTCCCTGCCTCTCTACACTCCTCTCTCTCCCCCCTGCTCCATCTCTCTCCTCTCCTCTCCAATCCCTCTCTCTCCGCGCTCCATCTTGCTCGCTTCTCTCTCCTGCTCCCTCTCCTTTCTCTCTCTCGCTCTCTCCTGCTCCCTCTCCCTTTCTCTCTCTCCCTCTCCCTGTCTCTCTTTCTCTCTCTCCCTGTCTCTCTTTCTCTCACTCTCTCTCTCCCTTTCCCTCTCACTCTCTCTCCTGCTCCCTCTCTCTCCCTCTTTCTCTCTCTCCCTCTTTCTCTCTCCCCCGCTCCCTCTCTGTCTCGTGCTATGACACCTCATGCTAATTTGCATGTCTCACACCTCAGGCCATTTTTCTATCCTTCAAATTCAGTACAACAGTGACATAGTTCCCTCAGCCTGCTCACACAGACAGCGTTAAATCTCAACATCAGTATCAACACAACCAGTTCAACAGAAATCTATGTTGGAGTGAATAAAGACAACATTAGCGTAGTGTTTGTTTAACTTAACTGGGTAGGTCTGTAGAAAATCTGAAAGCATTTACAAGTGGAATACGATTTGAGCATCCATGGTGAACAGAATAGAAAATGACACAACAGAAAAACAACTTCAGAATGAGGAAAAAATAATATAAATGAAGATGAAATTAGCAAAAGTGGTAAACTAGTTAAAACAGCAGTTGAAATGTTTTATTGACTTTCACCAGGCAGGATTCGTTTATGTACATTTAAAGACCGTCTCACCAGCAGGCATTTCCACGAACTACCATGAAAGAAAAAATAAAATCATAACATAAACACTTCCTCTCTTCCCTCAAGCGCACAAACAGAGGCACACACACACACATGCACAGACACACACACACACACATGCACAGACACACACATACACACACACACATGCACAGACACACACACACATGCACAGACACACACACACACACACATGCACAGACACACACATACACACACACACATGCACAGACACACGCACACATACACACACACACATGCACAGACGCACACATACACACACACACATGCACAGACACACACATACACACACACACATGCACAGACACACACATACACACACACACATGCACAGACACATGCACAGACACACACACACACACGGACACATGCACAGGCATGTGAAAGATGGTCATATTTGACTTGCAAATTAAAGTCATGCAAAACAGTCCTGGTTTCTACTCGGGTCTTGGGAGTGTGGATGACTAGTCAGAGGCTATGAAGGAAACCTCCCTGTACATCCTTTCCTGGAACATCACAGCGTTTTACAGGAGGATAATGTCTCATCTTTCCCTGGAAATACAGACAACACAAATGTTCCCGATTCTTTCCAAGACTGAGGAAGATGTTTGTAGTTGGGTTAGTCCACTGTGACTAAACACACACGTCTTCACTATGGTTACCTGGATGGTCCACTGCGTGTTTGATACCAAATCACATTTACACCTCAGACCTTTGTTTAGTTTCTTGTTTTGTCTTCCTGCATCCCAGAAAGATCATGCACTACCTAAACGTTTTGAAAAATGTTTACTAAAAGCGCCTATGAAATTAAAAGAGAGTAATATGAGGATGACTCGTCACTGGGTGTTACTGGAAAGAAGGATACGAGATCATCAACGTTCAATTTTAGGTTGAGGAACATTCGAGATGAAACTCCAGAGAGACGTACAGCAACACCAGCGGATCAAAACAGAAGATTTTCATTTAATTATATTTTTCAGATATATTTACATTTACTTATCATTTGACTAAATATTCCCTTTTTTTGTCAAATGTTTTTTATTGATCTACCAATTACAGTATAAAGACTCAAAATGGAACAAGACACAGTAACAAGTACAACCAGGCAAGGTGTATTTACTTATCCGTTTACGATGGTGAGAAACTGAGAGCAATATAGTGATGCCAAAGATTTAGTCATAAAACTAAAAATAATCGTATTACATATCAGCTATTGCCGTCTTTGATTGATTTAAGGACCAAACTAAAGGAGCAGGGTTTCTTAGCGTGTAGCTTGGACGCAGGAAGTCAGCAGGAAGTCAGTCTCTCATCCCACATGAGAGCAGTTGGGGAGTGATACCACTTGATTGACAGTGACAGCACTAGTGGGTAGAGTATGATGTGACAGCAGCTATCCATCATCCACACATGGCCATGCCTCCAACCAGTAAACAATCAGCTGGCTTCGGCCAAAGCAGCTTCAAGCCACTTTGACTCAGACACAAAGTAGGAGACAAAGATAGAAATACAAAGAGGATGATGGCAATGGATGTCAGTTATAACTGATAGTTTTAAGTTACATTAAACACGATACAAGAAGGGGAAAGATACGAGAGTCCCGAAGAGAAACGTGAGGGGGGTGAAATCAGGGGCCAGAAGGACTTGCGTGTCTGAGGGGACTGTGGTGAGCCAGTGATAGCCTTATCATGGCCGACACACGATGCAACGGTTGGAACACGCCAGTGACACGTCAGGGAGGAGTGGACAGGCCTTCTACAGAGATAACGCCCAATACAGACGTAATCTCAGAGCACAGGGGGCCGCTGCACGCAGAGGGGGAGGGGGGGAGAGAGAGAGACGATGGGGTGAGAGAGAAGAAGGGGGGAGAAAAGGGGGAGAGGAAGGGGTAGAAAGTGTGAGAGGATGTGGGAGAAAAATGAGGAGAAAGAGAGAGTGAAGAGAGAAAGAAAAGGAGGGGGAGAATAGTGGGTGGAAGCGGTAGAGAAAGAGGGAAGGAGATTTATGGAGAGAGAGAGAGTGAGAGAAAGAGAGAGAGAGAGAGAGAGAGAGAGAGAGAGAGAAAGAAAAGTAGGCCCAACTCATTGTCCATGACACTGTCACCACAGCACATGAGATTGTCACTCCTGTCATGCCCTCCATTAGTTTCCTAAACTCCCACAAAGCACAGAACTTCATAATATGATACAGGAAGTGCTAAGGCCTTATCGGTGTGTGCTCTTGAAAAGCATACAACTGTGGATCCATGGCTATCAACAGCTGCCACATAAGAATATGCCTTAAAAGTATGATGGAAGAATAACCAAATGAGTTTCCCCTGAGGCTTATCTTTAACCATGTCGGCAGAGTGCAATAAAAACAAGAAGTTTATCTTTCAGTTGGTACAGAACATTTAGCCTATTGAAACGACACCGGAGGAATCTCTTCCTCCTCAGGGCATGACTGTCTATTGACTCACTGCACCAAGGGGATGGCAACCCCATCCACGACACTCAGTAAGCTGACGACTCCTTCAGCAAACAAAGTAGCCTAAAACCCAAACGGAAGGACATTTGAGAAATGATAGAAAGTTCGAGAGCTCTGAGTCTCAGCTGTCATGTTTCGTGTCCTTTCTTGAATCACGTTTCTCTGCTAACTCCAACGACAATAGGTCTACTTATTGTTGAATGAGTAGCGTCGTCTTTTTGGAATACGATGCGATTGGTTTCACATAGCTGCCGACAGTTATGTAAATTCAGGCCTCTAAATTGGCTGGAGGTATCTAACTGGCCAAACAGCAAAAATATTTCCTGTACCTGTGTTTGACTCTCTATTGCCGCTCTGTGGATCGACTGTATAACCATTTCAGTTGTGGTCCACCATTCATTTCGACCTTAACGCCAAAAAACCCCTCCTAAAACTAAAAGAAAAAATAACATTATTTTTTTCTTCCCTTTAACATCGCGTACTGCACATAACTTTAACAAAAACTGGATTTTATGTTAGCGAGGATACAGGCTGACACGGAACGCGGAACCACATGAATACATTCTTGTTTACTACCCGGACTTATTTTTCAATCGCAATAGCATTCACCGTTAAACGTGCAGTTCTTTGACTATGGAGATAAGTGGAGCCAACTAGCTCATTTTCTGCGGAAAAATATTTACAGTATCCGACTTAAAGTAAAATGGCGACTTCGAAAGACTTTAATCGAAATTTCACTTTAAAAGAGATCACTAACACGAGCCAGCAAGAGTCTGAGGAATTGAGTGAGGAAGTACCCGGTAGTTCGGCGACGTTTATCGTTCCTTCAGACAGGAAACTAGTCTCTGTGGAATATCCTGGCATCATCAACAGTGTCGACATGATGTTGGAAACGGTTGGGGGCGAGAAAACAGTGTCCAAGGTCCATAAATTCAAATGCATGAGAACAAAACGAATTTAATACATACATATATATATACACGTCTTATAAATACGTATTAAAAATGTGGTTCAATACAAATAAATACGACAGATCAGTACAGACTTCACCGTGTCACGATACATAGTTAAAGATACATGGTTAAAATAACTTCAGCCACATGCTGTTAGCTACTCTTTGTTAACACTTAACACACTCTTTCTTCTCAGACCTACAGAGATCCCAACAGACGGTTAGAGTTGTGCTTCCGACCACGAGACCCTTTCTGTCACTGCCTTTACGGTAACCGATTCCCCTCCACTAGTCTCCTTCTCAAAGTGCGGAAACGGGTCCGGAAAGGGAAACCCGAAGATGTTCAAATCAACATGGAGCTTCTGGGTGTCATAGGAACCACATACAAATTCCAAGGTTACATTTTGTTCGATTACTTATGTCTTTCCATCAGGCAAAGCCATTGTTTTCAATGAATGTTGTTGCTGGTCAGTTTTTATTCCGATGTTACAGTTACAACTGGTTTTGTTGCAGGCAAGTGTCTTTCTGAACGGCTGTAACAGCTATGTTGTTGCAGGCCCCTGTAACAGCTATGTTGTTGCAGGCCCCTGTAACAGCTATGTTGTTGCAGGCCCCTGTAACTGCTATGTTGTTGCAGGTATGGCTGATTTCCAGTACCTGGCCGTGCATTCAGACAGGAGCAAACAGACGTCCTTGTATAACACGATCATTCTCCGTAAGCCTGAGAATCAGGAGTACTTCAAGCAGGACGTGCCACACTTCCTGCCCCCGGCTATCTTCTCGCGTTTGGACAACCCTGTGGACTACTGCTACAGACCCGACACCCATCACAAGTGAGCCATCCGCTAGGGAGAAGGGTGGCGGTGGTGGGAGTGGGGGTGGGGACTGGTGGTGGTGTGTGTCTGTGGCGTGTGTGTGGTGTGTGTCTCTCTGTGTGTGTGTGTGGAGGGGGGGGGGTTAGGTTCACCCGAACCGCTGTTTGAAGATGGGAAAAGTGTTCTAACTTCCGATGTGTGTTGATGTAGTATAGTTAGGGTGCCTGGTGCAGTAGTAGTATGGTTAGGGTGCCTGGTGCAGTAGTAGTATAGTTAGGGTGCCTGGTGCAGTAGTAGTATGGTTAGGGTGCCTGGTGCGGTAGTACTGTCCTACTCCAGTAGGTGGGGTCATAGAATAGACATTTTCTATTGTTATCTTATCCTGCTCAATGAAATTGGATCCAATCCTCCTCAGGTGCACTGAATAAATACACCAGTCTCAAGTCTGTAAACAAAGTAAGATAAAAACTTAGTAGAATAGGATCAAAATGTATGAAATAAGATACCAATCGTGACGGATCCAAATTTAAACGATCCCTCTACGTCTAACTGAGCTGGCAGTGGCTCGGGGGGGGGTCTGAAAGGCCATCCACCAATCGTGGTTCCATCCCCAGCTCCTCCTGGCCGTGTGTCGAGCTAAACTCACCGAACCATTCAGCCTAAAGCAGAACAGCTGAGGAAGATGCGTGTGCCTGTAGATCGAGACGTGAAGCGAGTGATGAGGAGTGAGTGAGCGTGAATGAGCGAGCCGGTGGTGAATGAGTGAATGAGTGAGTGAGCGTACCAGTGATGAGTGAGTAAGCGATGAGTGAGTGAGCCAGCCAGTGATGAGTGATGAATCTGTGAGCGATGAGTGAGTGAGTGATGAATCAGTGAGTGAGTGAGTGAGTGTACCAGTGATGAGTGAATGAGTGATGAATGAGTGAGCGAGCGAGTGATGAGTGAGTGAGCCAGCCAGTGACGAGTGAATGAGCGATGAATGAACGAACGAGCCTTGATATCTCTCTGTTGCTCCGCAGACTTGGCTTCTCTCAGCCAGCGTTCTCCAGGGAGAATCTGATTGGTCTGAATCGTGCCCGTCGGCCGCACAACGCCATCTTCATCTCTTTCGAGGACGGCGAGGTTCCCTCAGAGCCGGTGGAGGCAGCACGGGCCAACTGGGAACGGATCTGTCAGAACCTGAGCGACAGGAAAGCTGAAGAGGACTTAAAGAAGGTCAGTTTGTGTTGGAGTAACGTGTCCAACTTGATCCTCTACCCCATGTCTAATGGGCCACCTTTTCTGGTGAATCGAGATAAGGAATTTTAGTTCAAGGGACAAGTAATGTGCCAAAAGAAACAAATGTTATGTAATGTACACACACATTGCTGAAGTTGTCCCCCTCTTCTTATCTTATTCAAACTGGCTCTAGTTGTTTGAGAAACGTCCCATCTGGTCCAGGAACGCCGTCAAGGCCAACCTAGACATCCACCCTGAGAAACTGAAGCAGCTTTTGCCTGTTGTGGCCTACTACATGGTGCGTAACCAAGCCTCGGACTCACAAGCAATCGAAAAGTTCAATGAAATGATCCGGTTTTAATCAGAATGAGATTCCTGTGCAGGAAGTGGGTGAGCGAGGGAGCTGGAGCTGAAAGGTTTCTCCCTGTTTTTTAAAAAGCTGTGTTGCCTCGCAGGTTACTGGTCCCTGGAGGAGTTTGTGGGTGAGGCTGGGTTACGACCCTCGTACGATCCCTGAAGCCAAGAAGTACCAGGTGCTGGACTTCAGGATCCGCTGTAGCAGCAAGCATGGTGAGGATGGGTATCACAGAACAGGAAGTCTACAGGAAGTCCACAGGAAGTCTACAGGAAGTCCACAGGAAGGCCACAGGAAGTCCAGCTGCAAGGGGAAACTATCAACCCAAATACTGCTGATAAACCTCCAAACATCCCACCTGTATCGATATTTTGATGTTCAATGAAATTTTCATGTACATTCATTTTTTTTGTTTTTTCTGCTGAATATGTGACGTTCTTTCTCCCTTTGACTGCGTTCAGGATATTCAGCGAATGAAATCCCAGTTAAACCCAAGAGAAGCACTCTGAACTACACCCTCCCCAACACGTTCAATAAAACAGGTTAGTGATCACCTCCCTGTTCGTTTCAACACAAAACATTTGTGTTGGCCATTTTTTAAGTAGAAAAACCCCAGAGATCTTAGTTCTGCTCCACCGTGTCCTAGTGGTCTGGCCTGTGGGACCCACGTCATTCTAAAACCCTACAGTTCAGGACCGTTTTGGTAAAAAAAATAGCAAAATCCTAATTTCGCTGACCGTTGTTGAATGTGCCGATAAGTGTGTGTTTGTGTTTCCCACCAGTTCCCCAGCCAGTGAACGTGATGGAGCTTAGCCAACAGCTGCCCTCCAGCAGACTCCCTCAGTACCAGCTCCAGGTGCGCTCCCCTGTGCCCCCTCCCCCCTGTGCCCTCCCCCCTGTGCCCTCACCCCCTCGGTGTGTGAAGGCCACACCCACACTGCGGAGTGCTGACGCTGATGTCTTGCCTCTTATGTAGGAATCGGCCTACATCTTCCAAGAGGGCACTCTGCCTCCCTACAGACAGATGTTTTACCAGCTTTGTGACCTGAATGTAGAGAAGTATGAACAATATTACGTCTATACACATAAAGCATCTCGTATGTACACTGCAAACTACCTTTTGACCGGCCATATTTCGGGAAATGATGTATCGATAGATTTGCCTGTCTGTCCCTGCGCAGAGTCAGGAAGGTGATTCAGCGTAACGATGGCAAGGAGGAGACATGTAACGAGAGAGATGGCTGGTGCTTACCTCACACCACCGACGACCTCAGGAACATCATGTCCTCGTTGATCAAGAAGGCTATCCGGGACCAGAGACCGGGTGAGACCTGGCACTCACGCACTAACCCAACCCAGAACGCTACTGTCGGAGTGGACGGTCTCGGGTCGTTGTTGTCCAGGGGTCGCATATTAACCAAGAACTCTGATATGGCCTCTTATTTGGGGGGGTCTCAACTTCCTGCATTGGTCAACACACAGACAGAACTACCATTTGGTGGGGTCGCTGTTTTCTGTTATACGTAACACAAAATTCATTCAATATTATCCCAACCAACAATTGGTTCCCGTGAAAGTTGCGATTCCTTCAGTGTCTCCCTCATTAGCTATCATGGCTCCGCCCCCTGACGGTCGTCCTGGCAACAGATTCAACCCGAGCACAGACAACAAGGAGATTAGGCCATCAGTGACCCAGACACGAGACAGATTGGGTGTCCAATCCTGGTCATCGACAGTTTTCGATGTTTCCCTGCTCCAGCACACCCGATTCTAATGAATGGGTTGTTATCAAGCTCTGTGGAAGCCTTGTAATGACCATTCATTAGATTCAAGTGTGCTGGAGCAGGGAAACATCTAAAACTGTCAGGACAGTGGCCCTCGAGGACCAGGATTGGACACCCCTGGTCTACATGATGGTCCTTTGGCGTGACTGTTGCATTGTACAGGTCATGAGTGACATCCAAGTTATTCTTGTTGTACTCATGTTGTTTCTCCAGTTGCCAAAGGCCCTCAGAGACCCAAACGCTCCAGGTCTCAAAAGAAAGCGACAGAGAGCGACGAGGAGGAGGAAGAGGAGGAGGAGGAAGAGGGGGAGGAATACCAGCCCTCTGAAGGGAGTGACAACGAGATGGTGACAGAGATGCTTGATTATATGTGACGATCAAATGAAGAGGTGCACGTTGAAGTATTTTGTACTTGCTTTAAAATATGGCTGTCGTGTTTCGGTTTTTAATATGAAACCAAATAAAAGTTAAAAAACGAAATTTAAAAAACGATTGCATAAGCTTTTTTACTTTATGCATTATATGTATAAAAGTCATGTAAATGGTTTATTACTGCAAAGAAACCTCTATCCTGAACACTTACCATGTGAGTACATAGCGTCCCATTCTAGCCCATCTGATTATACCACACATCAAGTCATACGTGTGCTGTGGTCGGCTAAAACGTTATCTCGTACAAGTAGTTAACACCCTCGGGATCCACCAATCAGGAAGCCACCTTTAGCGTGCCAAGCCATGATTGGCAGATAAGTTGACTCTGGAAAGTAAGGAGAAATCATTTGTAGGCCACTTTAGGAGGAGAAGTCGGGGTCAGTGAGTTCCAGAACTTTAATGGTGAAGACATCAAGTGGGAATCAACATATTTAATGACGTACTCAAATATCACAACCGTCACGATTTCAGGTTGAGTTTTTACTAGTGTAAAGTGTGGTATAATTGAAGCGGTTCATCTGCTGATGTTTGTGTTGCGTAAGGCTGCGTAAGGTTGTCAGACTAGGCAGCCGTATTCAAACGCCAAGATAGGTGTTTTTACACTAGGGGTATTGACGGTGGAAAAACATTTGACCAGCGTTATTCCTTGATGAATTCTACCCAGAGACAGACCCGTTAATATGGTTCCTGCAAGGGTGAGGGTGGAAGAGTGTCATCTTCAGGCAAGCCATCATGGTGACATCTGTTGGACAGTTTACCTTGTTAGCGACCAAAGTAGAAGCCGTTGAAACATCAGACTTGATTCTGAGATCTAATAAGTCCGTCAGACCAGGATTGAAGGAAGTTCCTGCACGTACCTTCTCTGCCAGAGCACGAGGGTTCTTGTTCACGGCCCAGGGACACACAGCAACACCATTCTGGCTGATGACTTTTGAACAAATCCTTGTTGTGAGGAGTGAAAATATACGCAAAAAAACATATGTAAGGCGGCCATTCCCTCTGATCCACTTCGCGATCAATGTTCACAGTTGTGATGTATTTTTGCAGCCGTCCAACACCAATTCGCGCTTAACACTAACGTTTAACAACAGCACGGGGTATAACAGTGAGCTCGTACTGTATTTGGACGATCAAAATGTTCATCATCGCTACAGTAAGCAGAAACTGTATACAGGGGTAATCTGTGTAACTATAACGGCCCGGCCAGGTGAAGAGGTTTTGGTGAAGTTAGAACGTGACTTTTAATTTAATAACCGGAACCGGAACAGGTTCTAGTGTTGAACCTTTGCTACTGCTCCGTCACCATTGGCGTTTCGGTCATGATTAATTAAAGACAAAATGTCATTTTTCAAATATAAATTTTAACAACCGTTTACCAACAGAATACACATTGCTCAAAAAAATAAAGAGAACACTTAAACAACAATGTAACTCCAAGTCAATCGCACTTATGTGAAATCAAACTGTCCACTTAGGAAGCAACTCGGATTGACAATACATTTCACATGCTGTTGTGCAAATGGAATAGACAACAGGTAGAAATTATAGGCAATTAGCAAGACACCCCCAATAAAAGAGTGGTTCTGCAGATGGTGACCACAGACCACTTCTCAGTTCCTATGCTTCTTGGCTGATGTTTTGGTCACTTTTGAATGCTGGCGGTGCTTTCACTCTAGTGGTAGCATGAGACAGAGTCTACAATCAGTCTACAATCCACACAAGTGGCTCAGGTAGTGCAGCTCATCCAGGATGGCACATCAATGCGAACTGTAGCAAGAAGGTTTGCTGTTTCTGTCAGCGTAGTGTCCAGAGCATGGAGGAGCTACCAGGAGACAGGCCTGTACATCAGGAGACGTGGAAGAGGCTGTAGGAGGGCAACAACCCAGCAGCAGGACCGCTACCTCTGCCTTTGAGCAAGGAGGAGCAGGAGGAGCACTGCCAGAGCCCTGCAAAATGACCTCCAGCAGGCCACACATGTGCATGTCTGCTCAAACGTTCAGAAACAGACTCCATGAGGGTGGTATGAGGGCCTGACGTCCACAGGTGGGGGTTGTGCTTACAGCCCAACACCGTGCAGGACGTTTGGCATTTGCCAGAGAACACCAAGATTGGCAAATTTCCCACTGGCACCCTGTGCTCTTCAAAGATGAAAGCAGGTTCACACCGAGCACCGAGCACATGTGACAGACGTGACAGAGTCTGGAGACGCCGTGGAGAACGTTCTGCTGTCTGCAACATTCTCCTGCATGACTGGTTTGGCAGTGGATCTGTCATGGTGTGGGGTGGCATTTCTATGGGGGCCGCACAGCCCTCTATGTGTTTGCCTGAGGTAGCCTGACTGCCATTAGGTACCGAGATGAGATTCTCAGACCCTTTTTGGGACCATATGCTGGTGCAGTTAGCCTTGGGTTCCTCTTAATGCAAGACAATGCAAGACCTCATGTGGCTCGAGTATGTCAGCAGTTCCTGCAAGAGGAAGGCATTGATGCTAAGGACTGGTCCGCCTGTTTCCCAGTCCTGAATCCAATTGAGCACATCTGGGACATCATGTCTCGCTCCATCCACCAACGCCATGTTGCACCACAGACTGTCCAGGAGTTGGCAGATGCTTGAGTCCAGGTCTGGGAGGAGATCCCTCAGGGGACCATCTGCCACCTCATCAGGAGCATGCCCAGGCGTTGTAGGGAGGTCATACAGGCACGTGGAGGCCACACACACTACCGAGCCTCATTTTGAATTATTTTAAGGACATGACATCAAAGTTGGATCAGCCTGTAGTGTGGTTTTACACTTTTATTTAGTTATTTTCTGAAGAAATCCATGCTTTCACAAAAGGTTTTGAAGCCAGATAGATTGTCCATATGAGCACAGACTGGCCACCAACCGCAATCAAACTTATGATGCTGTTTCTGCAAGCTAGCAGAAGAACACTCAAGGCAGATCTCTAAGTAAAAACGAGACAAAAAAACATACATTTTCATACTGTGATTTTCTACTTGATTTAATATTAGATTTTTAAAATAAACTCAAAATATATTGCCTTTGAGCAAACCTATTTTATGAGGCATTTTAGATAACATCACTTTATTTGATTGTATCATAGCATTACCGGGTGATATATACATGCAAACCATAGTACCATGGTAACCTGTTGCCAGGTGAGAAAATTCAACCTTCAACATGAGGGAAGGGAAAGAGACATATGGTGACCGTGACAACAGGCGGTGTTTTTTACGCAACACCCCCATCCAGGTTGTTCCTATAGGAGGAGCTGATGTATATATAAACCAGTAGAGACCCCTTACTCTTAGTTTTCGGGTGGTCGTCATGGATACTCTTGGAATTTTGGTGACTGTTGCTCTGTTCCTTGGGACTGCCTCAGCTGCCTCGGTGAGATTTTATCCTGATTGGTTAGTTTGGATGGTTGATTTGGTGGGATGACTAATAGAGAAAGTATTTATGATAGACCATCCTACATCTTGATAACCAAGCACAGCCATAGACAAGTCATGCAGTCGTTTAATGTTTATTTGTAGCTCACACATCCATCCATCCATCCATCCATACACACACATACATTCAAACACCCCTTTGTGAATAATGACAGAGGAACACAAAAAATATTTTGGGAAATACTTCAAATATTCTGCTTCCTGCAGTCATTACATTCATAGTAGGTATTACTCTTTTCATCATGAATTAGATCAATCAGAAAATAAGATAATGTCTGGCAGAATAAAACTAATTGGCGAAGTTGTGACAACGTCACCATCTTTTACCCAACAGAGAATATCTGTTTACCAACAGATGAAGCTTCTCAAATGACAAACCCTTCTCTCTATAAGATACTGTTGATTCAAAACAAACATTCTACATGCTATTGGTTATGCATATCCTTAAAGTCTAATTAATCTAGTTAATCTGTTTACCCGACTTTTTATACACACTTTTCATGTTATGCATGTACAGCTGGGAGTGGTGTACACGGAGGGAGGCATGATCAAAGGGAAGAGCCTGGATGTTGGATTGTTTCGTTGGGTGGACGAATTCAAAGGAATCCCCTTTGCTGCACAACCTGGAAGATTTGAAAAGCCCAAACGTCACCCTGGCTGGGACGGTGAGTAAAAAGAACAGCCGTGCTCAATGTTCAACCATGCACACGTATGTACCTTCGTACAACATGGCGTCTGAACTCTGTTTCCTGTGTCGCCATGGTGCACCTTTGCAGGTGTTCTCAAGACAACTGCGTACAGGCCCAGGTGTCTCCAGGTGAATATGGTGCAAACTGAGACCCGCGGCAGCGAGGATTGTCTCTACCTGAACGTATGGGTTCCTCACGGACGTACAGGTAATCACAGTTACACATGGAGCTTGGAATTGTGGTTGTGTTATGAATGATAAAACCTTCCCGGATGAACCGATTCCTGTATTCTCTCTGTCTCGCTAGTGTCCACTGATTTGCCAGTCATGGTGTGGATCTATGGAGGTGGCTTCCTGGTTGGTGGGTCAATGGGTGCCAACTTCCTGGACAACTTCCTGTATGACGGAACGGAGATTGCCGACAGGGGCAACGTTATCGTGGTGACTGTAGCCTACAGAGTGGGTACTCTCGGGTTCCTCAGCTCTGGAGATGCCAGCGGACCTGGTATGATCTCATCCGAAGCCTCGTTAGCTTGGTCCTCTTTATCATTTCTCTCTTAGAAACGTTATCCGGTAGGTTGTGAAGGTTTTTTTCCCCTGTGGAGTTTAAGCATCCTATGTAAATAACAATGCAGTTTCAACCACAGAGATGTGTCTCTACCAACAGGGAACTATGGTCTGTGGGACCAGCACGCAGCCATTTCCTGGGTTCACAGGAACATCCGTAGTTTTGGAGGCGATCCTGAGAACATCACCCTCTTCGGGGAATCTGCTGGTGGAGCTAGCGTCAGTTTCCAGGTAACCGATATACATCATTGTTGTACACTCCCCAATTTAATTTATTTTATTTATTTATAAGAGTTTATCGATCATTTAGACACAGCCAGAGTATTTCAATTCTCCAATACATGTCTTAAAAACCTCAAAGGCATTAAATTCGGTAAAAACACACGTGCTACAATCAATTGATAAAAGTATCATGTCATAACACCATCGATGATATCTTTACATCAATTCCCACCCAGTGGTCTGTTAGGGTAATAAAGGTGGTATTAACCTAGGGATGCTAAACCAAATAAAACGAAAATATTAAAAATGAATAAATATTAAAATATTTATACATGCCGTTGGTAAATCATTACTCGAAGTCTTATTAATTTTCCTGTAAAAACTTTCCAAAACCTCAATAATTACTGTTAGCACATTGACTATGACCGATTTTCAGAATTTTGCGTACGCCCACTTTAGTTAAGTTTTTTTTACAATGCAAGTATCACTTCTGCATATTGTACATGCTAGATCAACAACTTCCGGAAGCGAGCAATGACGTTAATTCTCAGGAAATACCGTTGGGTTGAGGAATTTGACATTCCCAAAATGACAATTAACAGTGTACATAGGATTCTGTGTTTCTTCTCTTCAAGTAAGAGGGAAAAGGGTCTTAAATGGCACTTTTTGAGCTACGTCGAATATTACAAAGGTGAGGTTTAGCTAAATCACACAGTAAAAGTAGCTGGCTATGCTAGCTCTAGCCATCTAGGATTTGAGCATTAACGCTAGCTAGCTAACAAATCTTTTTTGCAGCATTTATTTTAAAGTACTCAGTTATCTGATTGTCAGTTTGCTTGTCAGTCGTTAATGTTAACACATAAATATTTGGCCTGTCATATTTGCTCCAGATTTATAATGTAATGCAACATGTCTTCTTAATATCAGTTTCTAACAAAACTCCTGAATCGGGAGCGATTTTCGAGGCGGCCTGTAGTTGGTCGATGAACAAAAAGCGAGATTCCGGTTATCTTAGTATCGGTTTAAGAGAGCCATAGTTAACATGAACATGTTCTAGTTATCAAATCAAGTTTATAACTTTACTGGAAGTTCGATGGACACTTTGTCTCTTCATCGCTCCAAAAAAATATTGCAATGAAAGTGAGCTGCTTGAACTACTAGGTGGTGGTGTTAAGCATGTGTGATAAACGCGAATTGAGCAAATTTATGTGCTGGGCGGCTGTCGGAATATTTCAGATGTGAATATTGATCGCGAAGTGGATCCGAGGGAATGGCCGCCTTACATATGTTTTTTTTGTTGTTGTTTTTTTTTGCTTAGATGTTGTCGCCTCACAACAAGGGTCTGTTCAAAAGAGTCATCAGCCAGAGTGGTGTTGCTGTGTGCCCCTGGGCTGTGAACAAGAACCCTCGTGCTCTGGCAGAGAAGGTACGTGAAGGAACTTCCTTCAATCCTGGTCTGACGGATTGATCATCTCTCAGAATGAAGTCTGATGTTTCAACTGCTTCTACTTTGGTCGTCTTACCAGATTGCTGAGAAGGTGAACTGCCCAACTGATGACACCATGATGGCTTGCCTGAGGATGACAGACTCTGCCACCCTCACCCTTGCAGGAACCTTAGACAGTCAGGGATCTGCCGCTAGTTAGTATTCGTCGCGGAATAACGCTGATTTAAAAGTCTTTTTCTCCCCATCAATTCATCTTGTTCAAACCCTTTGCTGGCGTTTCCATTATAACTCTGCTTAGTTTCGCAGCGTCTGATGAAAGTTTAACTCTCTTCCTCCAACAGCACCCATCGTGTTAAACCTGGTCCTCGCTGGAGTGGTAGATGGAGACTTCCTTCCTGACGATCCATCCAAACTGTTCCATAACGCTGCCGATATTGACTACATCGCTGGGGTCAACGACATGGACGGTCACCTCTTCACTGGCATGGATATCCCCTCTGTCAACCAGCCCTTGAAGGATACACCAGTGTGAGAGATCTGTTGGTTTCTGGGCCTGGCCAGTGGTCAGCAAGAATATCAGTGCAGAGGAACGAAAAAAGTGAAAATGTGTTTTGGTGTTTAGGTCTGAAACTGAATTTGGATCTTTTCTTTTGGGTTTTCAGGGAGGATTTAAAAACGCTTTTGGGAGCTCTTACTAAGGACAAAGGGCCAGCTGCGGTGGACAGTGCTTTCAAGCTATACACCATGAACTGGGGCAACAGACCTAACAAGGAGACCATCAAAAAGACTGTGGTGGAAATCGAGACGGACTACATCTTTGTGGTGCCTACTCAGGTGGCACTTTATCTGCATGCTGCCAATGCCAAGTGAGACCTCTCACGTTCTTACTGTTGACCTTATCTACTATACATCCTTGCAATTCATTTGAATTCCCTTATATCCCAGTTCTACAACCTCCGAAATGTATTTAATTAGTCATTTTTAAACTCTGCTTTAACATTTTCCCCATAACGTTTCCAGACCCATGTAAGGCAGAGGACTGCCCTAAGGCTCAGTCTCCATGTAATCTACCCTGTTTCTTCAGCTACTGGATTTTCAGAGGAATCCACGAGAAAGTCAATGTTTGCGTTCGTTGACTCAGATCTTTCATCTCTCATCGAACCTTCCTTTCCTGCCTCCGCTCCTCCTTATCCATCCCTCTCTGTGTTCTGCTGTGTTCCCCTGCTTCTCTCCCCCTGCCCTCCTGTAGGTCTGCTCGTACCTACTCCTACTTGCTGTCTGAGCCCAGCCGTATGGCTGGTTTGGTGAAGCCCTACCCAAGCTGGATGGGGGCAGACCACGCTGATGACCTGCAATACGTGTTCGGCAAGCCCTTCACAACGCCACTTGGATATTGGCCCAGTTACCGCGACTTGTCCGGATACATGATAGGCTATTGGACCAACTTCGCTCAGACCGGGTAAAGTCCTGTCTTCATTTATCCCTCAACAGTGTGAGATACGCAAACCATTGCTTTTAACTCTAGTTTATCCATTTCAGTTGCATGTAGTGTTATCCCAACAACACACTTCCTATAGAGAAGTCATGCAAATTCAATCATCGTCCTCACAATTGTGATTTCCTTTCCACTTTGCCTGCCTGGTGATCGCCATCATTACCTGTGATACTGTGACCATCATTACCTGTGATACTGTGGCCATCGTTACCTGTGATACTGTGACCGTCGTTACCTGTGATACTGTGACCGTCGTTAACTGTGATACTGTGACCGTCGTTAACTGTGATACTGTGACCATCATTACCTGTGATACTGTGACCATCATTACCTGTGATACTGTGACCATCATTACCTGTGATACTGTGACCGTCGTTAACTGTGATACTGTGACCGTCGTTAACTGTGATACTGTGACCGTCGTTAACTGTGATACTGTGACCATCATTAACTGTGATACTCTACCTTTCACTTTCTCAGAAACCCCAGCAAGGCAGAGACCAAGGTTCCAGTGACATGGCCTGCATTCACTACATTTGGCCACCAGTACCTGGAGATCCACTCTAACATGAATAAAAACTATGTGAAGCAGAAGTTAAAAATGCGCCATGTCCACTGGTGGTCCAGCGTCTACCCCAGCCTGCCCTCAGTCAAGACCTCACAGTAGATCACAGAGCACATCTGTCAAGTTACCCATTTTAGTTATATTTATGCCATCATCTTCTGAAGCTAAATGTATTTGCCAGACTGGTATGAAGATCAGATATGATGTCATTGTCAAAACATACAAAATAAATGGTTGTATTAACACAAATATTCATTTTTCTGACTTTTTCGTAGTGCTGTTAAATTGTCAGAGGGTGTTTCGGGGTTTAAGATTATATGGCTTTGTTTAACAGTGTAACTTGACAAGAAAAAGTTTTAATTCTAAAATATAATATGGTTGCGTAATATATAAGAAACTTCCCCTTTACGTTAAACAAAAGATGTGCTCATCAAATACCAAGTAAGATTCAGTTATACATGCAACTGAAAACTTTGCAACATAATATTTCCTCATTGGTTAACTCAAGTGCATTTTGAATGTTTGTATTGGATCTGTTGTTGACCCAAGGCCATATTGAAACATGCTGTTGCATTCCCAGGCAAATCTAACTGAACAATAATGTTCCATGAATGAAATTCAAATTTACTCCTTCGCTGGTAACCATGGCAGCTTTAACTGTCAATTCAATGTCTGTGTAATACAAATACACCTACTAAACCATGAAGGAGAAATCTATTATCAACCATAAAAGTAACACACCAAATCAAACTTTATTTGTATAGCCCTTTTTACAAGTAATATCACAGAGGTCATCACATATGACCATAGAACTTCCCCTCAACCAACCTATACCTGCAAGGAAGACGAGGAAAAACTATTTGAAAAACTTGCTAGAGGAGAAAAAGGAAGTAACCTTGGGAGGAGCAATTCGGTGAGGGATTCCCTCCTCCAGAGACAGGAAACAGAGACATAAACGTAGTTATACAGCAAGAAAGTGTAAATTGGTCATTGAGACGTCAAAATCCAGCACTCAACTTGGGTACCAGGCACTTAAAATGTCTGAAAATTCATATACTGCAATGCCATTCTAACCCAAACAGTGTTGCTACATATCTGGGATGTTCTGGGACAGTTGTCCATTTGCTGAAATCATTTGCTCATTGTTTAACTTGATTTGCTGTTTATTGACCAACGATGGACTCATTGTCGCCCTTTGTTGTTGTTGTGATTGTGGACGTTACAAAAATAACTTGAATTGAATTGTTAATACCCCCCCCTCCACCTGCACTATATATACCCGACTTACTATAGTTACTGTAGTTATATTACCCCCATCTGTACAGCTAGTGTCCACTTATCTTATTTGTATTTTATAATAGATTTTTAGTTAAATTTTCTTCTACCTTCATTATGTTTGATATGTGTTCCATGTTTGCACTTCCCTGCCACAGTAAATTCTGTGCTTGTATATCTTGCATGATGAATGATTCTGATTCTGAACCAAGTTGTGTGGGCTCTATCTGGTGCTCTCCTCTGTCCAAGTCCCTGTATGTGATTTGGATGAGCTGTTTGTTAATGATATTTAATTTATCGTTGTAGATGAATTGAAGAGATAAAACATGTTATATTCTAGGCCACGTGTTGAACCCATAACATCTGTCACATGACACACAACAACCTTGGTTTGTTTTACTCAAAAGAATTCCTGGAAATCCCAAATTAAACCAAATACCGTTATCAGAGCAACTTATGTCAACAATTAAAAAAATCGGATTAATGGGTGGAGCATGGCATATAAAGAGAGTTTAGGCAGCTTTGAGACGACATGTGTACCTGGTTGGCCACCATGAAGACACTGGAGATCTTGGTTGCTACAGCACTCTTCCTAGGAACCACCTCAGCAACTTCGGTGAGTCTTTTATCCTTTGAAAATGTCCAACTTGCCATGAAATTATTACAATTACTAAAGACTTAAGTCTTTGAGGTCAGGTATAGACATAAACATGTGTATTTTCTCATTCAACACCATTGTAGAGCATGGTTTAGTATGCTTAGTGGTATAAATAGGCCTGTGCTTGACTCTTCCTGTGCAGCTGGGAGTGGTGACAACAGAGGGTGGCAGAGTAGAGGGCAAGAACGTAAAGGTTGGATCCTCCCGATTCATTGACGTGTTCAAGGGAATCCCCTTTGCTGCCCATCCAGGTCTGTTTGAGAAACCCAGACCCCATCCTGGCTGGGATGGTGAGTACACACATCAGTAGACATCCAGCGGGACTCTACTTTCTTAATAGTTTCTTAAGCAAAAGTCATGCCGACTGGACAGTAAAACGACAATAAAAATGGGAACGTGTGCTGTTTGTTCTTCAGGTAGTCCAGATAATGGTGTTGTCGTGCGTCTTTGCATCTTCCCACAGGTACTCTCAAGGCACTTGATTACTCACCAAGATGCCTGCAGGTGAACATGCTCCAGAGTGACACTCGTGGCAGCACGGACTGTCTTTACCTGAACGTCTGGGTTCCTCACGGTCAAGCAGGTAAGACGTAGCGACACGCCAACACGGGCAGAGTTCCGCGTTCCGTGACGTAGAACTCGTCGTTTTCATGTTACAGCTTTGTAAGAGAATGTCAACTGAGGGATTTCTCCTCTCTCTCTCTCCAGTGTCCTCTGGTCTGGCAGTCATGGTGTGGATCTATGGAGGTGCCTACCTGGTTGGTGGATCCATGGGTGCCAACTTCCTGGACAACTACCTGTACGACGGACAGGAGATTGCGGACAGGGGCAACGTTATCGTGGTGACCCTGAACTACCGAGTGGGTGTTCTTGGGTTCCTCAGCTCTGGAGACGCTAGCGGACCTGGTATGATCTCAGACAGGGCTTACGTGGTGACAGGACATTCGTTTCTGCAGTGTATTCAAAGCCTCAGGCATATTCAAGCAACGTTGTCTTTCATAAATGTTTTTCTGTCGACCAACAGGGAACTATGGTCTGTGGGATCAGCATGCTGCCATTGCTTGGGTTCACAGGAACATCCGTAACTTCGGGGGAGACCCCAGTAACATCACCCTCTTCGGGGAATCTGCTGGAGGAGCAAGTGTCAGCTTCCAAGTATGAAGCTTCATAAACTGTATTCATCTTTAGTGAACCTGTGATTTTCTGGTACAAGTAACACTGGGAAAATCCTTGTGTTTCCTTTCCACAGATGGTGTCCCCACACAACAAGGGGCTGATCAGAAGAGCCATCACCCAGAGCGGCGTTTCAATCTGCCCCTGGGCTGTGAATATCAACCCTCGTGCTCTAGCAGAGAGGGTAAGACGGTCTTTTAATGCCCCTTTCTTATAACGCAGTGTTTTCTATAGTAGGATATGTTAGTTTTAGGGCTGCGAACTTTGTCACTATGAAATGCGGGACAAAAGGTGGGCTGGTTTTGTGTGAAAATACAGTGTATCGGTGATCATTCTCATGTGTCGTGATCAGCACTGCTGTTGTATCAGTGGTTAGATCAGCGCAGTAGTAAAGAAACAGGACACGTGAGGTCCTGTACTGGACAAATCAATTAGGCTCAAAATGCGGGATGTCCCGCCTAATTCAGGACAGTTGGCAACCCTAGTTAGTTTATAGTTTTTCTCAACTATGAGTCTGTGTTACACTGAGTAAAGTCTTGTGGCTATTCTGAAATCCTACACATTCTTGTGTAGGATTTCAGAATAGTTTTGTACATACTGTAAGGATTGCATTGAAATGAACAACACTGTTTGTACTGGCGAGGAACAAGTGGAATTTATCATACTGCCGGATAAGGACCACGGTAATAGATGTTCATCTCATAATTTTTCTTTCATCTTTCAAGGTTGCTGTAAAGGTGTCCTGCCCAACTGATAGCAAGATGATGTCTTGCCTGAAGATGGCTGACCCTGTGGCCCTAACCCTTGCTGCACCCATTGACATACTAGGATCACCTTCCGGTGAGTATTCGTGATTCTGCTCTGACAGATGCGTATCAATTCACATGATGCTTCGTCTCATCTCTCAAGACACTACCTAATCCTTTGGTCGAAAAAACCCCCTTCCCCAGATCCCATTGTGAGGAGACTGGCGCTGGCCGGAGTCATGGACGGAGATTTTCTCCCTGATTATCCAGCCAACCTGTTCCACAATGCAGCCGATATTGACTACATTGGTGGGGTCAACGACATGGATGGTCATCTCTTTGCTGGTATGGACGTCGCCTCCATCAACTCGCCCCTGCTGAACACCAACGTGTAAGTGGTTCTGCAAGGATTGTGATGGCGCATCTACAAACTATAAGGTTCTATAAATTGTTCTTCAGTTGTCTACAAGTCCTTCCATAACCTGGTCACTCACGTACCCTCTCGGAGATCCTCAATCACCACACACCCATCCGACCACTCGGATGAGCTGACATCCACCTCCTGTCTACCCTCACCGGGACTAAACATAAGACCTGGAGCCTTCTATACTGCTTCCCCAACCCTTTAGAACTCCCTGCCCCAACACACCGGAGACTCATCCACACATCACGTTCACACAAAAATCCCTAAAAGCGAATCTCTTCAAAACCGCATTTCAATAACTTTATTCCTATTGCTGGTCTCTTCAGTGTAAAGCGTCTTTGGGTATCTTGAAAAGCGATATATAAATGTTGTGTATTATTATTGATTATTGTAATTGTCGTTGGTATCTCCTTCAACTAAATCAGAAAGCATGTGAATGACCTCCAGGCGCTCTCACCAATGATGAGAATCAGCCTTGATTTTGCACAAAGAACCGTTGTCAAAGGATTTTTTTAAATCTCCCCCTCCAAAACTTAACAATACTCTGTCTCCATATTTCAGAGATGAGGTAAAGAACCTCCTCAGATCTTTCACCAAGGAGAAGGGACAAACAGCTCTGGACAGCTCTTTCAGTCTGTACACCAGGAAGTGGGATGCCAATCCTAGCCAGGAGTCAATCAAAAGGACCGTGGTGGAAATCGAGACGGACTACATCTTTATGGTACCTACACAGGTGTCTCTCTACCTGCATTCCTCCAACGCCAGGTGAGACCCTTTCACATTCTTAAAGTTCACCTCATTTACTATACAGCATTTAAATACATTTGAATTTACTAACATCCCATATTATTGAATTTCGCAGTAAAACATTTATTTTATTTGTAACAAGTCGTGAAAGAAAATAACAGCATAACAATGCCACTCGGGTCTTTAAAAAGCTTTTCATACCAACTTCATTTCTCTCCCTTCCAATTCCCTCCATCTCTGTGTTCTGCTGTGTTCTCCGCTTCTCTCCCTGCCCTCCTGTAGGACTGCTCGCACCTACTCTTACATGTTCACTGAGCCCAATCGTATGGCTGGTCTGCTTAAGCCCTACCCAAGCTGGATGGGGGCAGACCACGCTGATGACCTGCAATACGTGTTCGGAAAGCCCTTCGCAACGCCTATCGGATATTGGCCCAAATACCGCGACTTGTCCAAATACTTTATCTCCTATTGGACTAACTTCGCTCAGACTGGGTACATCCATGCCGCCTCATATCTATATACTCCACACTGACAGATAACCATTAAAATCCAAATGCATCAATGTTTTAATGCACAGCTCACCAATCTACACTACCAGTCAAACGTTTGGACACATTTGTCCCATTCATTTTAATGGGAGGATGTGTCCAAACATTTGACTTGTGGTATATATATATAATTAGGTAGATTGTGCTCAGTAGATCATCTCTTTTATCCTTCTCTATTTCCCAGGGATCCTAACAAGGGACATTCCCAGGTTCCGGTGACCTGGCCAGTGTTCACCAGCCCCGGAGACCCATATCTGGAGCTCAACTCTGGCATGAACCAGAACTACGTGAAGCAGCAGTTGAGGTTGCGAGAGGTCCACTGGTGGTCCAGCGTTTTCATGGACTTCCCCACGACCCAGAAGTCAGAGTAGGCCGCAGAGGTCATCCTCAATACCCCAGCCTCACCAAAGTACAGACCTTAGAGTAGATCACAGACAACATCCTCAAAATCCCATACTTTTGTCAGTCCGGACCTCAAAGTAGATCACAGAGTTCATCCAACAGATGAAACACCAAAATGATAGCAAGGATACACTCATTTGTTTAGTCACACCTGCAATGTATTTCTGAAATGTTCTGTTCTTAGATCTATGTGTCACATAAGGATTGAACATCATGGTTACTATGACTTGGGTGACCAAATAAATGGATGTATTAAACCTGACGTGTGTTTTTATGTTTCAGTATTAGGCGGCAATGTTTTCATTGTGTTGTAGTGTGTGTTGAGGTTGGTGAGAGATATCGGGAGCACAGTTCTACATCAGTGGTTAGAAGAAACAACTTAAGAAGTATTAACCTAAGGAGGTAATCTAATGGTTACTGATTTATTTTGATATAAGAATTCACAGTCTTTTATCGGAATCTCGGGCCAAACTTTTGCTAAAACTTGAGAGTTCAGGTTATACACACACACACACACACACAACTCATATGATTAACTAAACCAACAGAAAAAACAGGAAGTGGATAGAGATCAATTAAGATGCTTTATATGTATCAATAATTGGCAGATACACAGTCTGCTGTCTTAGGGGTCAAATGACCTGTCACTATTTTTATCACCATAGAAAATCCCCTAAAATGTTTCTTTTTCAACTTGAACATTGATTACTTTCCCTAGTGTGAACCCCGATTCATATTTTGTGAAAGGTGCACACCACTAGGGTACAAAGATTGTCTACTGGTTGTTTTTGACCCTGCAGTCATAAAACCATTATACATTTCACAGAAACAAATAAGAGACAGACAAATACACACTCAGAACTCAGAAACAACGAAATCTTTCTGTTAGAAGTGCAAATCCTCCTTAACACAATCCCAGACATGATTGAAGACATAATAAAAACTATCGCAGACAAACTAAACCAAATTTCAGACAAAACAAATGTGTTCAAAGCATTGTTTACTAATGAGGATGCAGTCGGAGGCTTTGAAGGTCCTGCAGGTGACAGCAGCCTCAGTATTCTTTGCTTTAGCCACGACTGCTGTTCATTTCAGTTCCCAACAGGGTCAGAGGTCTCAGTTCTCAGATCTAGACGACGTAGATCTGCTATTTTCAGATGTCCCAAAGGAACAAGAGAAGAAGGATTTCTAAGAGGACTTGTCATTGGAATTAAGCCTCAGATTTTCCATCTATACTAAGATGTTTATTGAATAGCTCATCACAACTGTTTAGCCTTACTTTAATGTTTTGACCACCTGTTGAATCTTGCTGCATGTTGGCAGGTTTTATCTTAAGCTCTTTTTAATGAAGCACAACAGAGGGCCAACATTAAAACTGCTGATACCAGCCAGTTAGCTTAGCTCTTGCATTTTGGGCAGAGAGTAGGCCCATCTGACATCAACCCTTCCTTCACGTTTTTCTCGCCATAACTTCCTAATCCCAACATATAATGATCCCCTCAATTAGGAAAAACATTTGACAAACAGAAAAACCAAAATACATGCAAAAAAGGTATACACTTTAAAATGCCAATGTATTTTTATCTGCTGATAACTCAAGTGCACCTCGATTGATGTTTGTACTGGGTCAGAGCTGATTACAGAAGCTGTGACTTTCCCACAAAATTGGAGAAAAAAGCACATGAACAAAAACCATGTTTCCTGATCTGACTTGGAAACCTTAACTGCTGAATCATTTAACCTGGAGCAAAAACGTACTCTGAACCATCAAAAGAGAAAATAGGCTCTTTAAAACCTGAAGTAGCCTACTCAAAGTCTCTCAACGTCTTGCCCTTAATACTTAACACCAGTACGGCTGTTCACACTCTCCCTAACCCTGTAAAACCAATCTATTTGAACAGTTGATTGTTGAACTTGTTTGTCTTGTAGCACATCAACAGCACCTGGAAACACCTGGAAACCTTGTATACCACTGAAGGACATAACACCATGAAAGTGTTTAGGTGGCAGAAAAACGAACACAAAAAAAAAAATTCGTATTGATGGGTGGAGCCAGGCATATATAGAGAGTTTAGGCAACTTTGGGACGACGTGTACCTGGTTGGCCACCATGAAGACACTGGAGATCTTGGTTGCTACAGCACTCTTCCTAGGAACCACCTCAGCAGCATCGGTGAGTCTTTTATCTTTTGAAAATGTCCAACTTGCCATTCAATTATTACAATTAAATCAATCAAATTCACTTCAGGAAAATGAGCAACTCTATGTAAACACAGCCACACGGGAAAGGTTATAATATTGAACAATTTATAATCACTTACAAGAAACTGAATCATCTTTCGTATCTGTTACACTCATTTGCCAGGTTTGGCTGTCCCTATGTAGCTGGTGGTGGTGGTGGGGAAAATATTTGTTGATGTCTTTTAGTAATTTACATAGATAGTGTGGACTCAACAATGATGCATTTTTGTCTGATTCAACACTATTTTGGAGCACAGTTTTAGTGTATTTTATCAAATAAATATGGATGTTCTTGACTCTTCTTGCCCAGCTGGGAGTGGTGTTGACAGAGGGAGGTAGGGTACAGGGCAAGAACACTAAGGTTGGGCTCATCAGATCCGTGGACGTGTTCAAGGGAATCCCCTTTGCTGCCCGTCCAGGTCTGTTTGAGAAACCCAGACCACATCCTGGCTGGGATGGTGAGTACACGCATCAGTAGACGTCCAGTGGGATTCTACTTTCTTAATAGTCTCTTCAGCAAAAGTCACGCTGATTGGACAATATAAGAATGAAAGAAACATGATGTTTGTTCTTCAGCTACTCCAGACAGAGGTGTTGTCCTTTACATCCTTACATTTTCTCACAGGTATTCTCAAAGCGACCAAGTACGCACCAAGATGCCTGCAGGTGAATTTGATCCAAACTGACACTCGTGGCAGCACGGACTGCCTTTACCTGAACATTTGGGTTCCTCATGGACTTACAGGTAAACGCATGATATTACAGGTAAACATTCAGTTTTACTCCTATCACACTTCACTTTTTTTTCATGTTCAGGAAAGTTATTGAAATGAAGGAGTCTCTTTTCCTCCCAGTGTCACATGATTTGCCAGTCATGGTGTGGATCTATGGAGGTGCCTTCCTGGTTGGTGGGTCAATGGGTGCCAACTTCCTGGACAACTTCCTGTATGACGGACAGGAGATTGCGGACAGGGGCAACGTTATCGTGGTGTCTGTAGCCTACAGAGTGGGTACTCTCGGGTTCCTCAGCTCTGGAGATGCCAGCGGACCTGGTATGATCTTAGACAGGGCTTACGTGGTGACAGGACATTCGTTTCCTTAGCGGTTTAACAGCGCAGAAATCGTATAGTTTTCATTTTGTTGTTGTTCCTCTGTTAGAAGCTGAATTGAATACACTTTGTACCAATATCACATTTTGAGTGACATAAGCATTGATTTTGACCATTTATCTGAGTTGTCTGTCGGCCAACAGGGAACTATGGTCTGTGGGACCAGCATGCTGCCATTGCTTGGGTTCACAGGAACATCCGTTACTTCGGGGGAGACCCCAGTAACATCACCCTCTTCGGGGAATCTGCCGGAGGAGCAAGTGTCAGCTTCCAAGTATGAAGCTTCATAAACTGTATTCATCTTTAGTGAACCTGTGTTTTTCTGGTACAAGTAACACTGGGAAAATCCTTGTGTTTCCTTTCCACAGATGGTGTCCCCACACAACAAGGGGCTGATCAGAAGAGCCATCACCCAGAGCGGCGTTTCCGTCTGTCCCTGGGCCATCAACAGGAACCCCCGTGCCTTGACTGAACAGGTTCATGCTCTCCTCCCGTCAGGTCATTCTTCCTGATAACGACAGGTAGAGTCCACGTTAACGTTGTTAATTCATGCTTCTACCAGGTTGCTCGGAAGGTGGGATGCCCAACTGATAATCAGATGATGGCTTGCCTGAGGACAGTTGACCCTACCATCCTTACTCTAGCTGGGTCTTTGAACATGGAGGGATCTCCAACCAGTAAGTGTTGAATGGGGATGAAAAACATCGATCTGGTGTGATGATTCCAGAGTCGCGTCAACTTTTCTCTATTTCAGAGTATTTCAAAGTAAACTATATCCAGTGTTTACTGGTGCTGTTGAGTTGCTGTGTCAGGAATGTCGAATGAGTGAACACTTAAAGTCGTAGAGTATGCTTAATTGTTTTAAATAGGCCTAAATACAAAAATTCATACTTAGCAACCCCAATAGCAATCAGTATGGTAGCTTCTCGCTAGCACGCGTAGCTATCTCAGGAATTTAACTTCAGCATAGTGAAGGACGCGGCCTTCCATTTGAACGTCATTGTGATGTCAGATAGAACCGTACATTTCTTTCTCCGTCTTCGCTAGACCCAGTTGTGCTAAACCTGGCCCTCGCCGGAGTGGTGGACGGAGACTTCCTCCCTGACCATCCGTCCAAACTGTTCCACAACGCTGCCGATATTGACTACATCGGTGGGGTCAACGACATGGATGGTCACCTCTTCACTGGTGTAGATGTTCCCTCTATTAACCAGCCTCTGCATGATACCTCCGTGTAAGTGGCACTGGGATGGTTGCTCCTCAGATGGGACTATGTTTTTTTAATAGGTGCCTATTGAGGATAAAATTTTTTGGAATGAATGAACTTAAATGTGAAATATGAAGTTATACCTCAAAAAAAGTTAATATTGAATCTCGGTTAGGGGGGGTGTTTAACTGGGCTTTTTAATATGTTAGAAACAGTTTTCTTTTCCTGTTAGTGCAGAAAATTACATGGTGTCCAAGGTGCTTAGTTTTGAACACCAACAACCAATCGCTTTGCTTTGCGAGTTCATAACACTTTAATCAACTCTCTTCTCGTGTCAGGGAGGATATGCAGGCGCTTCTGGGAGCTCTGACCAAGGAGAAAGGGCATGCTGCTTTGGATAAAGCCCTCAGTCTGTACACCACCAACTGGGGAGCCAAGCCCAGCCAGGAGACCATCAAAAGGACCGTGGTGGAAATCGAGACGGACTACATCTTCCTGGCACCTACCCAAGAGGCTCTTTACCTGCACGCCTCCAATGCCAGGTACAGTTTGACTCACCTCCCGTGCATTTCAAAGGCATCTTATATCCCAGGGTTTATGCACCTAATTCCGTACATTACCATAATATAAGAAATAATCGATTTGTATTCTAGACTATAGCAGTAGGATACTTGTCTCTCATTTTCCGGTCTAACCTCCTTTATCTTGTTCTCTTCTTCCATCCCTCTCTGTGTTCTGCCGTGTTCCCCTGCTTCTCTCTCCCTCTGCCCTCCTGTAGCTCTGCTCGCACCTACTCCTACTTGCTGTCTGAGCCCAGCCGTATGGCTGGTCTGCTTAAGCCCTACCCAAGCTGGATGGGGGCAGACCACGCTGATGACCTGCAGTACGTGTTCGGCAAGCCCTTCACAACGCCACTTGGATATTGGCCCAAATACCGCGACTTGTCCAGATACTTTATCGCCTATTGGACTAACTTCGCTCAGACCGGGTAAAACCTTTACAATGACATATCCTCTGTGTGGTATTGTTGGGGTAAATGATTCTGTCTGTGTGACGATCAGGTCCGGTTCTGGATGTGAAAGCGTTAGACAGCTATCTGATTAGAGAGAGAGAGAGAGTCAACACGCACACCTCAACAAGAGGACTCACCAGTCCAAACACACTGTCAAGTCTAGGAGCCACATTACTAATACGGCAGTCAGAGGACAGAATACGTAAAAAACAGGTAAAACAAAAGTAATGTACAGCCAATTGGTGCTTGTCATTTAATCCGGGGGACACTTGGTCACCAACACGGGCAGCCGCTGTAGATTATCTCCAAGACAGCAATAGTATTTAAGGAAGGCTTAATGTTATCCGGACTCGTACAAGCAAGGACTCGTTATCCGGACTCGTAAAAGCAAGGCCTGCAAGTGTAATAGCTCTCTTAGCTCCAGGTGTCATACCCACTCAGTACCTATAGAAGGCTGGCCCTCTACGTTGACTAAGACATCTGTTCCATACAGGACTGTCATCGATACACGACATGGATTAAACAATCCCTACACACACACACATATATACCCACACTCAAGAAATAATGCAGAACACAAACAGATAGAAAGAATGGTTAATTTGCTGATTGTGGTTTGATATAAACACATAAAAAGTCCTGAGTTCTCGCACTGTGGACACTCAGAACAACAGCAGCTAGGTTTTATCCTGCCTCGGTGATGGCTCTGTATATATTTCACCTTTCCACAACTCCCTTTTCTCTCTCTCAGGGATCCTAACAGAGGGGATATAAAGAGATAAGGAGATAAAAAGAATGGTTAATTTGCCGATTGTGGTTTGACACATAGAAAGTCCTGAGTTCTTGCAATGTGGACACTCAGAACAACAGCAGCTAGGTTTTATCCTGCCTCGGTGATGGCTCTGTATATTTCAAATTTCCACAACTCCCTTTTCTCTCTCTCAGGGATCCTAACAGAGGGGAATCCAGGGTGCCCGTTACCTGGCCACGGTTCACCAGCGGTCACCAGTACCTGAACATCCAATCTTCCATGAACAAGCATAGCGTCATGCAGAGGTTGAGACTGAACCATGTTTACTGGTGGTCTGGCGTCTTCCCTAACCTCCCTAAAGTCCAGACCTCAGATTAAAGAGGTAACATCACTACGTACACCTACGTTGTTAACTTCCTGTGTGATGTCATCAACGCCATCTTTGTCTGATCGTTTGAGCAGCACATCGTGATTTTCAGATGTCTGATAAGTTCACATCAAGCCAACCACTTTTGTATTTTGAGAACCTCAGTTTTTTCATAATAAAGAGGTTTTTATAATGCGATCCATTTCGTCTCTCTTTTTAACTCACATCATATGAGAACATACATCCAAGTTATTTCTAAAGCCTTTAAATTCTTCGTTTAGGTCCATTTAATTGTAGTTCCTACAATACGCCACTGGATGTCACTATAGATCTGATGATAACATGAATGTCAACAGTCACATCAGAACACGTCTAATTCCAGTTTCGCGTTAGCGTCCTTCGATATGTTGTAGTAAGTAATGATTGTGTATTCAATTTTCCAAAAATTTTCAACAATCATCAAATCCCCATAAGACAATCACCACATCTTGCTATTCCGTTATCATGGATGATTCATAACCGCAACTAAATCGTTGTTGAAATGGCTGGGATTGGATTTGCCTATAGGCCTCTTTTCACCTGTCTGGGGGCGTGTCTCATTAGTGGCGCATGCTGTTTGCCCGTCGCAATGCCTCCCAGGTTCATATGGTTGCCACCCCTGACGGATAAAAACATGACACACTACACACCTCGCTAACCTGCAGCGCCACAAGCGGACCCGTGGCCCATCACATAGAGCCGTATTCACACAGGCTACTGTGACAGTGATTGCGCGACTGCGACACGCTTTGAACGCGCAGGACAGCGTTGTGGAGAGCGGATCAAGAATTTTTGTTGGAGCGCGAGAGGATGGAGAGCCCCAATCTTTCCTCCGGCAAGGTGGCAGCGGTAATCGGAATAATCATGGGCGCACTGCTGATAATGCACGTGAGAGATCCGTTGGACTGGATAGGCGGTGGATACCCGGAGGTGTGGAGGAAAACTGGACTAGTTGGCGCACCGGCCCGGGCGTTGGTGTGCATCATAGCCGGAATAGTACTTCTTGCAATGGGTTGGCTGTATAGACTACTGTTTTCTCCACTTGAGTTACTTAGAACACCGGATGAGGTCGGGTACATAGCCGAGGATGGTCGTTCCCGCGCTCAAGCTGCTAACCAAGTCCGTCGGAGACGGAAAACTGGAGAATTGCCACCGGTGTATCCTAACGGCTGGTATCGAGTTCTGGATTCTCACATGTTGGAACGGGGGGATGTGAAAAACATTACTGTGTTAGGTATGAGACAATTAACACATTCACTGGTTATGTATTATTGTCCTACGACTATAGCTCCAGGTCTACATATGCGGTTTATCTTCAAATAAAGTCCGAATCTGATAAAGACTAAAAACGTCAAAGAAGGATCATTAGCGCTACGTATCAAGCCGAGGAATAAGCTGCGAGACACTCGATAAAAATACCTCTTCAGTCTGTTTTATAACAGGACGGATGTACGAGGTCAGTTCCAATATCGCGCAGTTGGTGGCGGGTCTAGAGATGCTGACTGGACACGCTCGAGCCCTTATTTTTCTCGCCTGTGTCAACCAGGTTCTGGCACGCGCCAACAACTTGAGCACATCAGGAGACGCTGCGGTTAGAGGCAGAATACGTTTAAAACTTTATGGTGCGTCAGATTTTCATTTAGCCGATTTCACTTTGTTAGAAAGCTTGCTGCGGTGTTTTGATTGTCAATAGGGTACCGCCTGGGATAGAAATCCCATTGGAAGGCTTTTAAAAATGCCTGGTCATTGTGGTCGTGACATGGGTTGTCAAATTACACTTGCCCTTGACGAGGTCATAACGGTTGTTTAATAACTGGGCAAAAAAAATGGTCGTATGAATCAGACGCTCATTGTTATATTCTATTATCGTTATCTATACGTCTATTATCTTCATCGTCTTGCAGTCTATAACCTGCGACCTTCTGATCTGTAGTCAAATACTCTAACTACACCCTCCCTTCTTAACTTTTTACAGATCAATGTAACTGCCCTGCCAATTTAGAAGGAGCGCGTTTATCTGCAACCAAGCCGAGGTACCAGATTAATGCCATTGTTGTCTAAAGGTCCCACTTGTGTGGTGAGACTTTGGTCGTCGTGTCTTTGTGAAGGTAGCCTTTAACGGCTGACAGTTTACGCAGAGCAGCATGGAGACGCTTAGGTTTGTTGTTTCTCTGTGACCTGACAACAAACTGTTTTGTTTGTCTCCGTGTTTGGTTAACGAATGCCATGGACACAATAAGTTATTGTCATTCTAGTCCCTCAGTCATTGTTTAAGATTCTTACAAGCATCGTCATTTCAGGAATTGATAATTGAAACGAAAGTTTTGATTATAGAAAGGCATTTGAATTTTCAGATGGATATTCGCTTTCAGCTACAATAGGCTTGTGTGTTTCGTACAGTAAATTACCCGCGCTTCGTTACAAAAAAAAATCTTCTAAATAATAAAGAGATGTAAATGATAGCAAAGTGAGGAGAGATCGCTCTAAGAACAGGTTGTGAATGTACCTGATCTGAGGTATGCTATGGGCATGTGGCACCTGCCCTGCAGTGACATGACCCAGGCAATCCAATCCTAGAATGTGTGTGTGTGTCTGTGTCTCTGTTATTTTGTGAGAGGGGTCAGTTTATGGAGCGGAACATAACTCGATGTCTAGTTCAAGACCCAAGGACATGCTAGGCCAAGTGGGGCGGTGTTCGGACGAGCGGTTTGCGATCGCGGTGAACAAATTAACCAAACTAAGAGATGAAGCGGCGCCTTAAAACTGCCAAAGCGCCACTGTAGCCTTTGCTGCATAGCATGAAATGAAGGCAGCGTGAGCGAAATAGTCTAGGATAAATATTGCATTGTCATCTATTCGAGTTTACCGGCAAACAGCAATGTTGCCATGAGTAACGGATTCCGGGGAATTTGAGTACCCTTACATCAGCTGTTTACAACTGCTCTTGTACATTACTCTGCATCCTGCAATGTCTGTCTTTGCTATTGATGACTGTGAATTCTCTCAGGTCGTCTACCTCACATTGTTATTTAGTGTAAACACACGAGAGACCAAACGACACAGAGGTATAATATTTTGGACATTGAACCTTTTGAAATAAATAAATAAATACGTAGAAAATGGCCGTAACAACGGCCTTTTCTAAAGTGCCCCGAGGGAGACGTGGAACAACTTTGGCATAGTTCCAAAAGAAACATTTAAAGTTACTGTACTTGTACAGGTTGTAACCACGTTATTTAAAATTAGGTATTGATTAACGTGATTACTGGTCTCTATAAGTTTTCAGTTATGTTTCGTGAATTGTGTAACATTAGTTACAGTAAGACTGTCCTCCTGGATGATTCATGCAGGAAATGTCTTAACAGCTGTTTCATCTTTTGTGGTTGCTCTTTCATTATTATATGAGCCTTTCCCAATACAACGTTACTCAATGATTTAATGAAATATATGTATTTGTATGCAAACATACAACCCCCCCCCCCCCACACACACACACACACACACACACACAGCAGTAGGCCGCACAAACGTTTGGAGCACACCCATCTTCTGTGGCTACGACGGTATAACCACACCACACTGTAAGATAGCATCTACCAACTCAAAGTACAAACCTCATAAAAACGGGGTTAGTCGTGTGCTTGGTTGACAGGTAATCGATCATATAAACTGAAACCTATTCCAGAGTAATTGGAGTTTCTCCATTCATGACGTAATGACACGCTACGTGACAACATATTAGCGGTTTAATCCATGTTTAATTACTTGTGCGACGATCTCTCACAACGTGTTGTTGTTAGTACAATACACGTTTCTTCTGACACATGATCGGACCACGTACTGTGCAGTTAGTGTTGCTTGGCCAACTAATTAGGTTCATCTTTATCGACAGTAAAAAATGAAAAGCCACATCATACTTCCTCATGCACGATTTATGCTCTCTCCGTGTCTTCTTACATTGTCTTGTGGGTTTTATAGTTACAACCGCCACGTCAAATAGCTGTTCAGTCATTCTGAAATGTAATTGTCTGCCAAGACAGTGATGAGAAAAAACGGGTATAGCCAGTCACGCACTGTGTGTCTTATCAGATTTCGCGATCAAACAAGAATGATGGCTGATGAATGATGGCTCCTGTTAATCTGTATGTTGGCTGTGAAAAGTCCTTCTTAGGCCAATCCTAAACTTGATTTATAGTTTCTCTCCCCATATTGCACTATGGTGATTTTGACTCTGCTCCTCATAGATTCTCACTCATCTAGTTTCCCCTCCATCTCTCACTCTGTCCGTCTCTTTCCGTCTGTGCCAATTTGTCGACCCACCAATAAGTGCCTGGCCTAGTTTCTGTTGACCCGACCCAAATCAGAATTCACAGTGTTCTCCACGGGCTCGCATAGCTTTGTGTTCTGAAGTAAACAACCACAGCCCGGCGCCGAAGGCCCAGACCAGCCAGATCTTCTCCAGTTATCACAGCTTCCAATGACACTTTGCTTAATCTCATTGCCTCGATTGTGCCCACACCTCCCCCCCCCCCCCCCCCCTATCTTACAGTCTGCGCCACACTCGCTCTCCGTTCTCTCTCTAGCTAGTGTCATCCCAGGTGTCAAAGGGTTTAACCGCAAGTTGCTGGGCCAGCATGGCCAGGTTTGTCCCATCTGAACTGTAGTGACGGGCAGGGCTAATCTGAGAGTAATCTAAGCCCTAGAAGGCCCACTCAGCCTTGGTCAGATAGGCTGAGGCTTGAGGCCTTGGTGTTTGGCCACACCCCCTCCTCGGGGACTCTCTCTGATCGACTATCACACTAAAAAAAAGGGGCTTATGGACTACGTGCCATGGTAACTCTCATTGCATGAACTGCAGACAAATCAGGTTGGTTGTTGAGGAAGGGACGTGGTATCACAGCCCGCAGGGAGAGGAGGGCTAGTTTTGTGTGACGTTGAGATTCATCGAAATGATTTGTATCTTGTAAACCTATTTAATCTTTCAAACAGCTTTGATACCCTCTCCACCTTTCTAAGTGATAGTTTACATTGAGAGCTGTAAGGTGACACTGATCTGGAGACTTGACCAGTGGGGACACCCAGTGGACACACACAGAACCGCAGGCTTGTTCAGACAGTCTACACTAGGGGTCTCTAACCCTCTTTCTGGAAAGCTACATTCCTGGCTGTTTTCCCTTCAACCTCAATTCAGCACACCTGATTCTATTAATCACCTGGATGATGAGTTGAATGAGGCTACATTATGTGCAGTTGAAATGAAAACCTACAGGATGGTAGCTCTCCAGGACAGGAGTTGGTAACCCCCTGGTCTACACATTGTACAGATCTGTACTCACAATTTTGTTTTCGCTTGATCCACGCCTTTTAAATCCTTAACCCAGGGCTGTTGAACTCTGGTCCACCAGGGCCGCTGTTCTGAAGGTATTTGGTGTTTCCCTGCTCCAGCTCACCTGATTCTAATGATGGGTCGTTATCAAGCTCTGTGGAAGCCTGATAACGACCCATTATTAGAATCAGGTGTGCCGGAGCAGGGCAACACCGAAAACCTTCAGGACAGCGGGCCCTCCAGGACTGCAGATCGACACCCCTGCCTTAACCCCACCCCCTTTCAACCCCCTTTCAACCCCCCTGGGTTTGTCTTTGTAGGAGAGCAGGTTGCAGTGTTTCGAGGTGAGAATGGAAAGGCCTACGTGGTGGATGCATACTGTCCTCATCTTGGGGCCAACTTGGCCGTGGGAGGAAGAGTGGTGGGAGAGTGTATCGAGTGTCCTTTCCACGGTTGGAAGTTCCGTGGGGAAGATGGAAAGTGTGTGAGGATCCCCTACGCAGAGAAAGGTTGGTGAGAAACGAGTTAGAAAAGGGGAGTGTTTGGAAACTGTTTGGAAAAATGGGGCGGGCAAGTTACTGGCGAAAATTCCAGACAGGTGATTGGACTAACTGTCTGTCCATCATCGTCTATCAGTTGGGGAGAAACAGGAAGGAGTACGTTTGAAAACAGGAAATTAATTCATGAAGAATTTTCCCTTCTTTTTCATTTTTAAATTGAAATACAAAATGAAAATTTCACACTATATCTTACTGAAGAAGTCTTGTGTCCCCCCCCCCCCCCCCCCCCCCCCCCTCCCTCTCGATGCTGTGCCTCATAGTCCCTGAGTTTGCCAAGGTACCGTGCTGGCCCAGCCAAGAGACCAACGGACAGGTTCTGGTCTGGTTCCACTGCGATGGGGAGAAGCCTGAGTGGATGGTACCAGAACAAGAGGAGATCGCTCGTGGGGAGTGGGTTTACCGAGGACGTACCGAACACTTCATCAACGCGCACATAGAGGTGTGTCTCCAATCTGACTGTGCGAATACACACGCTGTGTGTTGAAGGTGATTCATGCGCGGTGTTGAATCTCTGTCGTGTGTGTGTGTGTGTGTGTGTGTGTGTGTGTGTGCGTGCGCGCGCGACGGCTCCCCTCAGGAAATCCCTGAGAACGCAGCAGATATAGCCCACCTGGCTCACCTGCACACGCCAGGTATCGTGAGTGGCGTGGACCTGCGTTACACCAACAGCAAGACCTGGGAGTTTGTCCGTCACGACTGGAAGGTTAGCGCTGAGGGTTACCTGTGTTTTTTGTTATGTTTTGTTTTTTACAATTCAAAAATAATTTGATCATTTGAATACTTTGAAGTCTTGCTGAATGTTGCCGTGTGTGTGTGTGTGTGGTACAGGTGCAGTGGGAACCTGAGGGAGAGCCAAACAAGCATTGCTCCCAGATGCTGGTGAAACACGCTCTCACTGTGTTTGGACGCCACTGGCCTCTGCTGGACGTGGATGTGGTAGCCAGACAGGTACAGACAGACGGACGGATACACACAAACACAGAGAGACAGGCAGGCAGGCAGACACACAAACACAGAGAGACAGGCAGGCAGACACACAAACAAAGACAGACAAGTACGGACAGATACAGAGAGACAGACAGACAGGCAGGCAAACAGACACAAAAGACAAGGAGACAGACGGACCGATACACACAAACACAAACACAGACAGACAGACAGGTACAGACAGACAGGCAGACAGACAGACACACAAAGACAGGGAGACGGACAGGCAGGCAGGCAGACAGACAAGCTTTCACACAGACAGGAATACTGTCAGGCAACTCGTTTCTCTTAAGTTAATATATTTTGAACATACTAAATACATCCAAGAACAGTTGTCAGAAGTCATGAAAAAGCCTCTCTCCCTAGAAGAAGAAAGAATCAGGATAAAAAAGCGTTATACTGCACTTGCCGTCACCGTCAGCCAAGGTCCACTGGCAGTGACAGGCGTGGGAACATAGTGCCAAGTCCGATCTTGGATTCCTCCTCTCTACGTCTACTGAAATACATCAACCTAACTGAAGAACAGGCAGACTATTCACACCAGTTTCCCCTCTCTCCTCTTCTCCCGACTACGTTTGGGATTTGAAGACACGGCTGCCTCCACACTAGCTGTCCCAGCCGCCATGGTGACGCCGTAGTAGTTCTCTGGCATGAGCAGACAAGACAAGGGTCCTATAAGTCAGGCTGCCACAGGGCCGCTTCGTGTTTATCTCCACAGAGATACGCTTTAACACCCAGCGGCATGCGATCAGAACGTCCAGCTTAGTTCCTGTGGCGACAGGACAGCAGAGGTGGCTAAGGAAACATCTCTGGCCATAACAGTAGCACCGTCATCAGGGCCTTTGCAGAAGCAGGGCGTCCTTGTTGTACGAATCCCTCCATACTAAGGCTAATCTATGGCGTCGGCACGTCTACAGAGCTCTTAGAAGCATTTCAGCTGCGACGGAACAGAGAGTATCCAGGATGCCGTGTTGTGAATGGCGACGCGCTTAAGCGTCCTGTGTGGTGTGTTCCAGGTGGGGCCTGGTGTGGTGTTCCTGCTCTTTGACCACAGCTTCCTGGGCAGGGGTGTGATCATGCATTGCGTCACCCCTGTGGAGCCTCTCCTGCAGTGCGTCTCACACACCATCTTCTACCAGAGGAACATTCCTCCTCTGGTGCCCAAGTTCATCCTCAGGGCTGAGTGTATTCAGGTAACCAGGTCTATGTGGGGAGGAGGGGGAGGGGACGGGAGGGGAGGGGCGGGGTGAGGGGTAGGGTTGCAGGGCTACAGTTGTGCGATACACCAATAGCGAAAGTAAAGATGAAAGTGTGCATACCATCAGAGAGTGTGCGTACCATGAGAAAGTGTGCGTACCATGAGAGTGTGCGTACCATGAGAGTGTGCGTACCAAGAGTGTGCGTACCATGAGAGTGTGTGTGTGTGTGTACAATGAGAGTGTGTGTGTGTACAATGAGAGTGTGTGTACAATGAGTGTTGGGTGTGAAACTTTAAGTCTACCATGTGGGGATTTGCTTAGTTATGTAAATATGAATGACGGGTAAAGTTCGGTTTCAATGGATAATTAACACAGCGAAAGTAAAGATGAATAATTACAGCGAAGGTGAGGATGAACTAATTAATTCCTTGAGGGTTTAGGTTGGTTTAGGTGTGGTTCTGTGAACGTGTATGAAATCTGAACAGATAAAAAGGTTGATTTCATTTTGTGCTTCAGTTTGAACGGGACGTGATGATCTGGAACAACAAGACATACATCTCCAAGCCCCTGCTGGTGAAGGAAGACTCCTCCATCCAGAAGCACCGGCGCTGGTACAGCCAGTTCTACAGTGACAACAGCCCCCGCCTACGCTTCCAGCACGACACCCTCGACTTCTAACCCCCCCGCACCAGGAGGAGGAGGAGGAGGAGGAGGAGGAGGAGGAGGAGATTTAAGTCACTGTAGATCTTTGATGGAGGACAGGGGAAATCGACAGCTTGGTGCAAGAAAACGCACACTCATCTCCCAGGAGGACTTTTTCCAGCCGTCTTCATCAAGAGAGATGAGTGACCAGTCAACTAACCAATCAGACGAAACTATGGGTCTTCGACCAGACTCCGCCCCTTTCCCCACCCACCCTATTCCCCCGTCTCCTTCAGTTAAGTGCCTAGCTACCCAGCAAAGCTGTCGGATATTATTTAGTGGGACCCCTCTTCCCATTTCTCATTTTAAGTAACTTTCAAGAAAATTAGTTTCACATCTTTAACTGTGAAGACCTACTGTAATAATGATCAAATCAAGCAATAGCATCCGTTGCACAAGAAATGCCTATCTTAACGTAGGCATGGGCACAGTTTAGATTGCGGATGAAGTGCGTGTGTGGGTTACATACTGAATGATGTAGAACTACATGATTATATATCAGTTGTGAAATCTACTAGCAGGTGCAGTGTCTAGTACAATACCGTCTATGTTTCTGAGGTTATTATCTATGTTTTCTGTTATGTATAATAGACAGTTTTATTTTTTTAATTAACTCATCTTTTCCATCTGGACTTGAGTTTGGCATCCATTCTGTCACCCTGAAAGACGAACATTTGCATCGCACTTTCACAAACAACTGATTTCCGCTCATCATGTGATAAAACAAGATGTATTCAAGAGAGGGCTCCCAAATAGTGTAAAACGTGAATGGTTGGCCAAACCTGGCAACCAGCCCCAGGCTTCAGACGTTTCCAGAGGCACGTTGGGGTTACCAGGTGCATGTCTCAGACCTGACTGACTGATTGGCCTTGCCTGCTGATTGTAGCTCCAAGACAAAACCCAGGTAGACCTATATGATTTCATACCCAACTTGAGCTTGCCAGCCCACGAATGGCTGTGATGCACTGAGCATGTTAGGGCATGAGATGCGCTGTGTCCTTTATGTGAAACAGTTGCCAATGATTTCTTAGAAGTGTGTCACAGTTCACACAGATACCGTGTGAGCAGGTATGAAATCTGTGTGTGTGAGAAATAACCAAGCAACACCATCCACAAAGTCTCATGGGATCGTTCTGCGAGGTTTAAAGCTTTTTTCTCTCCTTGAAATAAAGAAGGGAAGGAAGTTGGCCTCTCTTTTTTTCTGTAAATATTTGATCGTTGTTCAAACACGACACCTTTTGTAGCTCAACTGTTTTAGGTAGCCTATGCTGTGCAGAATTTGAACTGTGACTATGCACTCAGATTTAAAGTCCGTGTGAAAGATCTCAAATGTAACCTGTTGACATGGATGAAATGTCTCTTTATTTCCTGAATGATAAATTGCAGTGAGATTGCACTAACTTGATTTTCCTGCTGACACAGCTAAACCTGCAGGTCGGCATAACTCTGTCATGCACAGGTTCATAGAGTTCAAAGTACTGTGTTTAACCAGAATAACCTTTCAGGATTGCCTGGCCTCGCGGTTACAGCAACAGGCCTCACTAGGAAGCAGTGGTATGGATGCAGGAGACTGTATGTGACCTGCTGTGTAACTGGAGGGTTTTGATCATGTGACGTGCTAACAAGGACCCCAGTGGGAGGGAACAGGAGGCGTTTTGGGGGACTGTGTGACTCATTAGATCCACTTTTCATACTTCATCATCCCAATAGGTGGTTGATGAAAAAGGGGTTGTTAGAAAATGAGGAAAAGCACAATGTTCTCTTTTGGATATTTTTAGAGCTCCCTTCCCTTTTCGTGTTCTGAAAAGATTATTTTTGTTACTGTTTCATGCGGTGAGAGGTGGTAATTTGCATTTGCTGAATAAATCAACTCTGGTTCACTGACTTGCTGTGTGTGTGTCTGTTTAATGTGTGTGTGTGCGGGTTTTGTGTGTGTGTGTGTGTGCTTGTTCTTTTTTTTCAAGCTAGCTGTATGTTTGTAATGTGTGTGTTCGGGTCCGTCTGTTTTGTGTGTGTGTGTGAGTGTGCTCGTTCTTTTTTTCAAGCTAGCTGTACGTTGGTGTTACACACAACCAGTCGCATATCTTTCCATATCAAGTGTTTGCCTAGTCTACAGTCAGATAGAGAGAAAGGCGTTTCAACAAGTCTTAGCTACTTCCCGCTTTGAATCGAGATTCAGCCACAGTTTTTCCCTTCGCCTTTGAAAGAAGCTCAACACCCAGGGGAGCGTTCCAGCTCTTCCTCCTGTCCTCCAACAGCATGGATGAAGCGAATGACCTTGCGGCCGCGCAGGCAGGGAGCGTCGTGACCGAGGAGAAGTTCCCGCCCGTCGCCACACAGAAGTTTTCCGCGGCGCCGAGCACGTTCGTCAGAGCAGAAGCAGCAGACTTGGACAGGGAACCCGAACGAGGACAGGATGACTCAGCAGAACAGCTCCCTCTCCTCGCTCTGCCCGAGCAAGACCCGGGTTGGCATGGCGACCCCGCCGCCACGCTCGCCCAGACAGACGGGCCAGGCCAAGGGACAGCCGATCAACCGGAGCTGGAGTCGGAGGACACGCACCAGCATTGTTCAGGGGGAGGCGTCAGAGGTGAGGGCAGTGAGAACAGCAGCTTCCAAGCGGAAGAGTGCCCCATCTGCACCGAAGCGTACGACGTGGAGGGAGGGTGCAGAAAAGCCCTGCTGAACTGCGACCACACCCTCTGCCACCACTGTCTGGGGAGCATCCTGAAACGTGCGTCCGACCCCAGCAGGGTGCAGTGCCCCTTGTGCCGACAGAAAACCCCCCTCCTTCACTGGGAGATCCAGAGGATGCAGGACGAGACCGTATACTGCAGCAGCGGTGGCCCTGACCCCGGGACCCAGGAAGAGGAATCCCTAACTGAGCCAGAGAGAACCTCCAGGTTCTGCCCCATCCTGGAACAGAGGCTGCTGTCTCGCGTGGGCCCGGTCAGGCTGTGTGGATGCTGCCTGCATCCTGCTGGCCTGGTTCGGAGGGCAGGGCAGGTGCGAGGACGGTGTCAATGCTGCTACCTGGCTCTCCTGGTGCTGCTGGTCGTCATGGAAATGGGCTGCCTCTTGGTTGTTTTTCTACCTGTTGTCGTGCTCATCTTGTTGTTCAGTCTGGTGAACAAATAGTTTCATTACAGGGTCTTTTCTCAAGCGATCTTCTTGTCCTGTGAGTCTTTTTCATCGTGACATTTTGCGTTGATGTTCCAAAATGTTGGGATTGAATGTCCTTTTATAAACGCGTAAAGAAGTGTGAGACTTCAGTGGCTGTCGGTCAAATGACCCATGTTAAAAGCTTTTCAAGTGTTCCATCTTGTGCGGTTAAACATGAGAGGTAGGAGGTTTGAACTGGCAGGCTGCCTGCCTGCCCACAACAACACAGCTCACGTCAGCCTGTGGAGCCCAAGGTCGAACTGAACCTGTTTATCACTCTGACACTCACTTCATCCCAGCGCTGAAATTCTTCTGACCTACTTTCAGTCCAGCAGTAGCTACTGCATATCCCCAGCTGCTGTGCTGCATTCAAGCATGGCCCTTGTGTCCGTGCTTGCATGCGTCGGCTGCAGTTATGCATGGTCCTGTTGGCCTGACAGCATTTCTATTTATGAAATGGAACCGCACGCTCCTATTTTAATTCGTTTAAGCTCGATATTCGTAAAGCACAGACTAATCGTGCTTCCTGTTTCCTACCAGGTAGAGAGAGGTAGTGTTTCCTGTTTCCTACCAGGTAGAGAGAGGTAGTGTTTCCTGTTTCCTACCAGGTAGAGAGAGGTAGTGCTTCCTGTTTCCTACCAGGTAGAGAGAGGTAGTGCTTCCTGTTTCCTACCAGGTAGAGAGAGGTAGTGCTTCCTGTTCCATACCAGGTAGGAAACTGGAAGGAAGAATTCTTGTCCTCAGCAGTTCAGTACTCAGCATTGTGAATACTTTACTTCAGGGGTGTCGAACTCCGGTCCTCGAGGGCCGCTGTCCTGAAGGTTTTTGATGTTTTCCTGCTCCAGCACACCTGATTCTAATGAAGGGTCGTTATCAGGCTTCCACAGAGCTTGATAACAACACATTCATTAGAATCAGGTGAGCAGGAGCAGGGAAACATTGAAAACCTTCAGGACGACGGCCCTCGAGGACTGGAGTTCGACACCATTGCTTTACTTGGTCATTGGCCCAAGGAGAAGTAAGCCTGAACAAGAGCCACACCTCCATAACATATCCAGTAACTACACTCTTCAGGAACAGCACTAGTCCACCCGCCTGTTGGGAAGATGTCAAGCATTTATCATGTCAACATTTACTGACAGCAGCTGAAAGGTTTTGGCTCCCATCCCTCAACGTGTTTGTGTAGGTAAAGTACTTTAGCATAAGTAAAGTTAGCGTATCTTTAGCTACTCTTTCACAACAAATGGACTAATTGCCTTGTTAACACACCTTCCCTGGATTCTTTTCCACATAGGAGCTCCAGGACATACGATTTAATGCTGTAATGTGTGAAAATAAAGTATTGACTGCTATCAATGACCAGCTATGAACTATGGTGCTAAGGTGTGTGGGAGTGAAGTATGACACATGCAGAGACCGTCTCTCTCTCCTTCTCTCTCTCTGTCTCTCCCTTATTTTCTCCTTCTCTCTCTCCCTCCCTCTCTGCCACTCCCTCCCTCTCTTTCTCTCTCTCTATCTATCTGTCTCTTCTCTCTTTCTATGTCTCGCCCTCTTTCTCCTCTCTATAAATCTCTCCCTCCCTCCCTCACTCCTTCTCTGTCTCTCCCTCTCTTTCTGTCCCTCCCTCCCTCTCTCTCTCCCTCCCTCTCTCTCTTTCTAATGTCTCTCTACCTTCTTCTGTGTGGGTGGCGTGTAAGTGCTTGTGAATATGCGAGTCTAAGGGAGAGGGTTGTGTGTAAGTGTGAATATCTGAACTATCTGTGTGTGTGTGAGTGTGTGTGTGTGTGTGTGTGCGTAACCACGTGTAAGACTTCTGAATCTGTTTGTGTGTGTGTGTGTGTGTACTCATTATCAGTGAGTATTGTTACATAAGGGCTGCATTGCCGGTTGGCCAAGCTGTATTGACGTGTTGAGAATCACATCGCAGTACATCAAGTGGCCTTGTCGTTGCTAGCTCTCGCTCTTTGTAAGTGGAGCTCATTAGACACACATATCTTTCACACATATAACACTATCCGGCTACATTTGAGCTCACACACTTTGAGTACCCAATTATTGTACTCTTGGTTGGAAGGCAGCATCATATGAAATGCTAACATTTTCAAACGCAACGTATGGATGTGGCGATGCTTCTGGATGCTCATGAATGTTCACGCTACATGAAGCAATTCACCAATCCATAAACTATGTGGTCTATTTCAGGAAACACCGGCGTCTCTGTTCCCTCGCTGTTCTGTGTATGATTAATAATTCAGCAAACTCGACTGATTCCATCATTGTGCGCCTTAATTTACGACGCACATTTTTTTCTCTCTCCAAAAAATCAAGTCTCAGATGTGACACTGACAACGTCCAGTTAACAAGGATTATTTCCTCCTCAATTAAATATGACTCGATTGTCGATCACATGAGATTAAACGTGAAATTACGATGGACCTTTGGTGCTTTTGACAATATGACGTTTATATAGCCGTCAATTCACCACAAGATGAATACCTTTTCCTTCACATTAAGCCAACCTTTTAACACGACTTTAAGTCTGATGCGGGGAATTGTTTCGAAGTCAAATGGACGTCACATTTCTTCTCGGCTTGAACTATAAAAGGTTCTTTTGTAACGAACTGTCACATAGACCAAACCCTGTAAGCATTCCCGTCTCTGTACGACTTTCAAACAGACAAGGGCCTGTTTCCTTGGTAACCAGGATAGTTGATTTTTCCCCACAGCGCGTGGCTCTTCAGATAATCTCGAGCCCCCTGTGGTCACTGGACACTTGCTTCTATGATTTAAAATTGAGTTACAGGAGTCATCAACCAGTTTCATACGTCCTAATTCACGCGTGGGCAACACAAAACAAATAATATGGCAGCCCCGTATTTGCTTTGACGTCTTTGTGAACGTTAGTGCAGGTGCATGACGGTTTGACGGATGAAAGCCATATTTGCGGGCAATTTATTGGTGTGCTTGACTGTATTTCACATAGGCCGTTCCGGGTAGGGAGAGGGGGATTTTGGCGTCGAAGTCTAATTTGGTTTGCGTCAATAAAAATGCTAAACTACGCATGGTTTGGAGGCGTGATAATTTGCGTTTTATTTGGTGGGAGAGTTGCTCAATAATTGTTAACTTGTCTGGTAATTCGCTTCATCGTTTGGGATAGTGAGGATATAGTCAACATGAATTGAAAGCCATTCCATCCGAGTGAACAGCCCATCTGCTTGCATGTGAAACCGCAGACCTCGCACGTTCAACCTCCGCGTTGGAATGACGAGGCTGTTGGTTAGACTTCAAAGGTCTGAAACGCAAGCTTTGGAGCGCCGCTTCGCCTGAGCACATACAATAATATGTCCTATCATATTGATATATCCAGAAACACAACGCATCTCAAAATGAAACGATCCAAACTAGTTCATTCAATTCTCCCATCGTCATATTTTCCTATTAGTCTGTTACAGAGACGCTGTACTCAGGGCCCATTCATTTTAATGATATACTTCCTTTAATTAAACGTAATGCTTATTCCAGCAGTAGCACGCCAACGCGGAATGAGGGTAGACAGGGGAAGCGCGCTCCACAGCGCGCGGGCACAGCTGTCAGCACCAAGGACAGCACGCTCAGCGCCGAGCCTCGCGTCAGTGTGATCACCTCACAGCGAAGCCGCATATCCAGCCCACACAGGAACGAAGAGCTTATGTACAGCACAAAAGGAACCGCAACACAGCGCGGGAAATGGTCTAATTTATTTTTAATCCACTGTTATTTATCTTGCGATTGAGGAAATTTACAATGGAGAACGTAAGCTAGCCTAGTGTACCCAGTGCTAGATCATTGTTATGCAAACAGCGGTTGGGGAGTCCTAATGACTGTGCTACACATTCCTCCGCATTGCACATAAATCTTCTGACAGGAATCTTTACTCTTTGCAAGCTACGGTGGCTTTGACTTTTCTTTCGAGATAAAAGCGTGAGTCGTGCCGCCGAAAAGCCGGTCAAGCCGACCCGCCAACTGAGAGAGAAACTACCGGGATCCACTGTACGGTGTGGTCGTTCACACGATGCGTCTGTTTCTGCTGGCGCTGCTTTTCTCGTGCTCCTGCGCGCGGGCCGGATGTGAGCCAAAGATAGTTAACATCGGGGCCGTCTTGAGTCAGAAAAGGTACGAGCAGGTGTTTAAGGATGCGGTGACTCAAGCAAACCAGATATATGGGAGAGACAAATTCAAACTGACTGCTATCTCCGTAACTCACAAACCCAACGCTATTCAGATGGCTCTCTCCGTCTGTGAAGACCTCATTTCAAGTCAGGTAGGTTTTCGCCAAAAGTGTCACCACAGTGTTGGAAATCAGCACACTTGCCATTTAAGCAGCGCATGATCCATATTCAGACATTACTGAGAAAGACCGGCAACCATATCACACAGTAAATAGGCTCCATATGTAGGCTATCCAGAAAAACACCTAGTAGCGTCTACAGTGTAAGTTCCGCATGAACACCACGACGTAGCCTTTGGTGCAAATTCTCACTTGTAATTCAACAGAAGTGACGTGGGTTGAGGGCATAAAACGGTCGATATAGTGACCACATATTGACCATTGGTATTACTAGACGTAGACCTAAAAAAAATAGTTCCCAATAGATTTCAATATGCTAATGTCATGCTTTTAAAATTGAATTTTCACACGCGTATAGCCTTAAGCTATACTCTGAAACCCAATCAGACGCCTGTGAAAAAGTTCGTTGCGCAACACACCAATGAGCGGGTCTCCAGGGCAATCGTCAAAAGTAATCGGGTCAAATTACATGATTAAATTATTATTCACACAACTGGGTCACTAAGCTATTGTTCCATGCGTTTTGCTCAATGTAACATCATGAAACATTTTGATAATCCAAGGCTATTTAGATATAAACAGACCTAAATAGGCCACAATTTGTGTCGGATCGCAGTTGACAGGGCAGCCTCGCTGTAAAGAGAACGCAGCTGGCGATCCATTGAACCGTAAAGGAAGAAACGAACAGCGAAATAAATGACGCACAATTCAGAACGAACGATTTTTTACTGCAGCGCTCTACTTTCTTCCTGTTCACGTGACCAAATATTGCCAAAGGTAGGTCTAGGTGAGAACAGGACGTCACCATTAAATTATTGAGCACAACAGATCTCTCTAAATAAGGTATTTCAACAAACAGGCCCAATTTAAGGAGCTCTTATCCACCAAACAACGGCACGCCAAATTAGGATGAGCGTGATTTCATACTTACTTAGCTGAGATATAATTCCTGGTATTTAATATTTTAGGCTACTGAGACCATCTAGTACGGCAACTTCACGCAAAGGGTAGATTATGACGATTTTCCCCCCTCCATTTTTACACGTGCTTCATAAATGATACATAAGGAAGCAGGGAACCTTACAGATACGATCAAGGGAACAGTTCTTTAAAAGCCACACCTTATCATTCACAGAAAGTACAACTAGGTTGTTGAAGCATGTTGTGCATGTCCTGCTGTTACAATCATGAATTATGACAACCTTAACTCATTTTCTCTCCATCTTTCATTCAATCACACCACACACGCCATACTTGACCAAGTTGTATTGTCATCATCATAATGTGGATGAGTAAATCTCCGTGGATGACTACAGTAGAGCATGTTGGTGTCGATGGACGACAGCGTGCTCTTCACCAACGCCTCACCGCATTACTTATTAATCTTTGCCTCGGTACGATCTCCACGGTAACAGCAGACACGCCGTCTTCATCTAGCGGAGACCGCACCCGGCTCCTCTCGTAGTTTCAGATGTTGGTTCCCCCCCCTCCTGGCAAGTGAGAGGAGGTATCACCGACTGCAGGGGGCGATGGATGGATAGCCTGGTGTGTAGCAATGTGCTGGTCTTGGCTCCAAGGAGAGGGTTGTCACTGGGGAGAGAGAAGCGTGGCAGATGGACCCGTGGATGCCTGGAAGCATTCTGTGGATGGGTGACCTTGTTTCAGACCCAAACCATACGGCTTTCACACATAAAGCTCCTGCGACAGAACGCTCACCGCCAGGCCTGCCTTTTCAAGGATGAGACACAATGTTGTCATAGGTGCTATTCCGCGTTTCTACTCCAGCAGTTCGGCCTTAGACAGGACCTCTGAGACTTAAATCCTGGGAGATTAAGTTAGCTCCACGTTGACGCTCAATAAAATATAAAGTTTTGTAGTATCATAAAATACTCGTGGCTATAATGAACGACCATGCAATGTTGTGTGAAAGCGCAGAACATTCTCAAAGAAAGATGGTTCCTCCCTAGTGCTCGGTTGTAGATAAATAGCCCTTCATTGCCTTGTGATTTGCTCACCTAAGCTCCTCTGCAGGAGATGAGCCTGTTCTAACTGTTCTCCTGGTGTCTGCAGGTGTACGCCATCTTGGTCAGCCATCCACCTCAGTCAAATGACCACCTGACCCCCACTCCTGTGTCCTACACTGCTGGCTTCTACCGCATCCCTTGTGGTTGGGCTCACCACACGCATGTCCATCTACTCTGACAAGTGTTGAGCTAGGGGTGAGAGAGCGAAAAGGAGAGCGAGGGAGGGTGGAGAGTAAGGGAGGACAAGGGGGGAGGAAAAGGGGGAGGGAGTGGGGCGGGGCGGGAAATGAGGGGGAGGGGGGAGCGGAAAGGAGGAGGGCGGGAAGGTGGAACAGGGAGTGAGGGAGGCTATGCCGAACCAAGAGGCGCAGACCGACACACCGGAAAGGGGCGATAGTCAAAGGGGAAGGGAAAATGAGCGAGGGGAGTTGACAGAAGGAGCTCAGGGGAGAGAGAAGGGAAGGAGAGAAGGGGGAGAGGGATGGGAAGACGAGGAAGGCGGGTGGGCTACGGATGGCAGGAAGTCGGGCGGGAAGGGCCAGGAAGGAGAGAGAGAGCGAGAGTGAGGAAAGAGAGGCTGGGAAAGAGGGATGAAGGGTCAGAGACCGTAGGAAAGATGAAGAGGTCTCTTGGAGATGGCTGCTATTGATTTAACGTGCTAAGTTAATGGCCATCACGACAGCCATAATTAGATTGTCTTCTGCTATAAAATGAATCACAAAAGGGAAGGAAATGTGTTTTATGATGTGCCTTGACTACAAGGCAGGAGGAGCCTTGCATGAACTGTGACTATGAAAACACAATAAACTATTTGCTCAATAGAAACTAATAAGCCCTATTAAGAAAACTGGATGCTTATGTTAGACCAAATATTGCCAAAGGTGGGTCTAGGTGTGGAAAAGGCATCACCATTAAAGCCTTAAGATCAAAACAAAGCCTCCCCCCTCCCTTCCCTCTCACCCTTCCCTCTCCCCCTTTTGTTCCTCCCTTCTCCCACTTCTCTCTCCCCCTTCTCTCCCTCCCTTCCCTCTCCCCCTTCTCTCTTCACCTTCTCTTCCTCCCTTCCCTCTCCCCCTTCTCTCCCTCTCTTCCCTCTCCTCCTTCTCTTCCTCCTTTCCTTCTCTGCCTTCTCTTTCCCCCTTCTCTTCCTCCCTTCCCTCTCCCCTTTCCCCTTTCCCTCCCTCTCTTTGATTTTGCTTTCAAAGTAAAAATTATAACAGCACCCACGAAAGGGACGGAATTCTTAGTCCTGGGTGTAACCTGCCTTCTCTTTCTCCTCTGACCTCTGACCTCTGACCTCCCGCAGAGCATCCACCTGTCCTTCCTGCGCACCGTCCCGCCCTACTCCCACCAGGCCCATGTCTGGTTCGACATGATGCGCGAGTTCCGCTGGAACCACATCATCCTCATCGTCAGCGACGACCACGAGGGGAGGGCCGCCCAGAAGAGGCTGGAAACTCTCCTGGAGGAACGAGAGACAAAGGTGAGAAGCTCCGAAACGCAGGACCTTCCGGGGTGTGTGTGTGTGTGTAGCCACTGTTTTAACACAGAGGTCCTCTACGCACGTACGCTAGATGTTTTCTGTTCTGTTCTGTGTTGACACACATCTTTGTCACCCTTGTGTAAATGTTGGCTAACATTCTTAGGCATCAACAGCGTCTAATGTGGTCTAATCTGACTGACGTTCTGTGCGTTTCTTTACTCATCCCATGTTGCTTTTCACCATAGTCAAATTCTCCCGTGTCAATTCACAAAGGGAGGCAAATAGAGGACTTAATCTGGGGCCGAGCAAAAACATCAATGACTCCCACACATGTGAAGTTAGATCACGCCGCTGCCATCATCTGTACGTAGAAACACGAAGTGACGAGGAATTCAGCCCTTGTTTCTTCACCCTGAGGCACACGCTCATGGACTGTTAACGCACAGACGGTTGTTATGCTTTACTAGTTTGGCTATGTTTATCTACTTTAATGATCTAGATGCCCTGGGTTTTTATTTTCGTGCGCTTTGGGATTACGTAATTCAAGATCGTGTGTTGCATCTTGTAGCATATCATCCCTTACGCATCCAGTTTGAGTTCAGCTGTGGGCCATGTTGAGTTGAACCAAGGTCAGTGAAATGTGCTGATCCGCCCCAAACCAGAAACATTCTGGGAATGTTCTTCCCCTGAGGAGATGAAACAGAACGATTAACACTCGGTTAATAAGCCAAGATCACCTGGGAACTAAGACAAGGGCGTTTCACTCTGAGGTGTTAGTTCCCTTAAGGGATTTTTGATGTAATTGCGAGAGAGTGTGAACTGCCTGTTGAGTAATTTAATTAGAAGGTGATGAAAAATATAATGTGACGCAAGGCCATGACAGCTCATGCTGGGAGATAACGTTCAGGGACGAGGATATATTCACTCGTCAATCGCACATCGAAGATGAATGTGGCGTTGTTAAGTGTTGCTGTGTTTCATGCATGGCTATCGGATGGAGCTGTGCTGATGTTGAACGGTCTCTGAGGTATTTTCGAAATGTATTCAGGTTAAAGAAGCCTGTTGTCTTAATGCTCTCCTAGGACAAGGACTTGGTGTGGTTCTGTAATGAGATGCCGTCCCTTAAATAGCAACAAAAAAACAAAAAAAACCTCGCAGAATAGATCACACAATATGGCAGTTGGCAGTTGTAACAAATTAGAGAGGTTTGTGGAGGGTTAAAAAAGAAGTGATGGAGTTTTGTTGCTAATTATTCGATTATGCCACATGCTCTTTTCATATTCCCACCTGAGGTCAAAGTAGAAGCTTTGACATGCGTCTTCTCAGATGGGATCTATCCGGGAGAGAGAAGCGGGTTTGCTGCTTGCAGTGGATTTCATCAGGATAAAAACAGAAGCAACGAGTCATGCAGTATTCATGCCTGAGTGAGGCGGTAAAAATAGAGCACTCAAAGAAACTCTTGCGGGAGTGAATGAGAACAATATTCACATCAGGAGTGTGACAGAGGACTGTATATAAAACACAGATGTCTGGAAGGAGGGAAATAATCCCCCCAAATCGTTTATTGAGGGGCCATTCTGTCCCAAGATAATCCGCAGTGTATCCAAAACGCTGGTAGCATAAATGTGTTCACCGCAATCTTACAGTGATTCATGAGCGTGATTCATGGTCGCTGACCTTTTCCAGAACACATCAGCACACAGTGTTGTCCTGAGTGTCATGATGCAACACTGATCGCACCCACCTCAGATTATATCTGGGCATAACGGACCTTTAATCCCGTCAGTGAAGCGTCAATGCACAGGCCTGGAGTGAGATTTGTCTTGGGTTTACTGGTCGGTCGTTTTAATGGACTCGTCGCAGGATGAGTGTAGTAACATTTGGGGAGAGGACAGTCGTAGACCCACGGTCGGGAGTGGGCGCTGAGCTGAGAGACGGGATATGGAGGATGAAAGAAGCAACCCGGTGAAGCAGAAAAGAGAAGCCAATTCTCTCTTCAAAATGGCTGCTCATCACAAGCAGAACGGAAAGCGGAACAGACCCCTTGTGACCCCTCTCCAAGCTCATAGAAGCGGAGACGAATTCAAAATAGCGACGCAGGAACGGTAGCTTTGTAGTTTGCCATCCTTTTGCTTTTAAGTTCCCGGCGCCGTACTCTGGGTGATAATATTTGAACTGAGAGCGTTTTATTTTCGCCTGTTGTTCTGTATTCTACACCAAATGCTTTTTCGTTATCCTCTGTGGAAGGGCTCAAGGGTGTGGAGTTGTTTGCAGATTGGTTAAACGCTGTGTTTGAAGATGACTGGGGAAGTAAACATAGTTGGTAGGGGAAGTAAACATAGTTGGTAGGGGAAGTAAACATAGTTGGTAGGGGAAGTAAACATAGTTGGCAGGGGGAGTAAACAGAGTTTGTAGGGGAGGTAAACAGAGTTTGTAGGGGAGGTAAACAGGAAGTAAAAAGTTGTTAGGGGAAGTAAACAGGAAGTGAACAGTTGGTAGGGGAAGAAAACAGGAAGTAAACAGAGTTGCGTTCTGTCGTTGGCAGTCTTTGATGTCCTCTTGCAAGCCCCATTTTGAGATCCCCAATTTGAAGCAGAAAAGTGGAGATTTGTTGGAATGCTTTACTGCCCTCCATTTTCAACTGTTTATAATATTCTTCTGTGTCTGCATATTTTCTCTGTGCACATTACTCATCAGAATAAAAAAAGGAACTATGAAAACCTCGACCAACTGTCCTTTGACAACAAGCGAGGACCTAAGGTATATTTGCATGGTCAATGCACGCCGCCCACCAACTTTCCAAACGTAGCAACTAGAATCCAGCCAACTAATCACCAGCCAATCCAGAAATGCCCTTCTCTCTTGGTAGCACGTGGTTTTTTCTTTTTTTCTTTTTTACTTTGAGGCATTTTCCTATGATTTCAATGAAGAATGGTTTGGTTATGGAAAGAACTATAATTTTCGCTTCCCCCCAACCCTCCACCCCCCCCCCCCCCAAAAAAAAAACAACGTTCAAATGAACAGCGTTCCACTTTTAGTATTTTATTTTTGTTCTTCCTTCGACAACAGGAGTGCATGTTCTCAGGAAAAACACACAACCACAACCACAAACACACACAAACAAAAACACAAAAACAATATCGTTTGCTCTCGTGGGACTAAAACAACTTCTCCCACACTAGATCTCTTACACTGATATATTTCTACCCTAGAATTTTCTCTTCTCTGTAAGGGCGAAACAGGACCCCGCCCACTTCACTATCCCTTCACCCGTTTTTAGTTCCTGGTTGCATCGACCTTGTTCTCCTCCCTACCTAACGTGCACGTTCTTCTTTGGAGCCTTGATAACCCTCAGTTTGCATGCGAAAAATGCAAAAGTTCCCCTCTCCCCCTCCAAGCTTTTTTTTTTATTTTTTTATTTTTTTAGTTGAGCCGATTTCCCTGGATCGCATTCCTTAATGTCCCATCTTCCTTTTTCAACCACAAGCGTCCAAACCAAGCAGGTAAAGTGGGAGCAGGGTTCTGAGGTAGGGGTAAGTAGCTGGCTTGACTTATTTTGTGCCCCAATCACAGGCAGAGAAAGTTCTCCAGTTCAGCCAAGAGACTAACTTAACTGCCCTGCTGCTGGAGGCTAAAGAGCTGGAGGCCCGTGTCATCATCCTGTCCGCCAGGTAAGAGGCCTCTACTGTCCACCAGGGCTGGGTGGATAGCCACCAATCACGTCAGGGCTAGGTGGATGGCCACCGATCACGTCAGGGCTGGGTGGATGGCCACCAATCGCGTCAGGGCTGGGTGGATAGCCACCAATCGCGTCAGGGCAGGGTGGATGGCCACCAATCACGTCAGGGCTGGGTGGATGGCCACCAATCACGTCAGGGCTGGGTGGATGGCCACCAATCACGTCAGGGCTGGGTGGATGGCCACCAATCGCGTCAGGGCCGGGTGGATGGCCACCAATTACGTCAGGGCTGGGTGGATGGCCACCAATTACGTCAGGGCTGGGTGGATGGCCACCAATCACTTCAGGGCTGTGTGGCTAGCCACCAATCACGTCAGGGCTGTGTGGATAGCCACCAATCACCACAGGTTTTAGTGTTGATAGTCATACTTCTTCACACCCAGTCTGTTCTTATTGGCAGTCCATCTGACATTCTTTTAATTAATTTGTTATTTCTCCATTATCTAAATCTATTTTACTAATTCCTCACCCATTTATTTATTTATTTAATTTCTACGGTGGCTTAGGAGTAGTTATATGGGCGCATGTGAAGTTCGGTGACGTTAAAACAACAGAGACGTTCAAACGGCTGCATCAATAAAATTTGATTGAACTCTATCTTGACTAAATTGATAGCATGTCACGGTTATTACGGTACGCAAACCCAGCCGGCCGACTTCGAAAAGAATATTTCTGTGTTCCAGCGAAGAGGACGCTGCGTCTGTTTACAAGGCGGCCCGCTTCCTCAACATGACGGGGTCCGGTTACGTGTGGCTGGTGGGCGAACGAGAGATGTCCGGTAAAGCCCTGAGCGAGGCGCCAGACGGTACGTACGGCCGTTTCCCCAGCAGGCACCGGGAAAAGAGCTCCGACCGTTGATATTGTGTCGGGTCGTTCTGCTCTGCTATGATACGTTGAGTTAGGAAAGCTAATTATCTCGGAGGAAGATTCGTAGTCGTGTTGACATTTTTGTTTGTTAAATGTTCAGCGTTTAAACATTTAAGCATTTGACATGTTTAAAGGTTTAAATGAGTCACGTAACATATTCCACAATCCTCATCTTTCGTCAACTGTGTGCCTCCTTACTGACAACCTGTAGCATACAGCGAGTGATTCATATTTTCAAACCCTTGAAAATGTTTGCCTATAAATATCAGGTTGCCTGTAGCTACTCTGAATTCATTTTTCTATTTTGAAAAAATAATAGCTTGGTTCTCATGAGTTTATGAAGGGAGTTTTGCAACCCCCACATTGAAGTGTAACTGAAATAGAATGGTAAGCAACAACAATTCTTTCTGTTTGTTTCTGGAAATGCGAAACGAGTCCCACGTAACTATGTCACTCAATGTTCACAAAATGTTTGCGTCTTCCTTAGGCACTTAAAACACTTCCAACCCTCTCGAGGAAATCCATGTCCTGTCTGTCTGAGCACCTGGTCCAGTCTCCTCCATCCATCACCTGTGGCTTCCATGACGAGTCCGCGAGACGTTTTGGACCCGTTTGCAATAGAGAAACTTAGCTGAAGTTGGATCGATGCTGTGAATTGCATATCAATTCTAATAGGTTTGATGTGTGTTAGTTTCCCACTCGCCCACAGCATTGCCTGTTCTTCCCAACTTGGTTCCTCAGAAGGTGGGGGGGGGGGTTCTAGAATTGAATATATCCAACTTCAAGGGACTCTCTTGTATGCCGGGCAAAGTCAAGTAAAAACTTCATAAAGATATGGATCCATTACTATTTGAAATCGTTGACTATTCTCATGATGGAGATCACGTTCAAAATAATACTTTGTGATCTCTTGATATCCCAGTCAGAACGAGGCAACAGACAAAACCTCATTCATTAAAACCTCATCAAAACCTCATCAAAAGCGTCAAAGTATTGAGGTTGGATCCTTGCTCAGATCTTTGCTCACGGTTACGAACCTCGAGACCCTATAAGTTTTCCACTGCAAAAGGCTCCTGAATGTTTGTGTTCAGGCTGGTCACTGATTGGTTGTTTTTTGGCCCCGTTGGTAAGCGCAGGTCTCATTGGCCTCCAGCTCATAAACGGCAAGAATGAGTCGGCGCACATCACTGATGCTGTGGCCGTGGTGGCTCAGTCCATCCAGGAGCTGTTCGAGAAAGAGAACATCACAGAACCCCCCAGAGGCTGCGTCGGAAACACCAACATCTGGAAAACAGGGCCTCTGTTTAAGCGGTGGGTGAGGCCTGAGCACACACACAGACACACAGACACACACACACAGAGTGACTTACACATACACACACACGCAGACACAGAAACACACACACATACATACACAGACACACACACAGACACTCACACACATACATACACAGACACACACACACACACACACACACATACATACATACATACACACACACACACACAGAGACACACACACACAGACATACACCGACAGACACACACACACAGACACACACACAGACTTACACACACACACGCACACACACACATGCACACACTCTCTCACTCCCCCTGTTTCTCTACGCCTCAATCTTCCTCCGTCTCTCTTCATTGCTTTCTGTCTAACTCAGTCGCGTTCTCTCCCTTATCCTCTGCATCTCTCCAATCTAACTTTCATCCGTGTGTCTGGGATTCAGGGTTCTGATGTCATCCAAGTACCCAGAAGGCCTCACAGGACGCGTGGAGTTCAACGACGACGGAGACAGGAAGTTTGCTCACTACAGTATCCTCAACTACCAGAAGACTCGACTTGTTCAAGTCGGCATCTACAACGGAACGCAGGTCAATGAACAGTCTCTTCTACCTCTCACAGTCACGCCACTGTCTAGCCCCTGTCTAGCCCCTGCTAGCCACTGTCTAGCCCCTGTCTAGCCCCTGTCTAGCCCCTGCTAGCCACTGTCTAGCCCCTGCTAGCCACTGTCTAGCCCCTGCTAGCCCCTGTCTAGCCCCTGTCTATCCTGTTACCGCGCCTGGCATCTTCAGCCAGGCACTAATGAACAGTAAACGTGTAAAAACTAAAAGTGAGTGAGTGACCAGTAAAAGACACCAAAGACAGCGCCCGTTAGGCCAAACCAGCTGAAGCTGTAGGGTGTCAAACACTCCTTTTCACAAACGCTGTCAGCTTTCTGCTAACGTGTTTCCGCCACGCGGCAGGTGGTCATGAATAATCAGAGGAAGATCATCTGGCCAGGCGGGGAGACAGAGAAACCACGAGGCTTCCAGATGTCGACCAGACTAAAGGTACCTTGTCCCTCTCTCTCACTCTGTACAACGTTCTGTTACTGTGTCCCTCTCACTCTGTCCAACGTTCTGTCACTGTGTCCCTCTCACTCTGTACAATGTTCTGTTACTGTGTCCCTCTCACTCTGTCCAACGTTCTGTCACCCTGTCCCTCTCTCTCTGTACAAGGTTCTGTCACCTTGTCCCTCTCACTCTGTACAAGGTTCTGTCACCTTGTCCCTCTCTCTCTGTACAACGTTCTGTCACTGTGTCCCTCTCTCTCTGTACAACGTTCTGTCACTGTGTCCCTCTCACTCTGTACAACGTTCTGTTACTGTGTCCCTCTCACTCTGTCCAACGTTCTGTCACCTTGTCCCTCTCACTCTTCACTCTGTACAACGTTCTGTCCTATTTACTTGGTTTTTAAACAACAACAACAATCACTTTTCATAAAATCTGTATTTGGATGTTTGTTGTATTTCCGATCTGGGTTTATGCTGAGAGTGTGTGTTCACTGTGTGCGCGTGTGCTGAGAGGATGTGTGTGTATCTGTATGTGTGTGTGTATTTGTGTGTGTGTGTGTATGTATGTGTGTGTGTGTGTCTGTGTGTGTGTGTTGAGAGGGTGTGTTCACTAAGGGTGTGTGTGTGTATATCCGTGCTGAGAGGGTGTGTGTGTCTGTGTGTCTGTCCTGTGTTTGGACAGGGGTCTTTTCTAAAAGGACTTTCTTGGAAACTAACACCCTCCTTGCAGAACGTGCTTGAGTTCCCACTAGGTGACAGACAACCAATCCATCTCTCTCTTCCGGGTCTGTTGCAGATAGTCACCATACACCAGGAGCCGTTTGTGTATGTCAAACCCACTATGCAGGATGGAACCTGTAGTGAGGAAAAAGCACTTAACGGAGTAACTATTAAAAAGGTGATCTGCACTGGACCTAATGAGACCATCCCAGGTAACACAACAGGGGCGTTTATGATGTCACTGTGCTTTAACTACGCTCTCCAAACACCAACTGGAGATGCATACATATATATTTGTCCATGGAATGAGAGATTGGTTATTATTTATGGTAGTGCAGTGTGAGTCTCTGTAGCGCCTCCGAAAGTCCAAAAGATGACAAGGAAAAGGGTGGATGGATTAAGGTGTCCCGTCCCGAATATAAGAGCCTGAATGGTGTACGCAGTGGCCTGCCCCCCCCAAACAAAGGCGCCCCCCGCTCCACAAACAGAGTGCCAGCCCCCATAAGACGTGGGAAAAAAGAACCTCTCCGGGGAAATTGAACAAAAAAAAAATAAGAGTAAGGGGCCGTCCGCTGTGTGCGCCCCCCGCTGTCGCCCGTCGCTGCGCACGGGTTGCGTGGGCTTGTGGTAGACCGCGCGGTGCGTCACCTCGCTCGAAAAATGAGATGACGGTGTATATATATGCAACTGTGCGCTTGTCGTCTCGCGTATATGAAAATGTCCCAGCCACGCTCACCATTTCGCGCTCTGTGTAGTGTGCACCAAAACTTTGCTTTGATGTGATAGAATAGATGAAAATGACCACTGCATTGGCGCGACTCGGTGCCGTCGCTGACCCACATCAAAACAGGTTATTTGGCTTTGTGTAAATTGGTGTATGAGAGCTAAATAGCATGGATTGTGGGATGTTGCGGCCGGAGGGTGTTGTGTGTGTGTGTGTGGCCATGCTGTTGTGTGTGTGTGTGTGGCCATGCTTGTGTGTGTGTGTGTGGCCATGCTGTTGTGTGTGTGTGTGGCCATGCTGTCGTGTGTGTTTGACCATGCTGCCGTGTGTGTGGCCATGCTTGTATGTATGTGTGCGTGTGTGCAGGTGTGTGACCATGCATGTGTGTGTGACCTTGTGTGTGTGTGGCCATGCTGGTGTGTGTATGGCCATGCTTGTGTGTGTTTGTGTGTGGCCATGCTTGTGTGTGTTTGTGTGGCCATGCTTGTGTGCCTGTGACCATGCGTTTGTGTGTGTGTGACCATTAAGTGTACCATAAGCATACCATTCATGGCTGCTTCTGTATTGCCAAACAGTGCAAGCATGAGTTGGTGTGTGTCCAGATAGCAGTGGATTACTTATATCCAGTTTGTGTGTACGTGTAAATGTTTGGGTGTTGTTGGCTAGTGGTAAAAATGTGTGTGTTTGCTTGTGTGTGTGTGTGTGTGTGTAAATGTTTGGGTGTGGTTGGTTGTTTGTGAAAATGTGTGTGTGTTGTGGTGTTCGTGGCGCTAAGGCATTCCTCAAACATATCAACAATAAAAGAAATAGCTGTTTTCCCTCTAGAGTGATTGTAACTTGTAATCTTTGCTGTTCTGGTTACAGGTCGCCCAATCGTTCCCCAATGTTGCTTTGGGTTCTGTGTGGACCTCCTCATCAAGCTGGCTGGAGACATGAACTTTACGTACGAGGTCCATCTGGTGGCTGATGGGAAATTCGGGACACAGGAGCGGGTCAGTTTATTTTGGAAATGGAAGCAGTTATATTTTCAGCGTTAGTAAAAAAAAAAAAGAGTTAGCTCCAAAACTCAAACAATGTCCATATGAAAGTCTATAAAGCCATGTTTTAAACACTCCTTGCTTTTTAGACTTCTACATACAGTACATTGCCCATTTTTATTGTCCAATTCAATGCGTTAACCGTATCCACTTACTAACTGCCTATATAATATCTGACCCTTTGACTGGCTGACTTACAGATCTGAGCTGCAGTACATACAGTCTGCAGAAAGTCAGAATTGTGTTCAGTCCCACAGGTACATCCATGTTGTTTAATCCAGGTGTTCCTCACCTGACACGGCTCAACAAACAGCACGTACCGAACGGAACCTTTCCATCAAACACGATTCCAAACCACAATCCCTCCGACCTCTTTCTGAAAACCTTTTCAGTTTGTGTGCGTTCGTTGCTGATCACAGGACCTCCCCGCCGATGTCTCTCTCCAGGCTAACTCCGAACAAGGGCGGATTCTCGCTAAAGGTCCTGTTGGCTGTGTAAACGTCCGACCGGGTCATTTGACCCGCTTGTGTCTTGTGATCGCAGGTAAACAACAGCAACAAGAAGGAGTGGAATGGAATGATGGGGGAACTCCTGGGTGGGCTAGCAGATATGATCGTAGCCCCGTTGACTATAAACAATGAACGAGCTCAGTACATCGAATTCTCCAAACCTTTTAAGTACCAAGGCCTGACAATCCTAGTTAAAAAGGTACGTGTTTACTTCACTTTCTTCCTTTATTATCTATTATACTAGATCGTATACAGTAGACCAGAGTTAGGATCTGAGATTAACAGGCTACAACAATTCAATTTAAGTGCAGTAATGTCAGTTAACAACAAGTAATTTGGGCTTGCAAATGTTTATCAAAATAATGTGTCGTTCATGCATCACTCTCTCTGGTGTACATTTCAACAGGGTTAAATTCACTTCAAATTGGAAAAACAAGATGATCACACTCAGCGTTACATGTAGAGTCCCTGCAGTGTAACTGTGATCAGGATGAGGATAGCGTCAGTGTGACTGTGATCAGGGTGACGCTAGCGTCAGTGTAACTGTGATCAGGATGAGGCTAGCGTCAGTGTAACTGTGATCAGGATGAGGCTAGGGTCAGTGTAACTGTGATCAGGATGAGGCTAGCGTCAGTGTAACTGTGATCAGGATGAGGCTAGGGTCAGTGTAACTGTGATCAGGATGAGGCTAGCGTCAGTGTGACTGTGATCAGGATGAGGCTAGGGTCAGTGTAACTGTGATCAGGATGAGGATAGCGTCAGTGTGACTGTGATCACGATGAGGCTAGGGTCAGTGTAACTGTGATCAGGATGAGGATAGCGTCAGTGTGACTGTGATCACGATGAGGCTAGGGTCAGTGTAACTGTGATCAGGATGAGGCTAGCGTCAGTGTGACTGTGATCAGGATGAGGCTAGGGTCAGTGTAACTGTGATCAGGATGAGGCTAGCGTCAGTGTGACTGTGATCAGGATGAGGCTAGGGTCAGTGTGACTGTGATCAGGATGAGGCTAGGGTCAGTGTAACTGTGATCAGGATGAGGATAGCGTCAGTGTGACTGTGATCAGGATGAGGCTAGGGTCAGTGTAACTGTGATCAGGATGAGGCTAGCGTCAGTGTGACTGTGATCAGGGTGACGCTAGCGTCAGTGTAACTGTGATCAGGGTGACGCTAGCATCAGTGTGACTGTGATCAGGATGAGGCTAGCGTCAGTGTGACTGTGATCACGATGAGGCTAGGGTCAGTGTAACTGTGATCAGGATGAGGCTAGGGTCAGTGTGACTGTGATCAGGATGAGGCTAGGGTCAGTGTGACTGTGATCAGGATGAGGCTAGGGTCAGTGTGACTGTGATCAGGATGAGGCTAGGGTCAGTGTGACTGTGATCAGGATGAGGCTAGGGTCAGTGTAACTGTGATCAGGATGAGGCTAGCGTCAGTGTGACTGTGATCAGGATGACGCTAGCATCAGTGTGACTGTGATCAGGATGAGGCTAGGGTCAGTGTGACTGTGATTTTGATGTGTTTGCAGTTAAAATCCCTCGCAGTACGCTGGACTCGTTCATGCAGCCGTTTCAGAGTACACTGTGGTTGCTGGTGGGACTGTCGGTTCACGTGGTGGCGGTGATGCTTTACCTACTAGACCGGTTCCAGGTACAAGGACGGAATGTGTGTGATGTGTGTGTGTGCGCTGCTGTATGAGTGTATGTCATGTCCGATATGTTTGTGTGTGTGTGGTCCATGTGTGTGCGTGTGTGTGTGTCCATGTGGTGTGTGTGTCCATGTGTGCGCGAGTGTGGTGTCTGGTGTGGGTCCGTTGCATGGGTACGAGTGTGTATGTGTGAGTGTGTATTGCTGGGTGTGTTCATGTCTGTGTGTGTCTGTGTGTGTCCTTGCGTGTGTACGAGTGTGTATTGTGAAGTGTGTATGTATCCTGTGTGTGCTGTACATGTGTGTGTCCGTATGTCTGCTGTGTGTCTGTGTGTGTCCTTGTGCGACGGACGCGGCGGACGAGATCGATATGTAGCGGTACGTCGGCGAGCCAAAGCACGGGGACAGCGCCGAAACAGGAACCGCAGCCGACGGCGCGGCTGTGTACGACAGTGTGTACTGTGTGAGTGGTGTGTGTCCGGTGTGTGTGTTGTGTTGTGTTAGTTCTCAATGCGTCTTTAGTGTGGGGTCAGTGTGTACAGTAGGTTGCTGAAGGCAACAGCTCTTCCCTGGGTCGTGACTGGAGAGAGAGGCTGAGGCGGAGGACAGGCTCTGCTTATTCCACAGCCCTGTCGCTGGACGCTCTCCCTGCTCGTTCCCCTGTCGCTGTTCTCTTTCCCAACACTCTGTTCCTCCTCTCTCCCTCTATCGCCATCAGGCTCTCCTCCTCTCTCCCTCTTTCTCCCTCTCTCTTTTCTCCATCCCTCTCTGTTTTTACTCTCTGTCTCTCTCTCTCTCTCCTCTCTCTCTCTCTTCTTCTCTCTCTCTCCTCTCTCTCTCTCCTCTCTCCTCTCCTCTCTCCTCTCTCTCTCTCTCTCTCCTCTCTCTCTCTCTCTCTCTCTCTCCTCTCTCTCTCTCTCTCTCTCTCTCTCTCCTCTCTCTCTCTCTCCCGTGTCATTGGCTCTTCCCCTGCTACGCCGCTCGTGTCGACTCCCTCCCTGCCTGAGGTGGCCGTGATGTCCAGATCTCTGTCCTCTCACTCCCTCCTCCCTGTCCTGTCACTCTGTTTCCTGCTCCTCCAGCCCGTTTGGAAGGTTTAAAGTGAACAGTGAAGAAGAAGAAGAAGACGCCCTCACCTTGTCGTCCGCTATGTGGTTCTCCTGGGGAGTGTTGCTCAACTCCGGGATAGGAGAAGGTACGGTGTACAGCGCTACACAACAGCACTGCCAAGCTTCAACAATGACACATAGCTTAGCCTGGTTTATTTGATCGTAACTTAGCTCATCTTAGGTTGTTTTAGTTTAGTTAAGTTTAGCTTATTTTATCTTATTTTAGCTTGTGTTAGCTTAGCTTGTTTTAGCTTACTTTGGCGTATCTTATCTTTGCTTATCTTAGCTTGTTTTAGCTTAGCTTATCTTACCTTGTTTTAGCTTAGTTTAGCTTAGTTTATCTTACCTTGTTTTAGCTTAGTGTAGCTTATCTTATCTTAGTTTATCTTACCTTGTTTTAGCTTAGTGTAGCTTATCTTATCTTAGTTTATCTTAGCTCGTTTTCGCTTAGCTTATGTTAGCTTGTTTTAGCTTAGTTTAGCTTATCTTATCTTAGTTTAGCTTAGCTTGTTTTAGCTTAGCTTATGTTAGCTTATTTGAGCTTGTTTTAGCTTATTTTATCTTAACTTTTTAGCAAAAGCAGGTATGAAACCACTCCTGGGTTCTGTTCTCTGCAGGCGCGCCGCGCAGCTTCTCAGCGAGAATCCTTGGCATGGTGTGGGCCGGGTTTGCCATGATCATAGTGGCATCCTATACTGCCAACCTGGCTGCCTTCCTGGTGCTGGACCGGCCTGAGGAGCGCATCACCGGCATCAACGATCCGAGGGTCAGCTCACACACACACGGACACACGGACACTGACACTAACACACACATGGACAGACGCACACGGACACTGACACTAACACGCACACGCACAGACACACACGGACACTGACACACGCATGGACACAGGCACAGACATGGTCACACCTGTTCCAAACCTGCTCTGTGGAACTGGAACTCTAGTGACTGCCATAACCACATCTCTGCCTCTCTCTCCCCCCTTCTCCCTCTCTCCCTCCATCTCCCCCCCCTCCCTCCCTCTCCCCTTTTCCCTCTCTCCCTCCTCCTCCTCCCCAATCTCCCTCCCTCTCCCCCTTCTTCCCTCCCTCCGCTCCCTCCCCTCCCTCCCACTCCATCCTCCCTCTCTCTCTCCATTCCTCCCCACCCTCCCCACCCCACCCCCTTCCCACCCCCCCTCCCTCCCTCTCCCCCCTTCTCCCTCCCTCCAGCTGAGAAACCCATCAGACAAGTTCATCTACGCCACGGTAAAGCAGAGCTCCGTGGACATCTACTTCCGGCGGCAGGTGGAACTCAGCACCATGTACCGCCACATGGAGAAGCACAACTATGAGTCTGCCGCTGAGGCCATCCAGGCCGTACGCGACAAGTGAGTGATGGCCGGGCCGGGCCGACCAAGTGTTGGGTCGGCCGGCTGGTCACGTTAGTCTAGCTCAGGTAGGGTCAGTTCAGCCAGAACCAGGGGGAGGCGATTTGGACCTCCGGACCACTGGGAAACCCCAGGCCTTTACTGCGGGTTCATCTCTCTGGTCCAGGCCCACCGGACAAGCTGAGCCAGAACCAGGCCCAGAGCAGGGTTAGATGTGAGGGTAGGGGGCGCCGGTGTCCCTGGGCTGCGAGCAAAGAGCTAACGTTGAGCTGAGGAGTTCAACTTTTTCAGGTTAAACCCAGACGAGCATCTTTGAGAGAGAGTGGTGGTGGGAATCCAATGGGGGATGCGCCCCTCGTCCGTCTGGATTTCATTGGGTCTAAATCGTCCGTAGATGCGGCTGGTAACACTGACTGACTCACACCCACGCGCTGGTGTGGCACGAAAAAAAAGGCTGGTGGGGTGGGATCGGGGATCCGTAATTGTGTTTGTAAATCACTGTACTGTTGCACCGTAACCCCCTCCTCCTCCCTCCCTCCCTCCCTCCCTTCCTGCCTCCTACTCCTCCCTTCCCACCTCCTCCTCCTGCCTCCCTGCCTCCCTCCCATCCACAGCAAGCTGCATGCTTTCATCTGGGACTCTGCGGTGCTGGAGTTTGAAGCCTCGCAGAAGTGGACCTTGTGACCACGGGAGAGCTGTTTTTCCGTTCGGGCTTTGGCATAGGCATGCGCAAGGACAGCCCCTGGAAACAGAACGTGTCCCTGGCCATTCTCAGGTCTGTCCCAGCCGAAGCTGCATTCAACTCTTTTCTTTTTTCGACGTTTTCTTTCTTTTTTCCCCCTTTTCAGCCATCCAAAATCGAACACATCGCCTCGTGTGAGCTATGTCTCTATCTGTCTCTCCATCACTGTCTGTCTGTCCAGCTATCTGTCTTTGTCTGTTTCACGTGCGCCAGTTGCAATCTGGCATGGAGCGACTAGCGACGCCAGCGACTCGCTAGCGTCTTCCTGTCAGGCCGATGTATAACGATCTCACTTTCTCCCCACTATTCCCCCCCGACCCCCTGCAGTTCCCATGAGAATGGCTTCATGGAGGACCTAGACAAAACCTGGGTGAGATACCAGGAGTGTGACTCAAGGAGCAATGCCCCAGCCACACTCACCTTTGAGAACATGGCAGGTATGGTCCCACTCTCAGACATAGAGAAACCTTAAAAGTGATTGGACAAAAACTGCAGTGGTAAAGGTACTGTAGCTTTTTTTTGTCCAATACCTTTAGCTTTCCGGTTGGTTTTTGGTGTGGGAGGGTGGGGGGGGTGGGGGGGGTGGCGGTCGTGGTGTGTGTGTCCCGGTGGATTTACGGAGCAGGTTGAGAAGCCTGCGAGCGTGCGCCCGCTGATCCGACGCGATCCCGTCCGGGGTCAACGGGCGTGGCCAAGTGGAGGGACAGCCACTCACAGGGCGTGTCTGTCTGTGTGTGTCCCGTCTTCCCGCAGGAGTCTTCATGCTGGTAGCTGGTGGCATTGCTGCAGGGATCTTCCTAATCTTTATCGAGATCGCTTACAAGCGCCATAAAGACGCCCGCAGGAAGCAGATGCAGCTGGCCTTTGCGGCCGTCAATGTCTGGAGGAAGAACCTGCAGGTAGAACCTCCTTCGCAGCCCACCTCCGCACACGCACACACCCAGGGAAGAGGGCTCCAGGTGGGCCAGGAGAGGCTGAACGAGCCCTTATCTCTCAGACCCTTCCTTCCCTCCAGGTGTACAACGCCACCCATCCCCACTTTTGTTTCAGTCTTTGGCTCTGCGGGAACCCAGTTCTCTTCGGGAATCACTGTCCCACAAACAGTGAAAGCACCCTCCTCCTCACATACACGTGCTACATTACCGGTCACAGTGGAGTTATCCCCTTCCACCTATAGGGTCCTACAGGTCCCTGAGAGGCCACGTTGCCCTTGTCTCTTGTCTGTGCCTGCAGGACAGCAAGGATGCTCCAGGGAGCCAGGTGCTGGGTCCGGCCGGGACCCCCTCGTTAGTACGTGAACCTAGCGGGAGTCATCTCCACCCTGTCACCGCTATAAGACCCAGCTAAAGGGTGCTGTGGACAGGCACGAGCTAGCAGAGTCTAGACTGGGCAGCTAAAGCTGAACAGTTGACTCTACTAGGAGTCACGCTTATTTTTCTCATTGGATTAGAGCCATGTGCTGACAGCAACATGGGATGAACTCCAGAAATAGAGAGTTTAAACCCAACCGTCGATGTACCTGTCTGAAAGCAAAGCACACTCTAAAATGTCAATGTTTTGACGTGCATCGCTATATATCTTCAACGCACCCCCCTCCCTCCCCGCTGACCCCCCTCACGTGATAATGACCATCAGATCATAATCACTGGGAGATTCTGCATGCCAGGGTGCTCTTTTTCAAAGCAGTGGCCTCTTCAAACCCATCCTAAAAACCATCCGGGGCCACACTTGAGTTGGGTGCTCCACCCGGCCCTCAGCCGGGCCAGCCACAACGTGTCGCTCTTGTCAAAGGGCGCTTGGCAACACTGCAGCATGGGTTGGATCGGGAGGGGGGAAGGGGGGCGGGGCGCATAAACACACACAGAACCACACACACGCTGACAGGCAGCGAGTCCTGTGAGCGTGTGATGTGGCTCCAGAGGGAGTCACCTCAGCCCGGTAACAGCCCGGTAACGGCCCGGTAACAGCCCGGTAACCGCCCGGTAACGGCCCGGTAACCGTCAAGTAACGGCTCTTTGGTCTTTGTCATCCCTGGGAGGAAAACAGGGCCTCCTGTGTGATGTCAGCAAATCGATGTCCTTCTCCGTCAGAGTGTCTGACTGCCGTAACCGTGTGTGCGTGTGTCTGGATGGACACGCATACAACACACACACACACAGTTGGCTGATGGCGTGTGGGGGGCGGGTTTAACTCACTGGGGAAGGACGAGGCCATGCACAGCTGTGGGCTCTGCTAAGGCAGAGCAGGGAGTCCAGATGGAGGGTTTTTACAGATATGAGGGTCGTGCTGATGCACTAAGATGGCTCCAGCCATGCGCATGATCCTTCTTAGCATCTTTCACTGCTGGCCCGGAGGCTATGGAGGGAAATCTTTTATTCTTCACACAAAACCGCTGAAACAGCCGTTATTGAGTCTCATTCAGAACAGGGAGACAGGGAAGAGAATGGGATAGCCAACGTACAGCTATGCTTGCATTACGTAAACATTTAGATCAGACTCATGCTTCTGTGATATTGTTGTAGTGAATTTATTTATTTATTTTTATTTACAAAAGAAGCATTATGCGTTAGCACATTAAAAAGCTGTTTTGAATTGTAGAGCTATTCTGGAACTTTGTGGCTGATCTGAAGCAGGGTTTTAAAATGACTGTCTATGTAGCCTGTTCCTTCCTCAGTGACGTTTACAAGCAGGTGTCTGTGTTTTGTGGCATCATTCCAACTGCTTGTGTGTGTGTACACTTTGTGTGTATACATACTTCTGAAGGTAGCTGGATGTAGCTTGCTAACCCTACAGGATGTGTACTTCTGAATAACTGCTTTCTAGCTGGGTTTTGCCTACAGCTTCCCATTATGATTGAGAACTACATTACCCAACATGCCACCTTCCATCGCTTCTAACACATAGGTAGAGATCTTTGAAGTACAGGCGTGTTTGGTGAGCTCAATCTGTCCTCACTGCCAGGATGACAGCGTCTCTCTTAACGGTTGTCCCCTTCGGAGGGGTGGGGCTTATTCAGAAGTACACTTCCTGTAGGAGGAAGGGAAATTGTGGAGGAACCAAAGCTGACGACGATGATGCTAACGATGGTGCGACGATGCACTACCGCTGTTTCCTGTTTGGGACAGGAAGCTACGTGACATGTCTATTGTGACGCTGTCTGGGGGGCCATTTTGCTTTGCATGGCCAGGACTGTGCGAACGCAACACCACACCAGCGGTCTGAATTGGCTCATTTCCTGTGAGGACACACAACTCACAAATAAAGGACAAAAAGACCCAAGGAAAGACATACAAAATATGTCGATAAAACCCTGAAAAATCAGTGTTGACTTGCATTGATTTTTAAATTTATTTGATAGATTAGACCATCCCGTGTATGAACCAATGACCGTGGAGTGCCTTGGAACGTTTTCTAACATTATCTACCCTCTTTTAACAGGAAAAAATGTTGGTCTTTCCTGCTTAGTACAGAGTGTCACCATGTTCTCCTGATTCCCTCTGCCAGTCACTTCCAACCATCATGAACGCCAGATAACAGACACTCACCTCTTAATGCTACTCCATCAAGAGTGTGAAACGGTTTGGGTTTCTAAAGCAGGGCTCAGAACTTTTTGCAAGGGGCTCAGTCAGGTGACCCAAAGAGCAGGTGTTGTGCAGGTCCAGTGCTGGCCTGAGAATGAACATCACGCTTTTTGTTTGGTGTTTCTTATCCTGCTACTTCTTCCTCCACCCAGATCTCCCCATCTATGTCCCCCTTTTTGTGCATGTTATGAAATTCACACCACACCTGCCCTGTTAGAAAGGCCTCCCTTGTCTCTCCTTACGACCAACTTCAGACCCTCACACTACAGTATTGACCTCTTAACTGCTTTGAACCCTGGCTTGTAAAAACATCGCTATTACGATGACAACTTTGATTTTTCAGTAGCCTCCACCTCCACCTCCAGTCCATTAGATGAGTGCATCTCATTCTAACACAGCCTCTTTGGGTTAAACAGCAGTCTGGCACAGAACAGACATCAGGACATCTAGCTTTCCACCCTAGCGTGTGAGGTGAATTTCTGTTATACCAGACTCCAAGGTATAACAATGAAAATGGCTTTAGCTGATGACTTAATATCATACTTATCTGTTGTTATTCTGTTAACAAATTGGCATGTCCTTTTAGTGGCTTTTCTAAGCTTCAATATGTTGGTTTTTTTTACACCTTCGCTTGGCTTTAGATGTGGATGTTTCTGTTGCTAGCTTCGATGCTCGCTTCTTTGTTTAACTTTACGCTTTTCGGCTAAAAAGGATCTTAAAGTTTGAAGTTCTCTTAAAAGCTAAGTGGATGGATGTTGATTTACTTTTCTTTTCTCCTCCCCAACGCAGCCCTCTTCCTCTCTAGAGACACAAGATGTAAGAGTACCTTAATACAAGCTTTCTGCACACTAACACCTCAGTCATGCGCTCAGTCATGTAGAGGCGTGGGAGTAGTCTAGCTGTCAAGGACATGCTTGGAAGGAGGGAAGGCCGTCATTTTGGCGCTTTGTAATGTTGTAAGGACATGGCCAGAAAACCTGCGTTTGACAAGGGTTCAAGGGGAAAAGCCCTTTTTGAATTGTATGTGATTTTGTAGATCTTGAGATATGGGTTCTGTTTATTGCTAGGTTTTCGGATATTTTAATATGCTTATCTCTGGTTAAGCTTCTTTTCATTCATTTTTTTCTCTCCCTCGAATGGGATTGTAATATCTCTGGGGCATAGAGGTTTAGAGGTTGGTATTGTCTACGGTTAAATTTTAAACGGATGTGTGTGTGTGTGTGTGTATGTGTGAGTGTGTGTGTGTTGGATGAGACGACTGTCTCTCAGAGTAGCACAGGCATCGCTCACACTCTCCTAATGGTCCATTTCCCAAACCATTCCAATGCATTCCTGTAGGGGGCACTTAACATGATGGGGTGCTCGGCTGTAACAGGAGAAGGATAGGAAAACCCCATCTTGTTTACACGGATCTCTGATTCCTACCACTGTGACAAGGCAGAGTCTAGCCATAGGGACTGTAGAGGTTGTACACGCCACACTCTTTCACCTTCTCTCCCCTTCCTACGATAGAACGTACACCTCTTCTTTGGTGCGTTTGACACGCGTAGGAAAGGACGTTCGAAACACGAACCTCTCGCCATCGTTACAACCCGAGAAATAGGATGATGAACACGGGGGAGGGGGAGGGGGGGGGTTTAGAGAGAGAGACAGAGAAAGAGAGAGTGGGTGAGGCTGAAACCAAAGTGTCAGTCCCGCCCGAGAACACAAATAATATTTCTACATATATTTATTTTAGGATAGGAAAAGTGGTAGAGCAGACGCCGAGCCCAGACAGAAAGCCTCTTTTAGGTCCATCAGTACCACCCTGGCCTCCAGCATCAAGAGACGTAGGCCCTCCAAAGAGACGGTAAGAATATGAAGGAGCAACAGCTCCTCCCTCCTCCTCCTCCCTTCTCCTCCTCCTCCTCCTTCTCTTTTCTCTCTATCTCTCTCCCCCTGTCTCCCTCCCTATTGTCTCTCTCTGAGGTCTCTCTTCACCCTCTGTCACCTGCTCCGCCATACCCATCTCCTGAGTACGACAGCTCTTCATCCCTCTCTCGCTCACGTGTCTGTCAGTCAGCCATCGCGCAGCCATCCAGACGCCATCTGTAGGTGGGCGCCCCCTGCAGGACGGTAGGAGCAGTGCAGGAGGCAGGTCAGACCAAGGACAGGGCTCTGGGGGAGGTTGCGTATGGGGACTCTGGAACAGCAGCTGTTGGTGAGGCTGGGCCAGGTTGGGTTTTGGGGCTGAATGGGAATTAGAGGCTCTGGTTCTGGAGTATTGGACCGATAAAACCAGTACTGTCTGTGTTGTTCTGTTTTGGCTGCTTTTCTTTCCTGCCACGTGATTTCAGATGTGGTTACCTACTTTTGTCTCCTCTGTGACGTTGTGATGTGCGTGTGCGTGCGTGTGCGTGTTTATGTGTGTTTTGTTCTCTCGTCCCCTTTGATCGCTTTGATCCATCTTCTTCCACTGAAATCCTGCGCTTCCTTGGTTGTCGTTTCAGCTCGTGTTAGTTTGGTTTGGATGACAAAGCATGCACCAAACGTTTAATCCTTCACAAACATTTTTGAAGATGGCAATGACTGGAGTTGGTCAACTGAAAATACACTAACATCTAACTATACCTACAGATCGTTTATTTCAGGATCGCTCCCTCACCTTCTTGGATTCAAACCAGTGGTTTAACTCTAGACTTCCTTTGCCTTGTCTCTTTTTGTTGGTTGTGTCGCAAAATCGCATCGTCTCACAGACGAGAACAAGCTTTATTTTGATGTCTTCATCCTGTCAAATGTGCATGTCTTGAAAGGATTTTACTTTTAGGTGGATGACATTCCAGATCGTTCTCCTGTCGTCTTTGTCTCTCTGTCTTTTTCGGCTCGAGAACCTTTTGAAGCATCGTTCCCGCCCTGCGCAGGAACAGCAAACTCTCATTGCGTCGGCAGCAAAGTTATGAGCCACCAGGAAAAAAACAAAAGCCACCTAATTTATAGACACTTCCAGAACTCTTTCTGAAAATGTATTTCCTGTGAAGGCCTCCTTTGCTGCCGCACAATGCGAGCGCGAGGGTTGTAGGAAATGCTTCTCTGCCCTTCAGTCTTCTACACAGATGAGAAGTGTTCCGCCTCACCAATAACGATCTCTGCTCTCCTGGTCACGTCGCTGCCTAAGTCAGTGACCAAACCTCAGCTGTGTTGGAAAAGCCAGCAATCGGGTCTACAATTAGCCACAAGGCTAATTCACTTCTTCACTAGTTTTTTTTTTTTTGGGGGGGGGGGGGTGGGGGGGGGGGGGCGTCAAACTGATCATTGTGTGTCGGTTTGATTTTTGGTCGTCTATTCCTCTGCTCTTATGTCTGCTGTATATTCTGTGGATGTTCTCAAAGTGAACTGAATCGGCACTGCCCGTATTGCCGGTCTTGTTCTGTCCTGGAAGGCATTCACAAAAAGAAGTTTCAGTTCAATATAACCGTTGTCAGAGGTAACGGATTCTAGTTGCGTCTCGAACGCATTAACCAGAGAGACCGCGCGGACTTCCTAGCGGATGCTGCAAGGACCAGTTTAACGACAGATACACCATCCTCAGTCTTCGACCATTATTTTAATTTTATATAAGTGTTTCCTTCTTTTATATTGATGGATATCAATGGACTTTGACTGTCAGCGTCCCTCACCCACATGCCTCACCACACCTCTCTCTCGTCAGCATGCACCTCACTGTTCCTGTCCTCAGTGGTAGAACGTAGCAGTAGAAGCAGAACCTTGGTACACGTTTGCATTTTAAGTGTCGTTTTGTTTTAGAGTCGCATTTTAAGTGCCGTAGTCGTTTGTTTAAGATTGACGACGAGAAATGAAATGTCTCTCTTTAGAAGTCCCACCTGTTCCCCAACAGGGGGCGCTGTAAGTGCCAACGTTCAGAGTATCTTACAGAGGCCTAAACGGGTTTTTTAAGCTTAGTGATGATGCAACACTTCGTTCTAAGCGACGGACGGGACAACCTCTGCAACTGACGATGACATCACCAGATGTGTCGATTTGGTGCAGACGCTGCTCCGACGTCACTTAGCACGATCGTGCAATCATAAGAACTTATAAAACTCCATCGAATTGAATGCTGGAGTCAAGCATGCATGAGCTTATAGTGAGACACAATCTTACCTGGCATTCTGCCATTTGAGATACTGCTTTTTTATGATCAGGCTAAATTTATTCGATGAGAGATCGTAAATGGGATTCGATTTGATTTGAAGAGTTAAAAGTATGTGGATTAAATGAAAATGTACAATTGGGATGATCTCAGATTTATATGAAAGCTCAGCTCAATTCTAGGAGAATAGTTTTTCACATTAATTTGTGAACGTTTTCCAACTAAGAAGACTGAATCTGAATCCAGACAAAGTAAGGTGGATTCTAATTTACGTGTTGGAAAGCTCTTAAAATATTACAGGGAAGAGCATGCAGGAATATCATATTTTCTAGTATTGTAGAGAGAAAGTACGTCATGACGTGTCATAATTTAGACTTTGCAAGATAAGCGCATTACCGTGTTTACAATGGATCAGGAACGTATCACGGTGGCGGGTTCGCGATACCGCAACCCCGTTCCGTTGCCAAAGCAACCGTCCTTGGCATTGTAAACCACGGTGACAGCCATCACACCCAAGGCATCGCAAACAGTCGTTGAAACGTTCAAGCAACGCCATGCCCACGTCCGGGTTGCCATAGTAACCGTGCACCTGCACGGGGCTGGATGGTGTTTGGTGTTTTTGGTCACCCAGAACTAATGCAGCCCAGTAAAGAAACCCCTTTGCTCCACAAGAGCAGAGTTTATCTCAAGACTAAGAGCGAGAGCCTGACTGCAAAGCACTTTGAACCCGTCTTCATGACTCTTAAGACCAGGGTGCAATCCTATCATTTATCCCTCTTATCTGCTAAAACTAGTTAACTGCATGCTAACGACTTTGGGTAAAATAGGATATTCATTTTACCCACTGAGGTAAATGATTGCCCCGCCGTCTTCTGAGCAAAAGTTACCTGAACCGGTTCAAATTAGCTCAACACTCAGAACTTTAACTCTGTTCCACGCTAGGTATTTAACCCGCCTCAGGCAGAACAGACAGGCTCTGTGCTTCTATGGTTTACATATTCAACATATCAACCAACCAGCCTGCCTTCTTTATCTGTCTACACCTCAGTTCCTTCTGTCTGCCTGGGGAGGGTTACAGAACAGCTCTGCTTCTATCATTTCCCCTGGAAATGGAGCAGCGCTTTTCGTTTATGCTTTCCTAAGATGTAAGACCAAAAACAAAAAAAGACAAAAAAAGGATCACAGGCCTCGAGTAAGCGACTGATTATTATTTTTCCTTCTGTTTTCTCTCCTCTCCTTTTCTGTTCTCTCCTCTCCTTGTTCTCTCCACTTCTGCAGCAATATCCACCTACAGACATTACAGGCCAGCTGAACTTGTCAGACCCATCTGTCAGCACTGTGGTGTGAGAGGAAGAGAGAGAGAGAGAGAAGGGGGAGAGAGAGAGAAAGAGAGAGATGCGCTCTTCGGAGAGGAAGGAAGAACGATGGTTGGGGGAGACGAAGTTCATCTTCCAGTTCCCCTCTTTGAGCGAAGGTCTACAGCCCTGCTGAGGATGTGGACCATCTGTCTCCTTAGAAGAACAAGATGACTGTTTTTGCACCTTTTTAAAGATGTAACTCGTACGGTTAAAGGTAGTTCTAGTGTTCCAAGCTCAACACGCAGTCACACACTTATGTTACTGATATTTTAACTTTATCTTCTGTATTTTACTCTGCAAACTTAAGCTCGAATTATCTAGTTTTTGTCTTATAGCAGACGTTTGACCTCTTCTTGATTATATCTAGCAACACTTAAAATGTTCCTGTTTTAGAAAATCTGTTAAATTAGGTTACTTCTGTGGACAAAGAGTTTAGTTGCAGGTGCTTTACATATCATACTTTAACCTTATATCAAGAAACTAGAAGTACTATTATCAATTTCTCTACGACAATGTGCAGTAAGATAATGTAGGAACATGGGATCGTTAAGGAGCGCTTTTTAAAAACCACACAGTGTGTTAACTCATTTCTTTGATTTACATTTGTTAACCTTTGGCTGAGAAAGCTTTACTAGCAAGGGGATGGATTTGTGTCACTGTATAATCCCCAAGCTTCAATAGCAATGGAAATGAAACATGCATGTTTTTGTAAATGCATAAAATCAGATTTCTGTCGCAGGTTTTTGCCACATTGTGAGCTTTGATAACAGAATATAATTTTAATCTTTGAGTCTCTTATAATTGTTTGCCAAATGCACGTTTGTCAGGTATACTACCAATGAAATCCATGAACTCATTCACTCATTTTGTAACGGTCTGGTTCAAAGATGTAACTTTATCTGTGTATTCTCAAATGGCCAACGTCTAGTACCTTGGATCCAATCATTGAATGCCAAACGTTTTCCACTGAAACTGACTGTAATCCTGCCTGTTTGGGATTGCAAATGGTTGATATTCAGTCTCTTTGGTCCAGCCTCTGATCAGCACGGTCTTTTGGTTTGGTCCGGCCTCCCGTGAGACCATTCCGTAGTCGTTGCCATGGTAGCCCCCCCCCCATGTCTTGGAACATTCCACTCCCTCCTTCCTCTCTCAGTCTTTCTCATTTCCAGTCCTAAAGGGTTGCATCATGGGGTCAAGTTTTTCACCCAACCAGCACTTGGTCTTTCATGTAAAACCTCTTCTTGTTGCAGCAAAACAACATCCTGTTGCTGACTTTGAGATATTTTACATGAAGGAAGCTAAGTGTCTTGATAATTCAGTTAAACTTGCGGTCCTGGTTGGGACTGTTAAGTTGCGTACTTGTCTCTTTGGTTAGTTGCAAAAACTGGCCTTTTCCCAAACACTGGAGTTGAGAAACATGTTCTGCCCCGTGGAAATACAGCCATTCTCTCTGACTGGGAGGGCACTACACATGCTCTCTGACCCTAGAGGCGTTGCCGTGGTAACGCGTTGTCCTGTTCGAAGAATAGTTCCCTCTAAGCTTGATTGGCATGCGGGCTATTCAGAACCAACACTTCCAAGACAATGTGAATTTCGTTTTTTTTTTAAACAACAACAACATGTTTACGGTACGGTACGGAGTGGCTGAAATGAAATCTGTGTTGCTTGAAGTTGGCTACTTTGCGAGTGTCGCATACAAATCAATTTTCTTTTCTTTTTTTTTCTTTCTGTAAAGTGACCCAATAATTGGTTGGAATGCTTAATTTATAAATTACAGCATCATATTGGGGAACCAGATACCATTTGTGTGCGGAAAAAAGTAGAAAAAAAACATAGTTTAGTTCATGAATGTGAAACACATTATAATTTGAACCGTTGCTTTGGTTACTGTTCTCATTATGGTCTCTGCATGGTGAATGGTGGCAGTTTATCTGGATTGGTTCTGCTTTTTCTATGCTTTATGATTGATGAACATGGTAGTTGGTAACAGGTTGAGTTCATACAATGAATGCCATGTAAATTAGCCACAGAAATTTTAATCTGATATTTCAAATTGGGATTGGGGAAATTGTATTACACTTGTATAGTTGATTAGCCTATATATGCTCTGTCTAACACGAGTTTATCTTATTCATGAACACAAATACACAAAGTTATTTGTATTTTATCTCCTCAATTCTTATTAAGATGGCAAAACAATAGTTTTAACAGTCTTTAAAAGTAAATTATCGTATTTATAAAAGTTTACCTGTAAATAAATACCTACAGTATTGTACAAAGCAACTACATGTCGTTATGTATTTAATGGAAGTTAATCACTCTTTGTGACTGAAGTGGAGGCTACGTTTGAGGGCGCCTTACGTGTTGCATCGTGCAGGCAGGCTACATGGGTACATAACGCGTCATAAACCAATGAGAACGCTTGAAAGTGACGGTGCGGTTTGAAAACAAAATCGAATGTACCTGATTGTCTCAATAACAAATTAGCGTCACATTGTGGACCAATGATGCTACATCTCGTGCGCAGGTAGCGCGTGTTTATTTGGCTATGGGTGTGGCTTATCTGCACAGTGTCTGTTTTGTTTTCAGAGTCGTGTTGGGATTAATTAAAGATCAGATAACAGGGGTTGGTAGCTCCATTTTTCTTTCAGAATAAATTACAAGGTAAATTTAACGACACTGCGGAGATAGTATGTAGCGACTTGGTTAAGAATACTTTACAAATACAATACAAAAGAGTTGTCCGGAAGAATCGAGAGAATATTGCACCACTGTGCCATGTTAGTAACGGTCGCCAGGTACCAATAAGACTAAAAGTAAATTGCCTAATAATTCCTAATACAATTCCCGGAAAGAAGCTTCCTTTAGTACACGTTGCCAACTGTCAATTTCTTTCAGCTTTTTGGTGAGTTGTCTAACGCACTTCAGACACAGATTAGCTATGGCTTGTACAGGTGAATGTTAGATCCAGGGGGAGTGGGTTTGTTTTCAAATGAGTTTGGAACTGATTTTCTAATACCCGTGAATGGGGGAGTTAATCATGATGTTCTTAAATAAAAAATGTATTCGTGGGTTAAGGTAGGGTGGGGGCCGTTTTCAGAGCGTATAATTAAACCTACGCCCCTAGTCACAAGTTATGAAGCGAAACTGGTAAAGTGAGTACGCCTATGCATTCTCCTTTATAGTGTTAGTCTGTCCTCAGTCTGAGAAACATAGATCCAGTCTCTCATGTGATGGTCGAGTCCGAGCCATGGATCCACATGGGAGATACGCGGGAAGCACCCGGCCATCGCTTTCCGCTCCACTGGATGAAGCTTTGGTTCCGTCCCGCCTCGCCACCATCAGAGTCTGAGGGCCTGGAAGACGGACAACAAAGACAGTCAGATGGTCTTGAAGACATCTTCCGCTGCTCTCTCCGGTTCCTTCTCTTAGCGACCATCGTTACGTTGGCTCTCGTGGTCGTGGCCTTGCTCTTGCTGTGGAACTACCAGTGCATCATGGTATGGCGCATGTGCCGGGAGCAGGAGTACACAGGCTTCCCTAAGATTGAAGAGCCCCACTGAGCGGGGAAGGTCGAGTTTCCAGTCAGTCTACGCGTAGATATAATACACATGTCTGCACGAGAGACTTATTGCTCTGGAGCGCTCTGCACGCACTACCTCTCACCTGCCAGTAAACGCTACTTACGTTAGCTAGGTTTTGATGGTTTTCATTGACGTTGTCCTTAACATTCTGACTTCACATCCCTGGTGCTACGAAAGGGATTTTATATTTGGCCCTCCAAACCTTTTAGTTTCCTAAATTGATGAGTTTATTTTACAATAATTAATGTAGGAGGATTTTATTTTAAAATGTCTTGTTATATTCAACACATCTTCCTTTTAACATTTATTAAAACCATGGGATAATGGAAAATTACATCAATGGATAATTGTTATTATTTGTTATGTTCTAATATGTGGTCAGTCAGTTGCTAGATAAATAAAGGAGCTGTAATATATACACCGATTTGACTTTTTCTGACGTTTATAGTCTGTGATTTGCCATGAGGGGGCAACATTGTCCATGAATATATCTGGCGTTTTCAATTAGATAGGCCTGTCTGTAGGACACCTGCAAATGTTGTAAAGGTCAACTAGAATTGTCATGTGAACGGTATGACCTTTAAGTGTGGAACACAACCTTCGAACGTTCCAAGTATTAAAACCAGTGTTCTCATGTCTCGCGCATTCGCCGAGAGACTCACGTATTTCAACCGTCTCTTACGCTGAGACTCAAGATGAAACGGTCCCACTTCCACTCATTTTATGGATGAGGCGCAGACGGGCCTAGTGAGGAAAGATTTCTGCTGATTTGATAAGATGTCTTAGTTATACAGGTGAATGCCACATTACAAAACATGATCTTATATGATTTAACTTTTCAGAATCAGACATACCGTATTGATCTCGTCAGTGCACACAGGAATGAAAGCACTCACATACAGAATGTTACAGATCAGGATCAAAATAAATAAGAATAAGATAGAATATAGACATTGCACACAATCACACATATAGATGTAATGATCATGTATGATGTTACATGATAGTGATGTAATGATCACTGATCAGTTAAAAAAAAAACTTTGTTGCGAGGTTAGCAAGACAAGTGAGCCAAGGTATAGATCTAGGTCAAGAGATTTGTCTGCCAAAAAAATAGAGCAGAGCTGTCTTCTCCACTTACATTTCCTGTCTGAGGTTGTCTGCATCATTTCTGATCTTATTTTTTTTTTTAAACATGTTCAGGGGAAATAACAGCTAGTGCAAACGTCGGTTTGCAAAACCAAGTATAGTTGAACTGCCTTTTGGATATAGTAAACTTTACCCCACACTTACAAGCTCAAAGCTTCTTAGTTATTTTTTATAACACTAACACTTACGGGTTTCGTTTGAATGTGTGAATGTGTTTCACACGCGTCTGTTCGAGCATATCAGACAGGTATTTTTTCAGTACGTGCGTGCGACCTTTTCACAGGCGATTACGTTTCATATGGGTGTAGCAGCCTATGCGAGCACTTCACTTTAGGATGTGGGTTTTCAGTAGTAGGAGTATGAGTAGGTCTGTGGGGGTGGGGTGGGGTGGGGGTGGGGGAGAGGTAGGCGTTTATTCTGTTCCTATAAAAGATTCAATTCCCAACCGTTTCTTTTTTTTCAAGTAAACATTCAGTGTCTGGGGTAGAGGTTTTTTTTTCAAAGAAACATTTTTCTTGAGCAGGGAGCAGTAACCGTGGATGTTCACCCAGAGCGGTCCCATCATTTCAACAAGGCAGTATTCTCCGAACGCCGTGAATCTCAATTCAATTAGTACACCCTGAAATGTTGAGATAGTATGCGTAGTATGGAAAACAAGATGCATTATAATTGATCGTTTCTCTGAGCCGTCTTTAGAAAGCCTAAACTTGGAAGTTGCAATACAAACTGTCGTAAACTGCGGCTCCTCAAGGTAGCTACACCAGAAGCCCCGTCTTCGTTCTGCGAACTGTCATTTGAAAGACAAACCTTCATATGGCAATGCGAATTTATCGAATCATTTTGCCGGTAGCGCTCTTACTCTTGGGAATAGTAGCAATCCTTCTACTTACTATACCTACTGAAGACATAAACGAACAACCACAGTTCATGGTAAGATCCTAAAAGCTATTTCAAGACTTGTAAACCATGTCAGCGTTTTTGCGGGGTAGTAATCGATCTGTGCATATTTAGGCCATGCTGATTATAGACAGCATTGAGTACAGCGCTATAGAAGATCATTCGACTAGAACATTTACACTTTTGTGAGCCCCAATTCTTCCACCACTAAAGTACTAATAAACCTATCGATGCCGATATCCAAACTTCCTCTTGTGGTTTCAGTAACTCAATATGAAAATTATGATCACAATCCTTGTAGTAAGCTCCAGCTGAAAACATTAAGTGATCAATTCTGAGTTCTTGGGAGGGCACGTACAATTTAATATCTCACTAATTCAATGCCCTCTTCAGATGAGTAGAAAATACTAGATGCTCGCAGCGCGCGGAGACCTGTGCATGTGTGAATGGGCTGTTGTGACCAGCTATACTCGTCACTTTTGTTCAACTCTGAAAAGGCCTGACATCAGTTAACCGTTACAGGTAAAATGCAATTTACTCTGATTTCATCCTAAAAAAGGCAGAATTCTTGATACAAAGTGCAGTTTAGTTGGGGCCAGTTGTGCAACAGTTGTGGTTAACAGAGCTGCCATTTGTGCAAACATGTGGCTACCACACTTACTAGTTCAACTCAAATCAAAATCATGCCATCAAATTGAAATCAAACTGGGTAGACTAAACTGGATATGATACCCAAGAAGTCATATTTAAAAGGTTAGTAGCAAAAAAGTTCGAAGATACCAACAGCTGAACGCTAATACAATGAGAAATAAAATGTAAAGTGTATTCAATACCTGACATTGCAGACGGCAAGGCACATGCAGCTATAATTTGATTAGACAATACTTCTAAAGGCCTAAAAATGAAAATATCCCAATGGCTACCCAAGAGGATGGTCATAGAATACTGCTGCTAGATTTTCTGATGAAGCCATACGAGACAAAATATCAAGTTAAAAAAGTTGTTTATTCATAACTGAAGATTTCAAATCACACGGTCACTTGTGATAAAAGTGCTGTTGCCAGGAACGGAATGCCATCCACCAGATGTGACATTACCACTGGGATCGGCACCAACTGCGTTGAATAACCCAACAAGACGATGGTTGCTTGTGATGTTGGTAGTGCTTCCAGTTGTGGAACTAGGGGAACTGGTGGGGTCATCGTTGCCAGCAGTGGTGTTGGTGCTGGCTGTGGCATAGGGGTAGCCGTCGTTGGACGTGCCATTCACAGAGCCGCCAGCGGTGGCGTTTTGGCCCTCGTCTCCGGCTGTGGCGTTGACGCTAGCTGTGGCGTTGGGGTAAGCATCGTTGGACGTGGCATTCACAGAGCCGCCAGCGGTGGCGTTTTGGCCCTCGTCTCCAGCTGTGGCGTTGACGCTAGCTGTGGCGTTGGGGTAAGCATCGTTGGACGTGGCATTCACGGGGCCGCCAGTGGTGGCGTTTTGGCCTTCATCTCCGGCTGTGGCGTTGACGCTAGCTGTGGCGTTGGGGTAAGCATCGTTGGACGTGGCATTCACGGAGCCGCCAGTGGTGGCGTTTTGGCCTTCATCTCCGGCTGTGGCGTTGGCACCATAAGCTTCAGAAGAGGTTAGGTTGTCGGTCTTCACGTAGGCTGGGCTTGTGGGGTTATTGGCAGTGGTTTCCTCTGTGAACTGGGTAGAACTACCAGTTGTAGTAGAAACATTCAGCGGAACCAGAGGACCATCAGACTCAACTTTGGCACCGTCAGGACGCACTGGGGGGCAGGGGGAGATGTTAGACGGCACATACAAAACACTATGGGTCGTTTAATTGCAAAAGCCTTTAGCTGAACCAATTGCAGCAGTGTGAACTCACCTAAATATTCATGCCATTTGTTTTCCATTAATTGAAGGCCTTTTTGGGCATTTATGGCATCATAATACTGCAGCACTAAATGTGAAATTGAAAAGGTTTTACTGCACTGATGCATTAAAGCTTTTGTAACTTATTTTACATGCCACTTATTCTCACTGCAGTATTCACCACTTAAGGACGCTTTTAAAACCAATTAGACAAACTACAAAAACCTATCGTAGAAGAAAGGAGATTGCATACCTCGTTTAGTTAAACATACCCGCTACAACTTTCAAGAACTGTATTTCAGCTATTTAAGCGTCATACCTCCTTAAGTAGATTACAATCACGACAGTAATGCTTTCAAAATGACTGGCATCAGTCTGTCACCGTAACAGATAACATTTAGTTCAAATCTGATTACCGTCTCGGATTCTCTGCAGAGATACATCTTCTTGATTAACGTCTTCAATGGGGGAACACAAGCCTGAAAAACAGTTCAGCCATTCGTGAAGACCTTGAAGTTTGAAGACACATTTGAAATTTTAATATAAGAAAACACAAACCTTTGAGTACGCAAACTGTCAACACAAGTGTCAGAACTCGTGCCCCTTCCATTCCGCAGCCGTGATCAAAACCCGACGATATCACCCGTTACCTTTTCGGAGCATTTTAAAGACCATCCTACACCTGTAGCTCATCAGACGATAACTATCCATCAAGCACAACGCCACTGAATGTAATGTATTGCCCAATCAAATGCGAATGAAATCCCTGTCGACGAAGGACAATTGAATAGTGTAAGACTATTGGATTGGCTCAAACACGCGTTTGAGTCTTTGGACAGATACTTTCAATTAGTACTTTTGTAAATACAATCAATAATAATTTATAGTATATAATTATTCATTTTATGAGACAAAAAGTGTGTATGGCTCTGTATGGAAAACGTTAGCAATATATCACAGGCGGATTAATTCTTTCTGTAAACAAGGCTTCACACTCAAAAAAATGCTGGGTCATTCTTTCTACCCCAACGCTGGGTTGAGTCTATCGGGTCATTTTGGTTATGTCCACAGTGTTGGGTAGTTTTTGTGTAGTTCAGCCGTTAGGTTAGTGGCTGGGTCATTCTTGACGACTGTTTAAACTAAGCCATGATTGTCCTCATCTCTTTCACCGCTACGTCACCTGGTAGATAATAGTAAGCGGCCCCATTATCGTCCATTCGAAATCGCCAACGTTCCAGACCCTATTATCGTCCATTCGAAATCGCCAACGTTCCAGGCCCTATTATCGTCCACGACCGTTTTTTCCGTTACTTTCTTAGAGAAGATATTTAGCAGCAACAAAAGAAAGTGACTCATCTATATTTCGACATTTTGTATGGCTGCTCACCAAAGTACAGCTGCTTACTTTGATATTTGAGTATGTAAAACACGCTCTTAAACCTTGTGTGTAGTCTAGCATCTGCCTTCTGCAGCATCAAACTTGACATTTGTCCATTGAAAGTGGTTGGGTGGACGATAATGGGACCCCCTGGCTAACTGCTAAAATTAGTAAAGTAACATTTTAAGGTATATCTTTATTGGATTTTAAAATCAGAATGTTATAGTGCAAATGTGCATCTATATATTAAAGTATAATGTTGTGACAAGTTTTTAATTCGCATTTTATCAACCATTTCATGAAATATCTGAGGAGCGTCGAGAGCTAGGTGGATGAGGACCCCATGTACCCCTCCTCTCTCCCTCCATCTCTAACCCTGTGTCCCTCCTCTCTCCCTCCATCTCTAACCCTGTGTCCATCCTCTCCCCCTCCATCTCTAACCCTGTGTCCATCCTCTCTCCCGCCATCTCTAACCCTGTGTCCATCCTCTCCCACCATCTCTAACCCTGTGTCTATCCTCTCCCACCATCTCTAACCCTGTGCCCACCTCTCTCCCTCCATCTCTAACCCTGTGTCTATCCTCTCCCTCCACCTCTAACCCTGTGTGCATCCTCTCTCCCTCCACCTCTAACCCTGTGTCCATCCTCTCTCCCTTCACCTCTAACCCTGTGTCCATCCTCTCTCCCCACCTCTAACCCTGTGTCTATCCTCTCCCTCCACCTCTAACCCTGTGTGCATCCTCTCTCCCTCCATCTCTAACCCTGTGTCCATCCTCTCTCCCTCCACCTCTAACCCTGTGTCCATCCTCTCTCCCTCCACCTCTAACCCCGTGTCCATCCTCTCTCCCACCATCTCTAACCCTGTGTCTATCCTCTCCCACCATCTCTAACCCTGTGTCTATCCTCTCCCACCATCTCTAACCCTGTGTCTATCCTCTCCCTTCACCTCTAACCCTGTGTCTATCCTCTCCCTTCACCTCTAACCCTGTGTCCATCCTCTCCCTCCACCTCTCTCCCTCCATCTCTAACCCTGTGTCCATCCTCTCCCTCCACCTCTAACCCTGTGTCCATCCTCTCTCTCCACAGTACGGGATAGTTCTTGATGCAGGCTCCTCCCACACTGCTGTGTACATTTACAAGTGGCCATCAGACAAGCAGAACGGCACAGGTGTGGTGACTCAACACACAGAATGCCATGTTAAGGGTAAGATCGTAGAGGTAGAATGAGACAGTCTCTTCAAACCACAGATACAGTGGTCAAGTTGATTTTGTACTTAGATTGCAAAATATGTATTTTAAAGGTAAACTGTAAAAAAAAACCCAAGTGGAATTATTAGCCTACGTGGGTTTTCAAGACCTTCAGATACAAGTAGCCGGATTTTATAACATTTAAAGAGAAAGCCTTTGAAAATATTATCCAGTTCAAGGCTCAAATGTGTTTAGTGTGTTGCCAAAACCTCTGGACCTGTACCTAGTGAAAGGACAGACAGAAAGAAATGACCTTTCTGGTGCCCTCTTTTATCAAACACGGTTATGTGCGGTACCAGCAGTGCGTGGGAGTGTGTGAGTACATATCTCGATACACAAGAACAAGGAGTGTACTAATGGTTGCCTAGCAACGGCAGATCTCCCAGTAGGCCTAGCAGTGACTAAGAGCAATTCACTTTTGTTTACCAGTCCTGTCTTGTCTAGAGAAGAACAGGAACACTTTTCTAACTGTCAACTTGCTTAGTCAATGCAAAGTGTAAACTTTAACAACCTCTGGAAGTCTTTATGTGAATACCTTTCTCTTTTTTTTTTGACGTTTTTTTTCCCCAGAGGCCACAATTGGAAAATAAACCTTCAAATTGTCTGCATCTCTCTTTCTTTGTCTGTGCTTCTCTCTCTCTCTCTCTCTCTCTCTCTCTCAGTTTTTTCTCTTTGGCTGTGCTTGTCTATGTCACTCTCTCTCTCTTTCTCTGTGCTCGTCTATGGACGTTTCAACTGAGGCTTTTGCCAACTAGATTAGTTAAACACGGACTCTGTATGTGCTGTGTGGCTGTGTGCCATGTGCCAATTTGTTCCTTTAGGCGGGGGAATCTCGAGCTACGCAGGACAGGGGGGTGCAGCAGGACGCAGTCTGGAGGAGTGTCTGAACCAGGCAATCCAGAACATCCCCAAAAACAGACACGCCACCACGCCTGTGTACCTTGGAGCTACAGCAGGCATGAGGCTACTGAAGTGAGCGCAAGATGGCGTTTTACGCGCGCGCGCGCGTGTGTGTGTGTGTGTGTGTCCGTGTGCGTGAAGAGACTAGATACGGCAGAAGTGTGTGTGAGGACAGAGACCAGCGATGGTGGAAGTTTGTGTGTGTGTGTGTGAAGACAGAGACCAGCGTTGTTGGAAGTGTGTGCGTGTGTGTGTGTGTGTGTGAGGACAGAGACCAGCGACATTGGAAGTATGTGTGTGTGTGTGTGTGTGTGTGTGTGTGTTTCCAAATCTTTAGCCTTGTGTTCTCTTCGGGGGTCAGAATGACCCCATACTATGTTTAATGCACACACACACACACACCACGAGACATTTAAATTATGTATGTGCTTGATTGAACTCATACAAAACTAAACCTTTCTGATTCATGTGCAGTGTGGCAGCACATTTCAGTGCCCAAAAACAGCACAGGGTGTACATTTAATAAACCCGCTTTATTTCAGGGTTAAAGACCTTTGAGGGCCTTTTTTGACCCTTAGGACAGGAGGGGTTGCAGAATACGAAGAGAGCATCAGCATTATACCATGTCATACAGCGAGGGAATATTTTCATCTGTCAGCCTGACAGGCAGGGCCAAGCTGACAGGCTGCCCAGCTCAGATGGAGCGCTAGTGTTCCTGTTAGGAGTGCAACCTACTGTACACCATGGGGTTAGGGTCAGGGGAGAACACCAGGCACTAGTCCCCATCAATATGTTAAGATGACAACATCGTCCCCGCTAATATTTGAGCAAACTCCTTTTGTGCCGCTAAGTAAAAGGTCAAAGGTGGAGGGGATGTTCCCACCAAAGCTGAGACCAAACCAGATTCATCCTGAAATGATCAGTCGTTCTGATCTGTCGAACCAAAGCATTTCTCACACTGCGCTCTCTTCAACAGCATCACCAGGCCTGGCCTATCAGAGCAGATTCTGCAAGAAGTGGGTCAGAAAATTCAGTCCTATCCTTTTAATTATCGAGGGGCGGCCATCTTGACTGGTCAAGAGGAAGGGGCGTATGGTTGGGTCACTGTCAACTACCTTCTGGAGAATTTTATCAAGGTAATTGTTCTCATAGTCTTCTTGTTATCAAGTCAATGCGATTGTTTGGGGAGGTCAAAGATATTGAACTCACTTTTTCTAAGGAATAACTATATGATTTTCACTGACAAATTCAAGAAGAATCATTTGGTCCTTAGGAACGACCTCTAGTGGCCAATCTGTGTTAATAGAGTCCTTTTAAGTGACAACACACTGTTTTAGTCTTCTCTGGCCATTGTAGTAGAGGCTCGCTTTAACTGCTCTGTTTTGTTCCTCAATGGCCTCTGTAGTGTAGTTTAATCGCTCTGTTTGTCCCTCAATGGCCCCTGTAGTGTAGTTTAACCACTCTGTTTGTCCCTCTTTGTCCCCTGTAGTATGGTTTTGTGGGCCGTTGGCTGAGCCCAGGCAAGGCCACGGTGGGAGCACTGGATTTCGGCGGTGCCTCCACCCAGATCACGTTTGTAACGCAGGAGAACCTGGAGGACAAGAGAGACATGATGAAACTGCGTCTGTACGGTCAGGAGTACTCTCTGTACACGCACAGCTTCCTCTGCTACGGACGCGACCAGGTGCTCAGAAGAATACTGGCGCACCTGTTCACGGTACTGACACACCTGCTGAAATGCTCCATAAAACGAATTGCAAAGCTGCCAACTCCCACTCCTTGGCTGTGAGATACACTTATTTGATTGGTTACACACGCTGCAGAACCAATCAAATGCGAGAGAGTTGGCAGCGTGGGAATTAGCGCTGGGTCGTTTTGTAACATGTAGGCTATGCTGTTGTCATGGCATAGAACTTGGTCTGTTTTTAGATCCAAGATTTGATTGACTCATACGTGATTAAACATGGTACAACGTGCAATGAAATGTGTTGTTTTACCTGCAACCACTTTTATAGTATAAAAGGATATTAAGAAAGACTGTCTTAAAAATTGAATTAAAATTACAATTTATACTTTTTTGGGGGAAATTCTCTCTCTTTTGTTTTGTTTTTCTCTCTCTTTTAGTCTCAGGGTCAACCTGAAACAGTGTACCACCCCTGTTACCCAGAAGACTACAATGTGACCCTGAAGCCGGAGGAAATATTCGACTCTCCCTGCACTGCAAGCGAAAAACCCACTTCCTACAACCCCCAGAATGCATTGCTGTCTATCAAAGGCACTGGCAACTATGACCACTGCGTGGGTAACGTGTCTAAGATCTTCTCCTTCAATGGTTGCCCCTACTCCCGGTGCTCTTTTGATGGAGTCTTCCAGCCCGAAATCAGAGGCAGCTTCATGGTGAGATGAACAAGGTTAACATCAAAAACCGCCATCTTAGACATTTTTTCTCCCCATTTAGCTATTTTATCTTCTCAGTCACATTGTATTTTATCCATAGTACCAATGCAAGATGAAACACTTTCTTTATGCCAATTATATCTTCTTTTGTCACTTTTTATGATCCTCATACGCATTTATATATATTATAATATTGTAGAATAGACCTATGAAATGGTTTGATCGACAGATAACATTGCAGAATATTCAGTGTATTCATGTAAAGATAATGTACGGACTGTATAGTATACTGAAAAGCCAATGTGTGATTCGTTTCCTGAACTGGGCATCAGGCATTCTCTGCCTTCTTCTACATCCATGCGTTCCTCCACCAAGTCACTGGGGTCTCCGTCTCATCCCCTGCCCAGCTGGAGCAGGCGACCAAGCATGTCTGCAACTTGAGATACAGTCGGGTGAGATCTCTGAGGAGAAGGGAGGAGACGGAGGGAGAGAGCGAGAGAAGGGGATGGAGGGGGGAGGAGGAAGGGAGGAAGGGGGAGGCGGGAGGGAGAGGGGAGGAGACAGAGGGAGAGAGCGAGAGAAGGGGATGGAGGGGAGAGGAGGGAGGGAAGGGGAAGGGAGGGGGGAGGAAGGCAGGGAGAGAGAGGAGGGAGAGAGAGAGAGGGAGGGAGGAGTTTCATGTTGATCTTGATGTCTTCATTCTCATGAAGTTCTTGATGAAGTCAGAATGATTGTGTTTCAGATGCTGGCTGTAGCTCCAGAGCAGGAGTCCCGTTTGCAGGACTACTGTGCCGTCTCAGTGTTCAGTCAGGTGCTCCTGTTGAGGGGCTATGGTTTCGATGAGAGGTCCTTTGGGCGTGTTTCTTTCCAGAAACAAGTAAGAGAACATTCAGAAATACTGAATCTCTCCTGGGGGAGCACTGAAAACGTGTTTTACATTCACAGCACATTTAATGATTGTATTCAAAGCTACTTGCAAGTCAAAATAGTAAGGAAGGCAAGGTAATCAAGGATCAAGTTCTGACAATCAAGTTCAAGTTCAAGTTGTGCTTTATTGTCATTCCGCTACATGCGGGTGCATACAGTGGAACGAAATGTCGTGTCTCACAGAGCCACGGTGCTACAGAAGTACAGACATACAACAGTACAAGCAAACGACAATCAATTTAAAATAGATATAATAATTTTCCTATACACTGTCAATGTCATTTAACCCTTGTGCTCTCTTCGTATTCTGCAACTCCCCCTGTCCTAAGGGTCAAAAACACCCCACCTTCAACCCTGAAATAAAGAAGGTTCATTCAATGTTTCCACTGTACCCTTTTTAGCACTGAGATGTGCAGCCATGCTGCACATGAATCAGAAAGATTACGTTTAATCTGACTTCAATCAAGCACGTACAATCTAAACGTCTTATTGTGGTTGTGCGCGTGTCAGCATGATGCATAGTTTCGGGTCATTGAGTTTCCTGAAGAGAACACAAGGGTTACAGTCTGTACTCCAACCAGTCACAACATCACCTACAACAAAGCCTTATTTAGATAACGGCTGCAACGACAGCAACACAGTTGCCAACTTTCACTCGTTGGCAGCGGGATAAAGATAGACAGGTTGTACTCGTACAGCTCTGCCAACAACAACACAACTACACAAGTACACAAAGTGAGACATGTCATCCCTGTGTGTTTTCCATGCAGGCAGGAGACACAGCGGTGGGCTGGGCTCTGGGCTACATGCTCAGTCTTAGCAGCATGTTACCAGAGGAGAGTGTGGGCTTCCGGAAAGCTCTGAGACCCGGAGCCTGGGTAGGAGTCATCGTCCTAATGTCTTTCCTCCTGGCTGTGGCCCTGGTCTTTATTTTTCGCCAAGTCAGCGCAGAGAAGAGGAACGGGAGGAGAGAGGGTGCCTTTTAGTTGTCTCCCCCCTGAAGAAAAGCAAAATGCAGTCAAATGACCCAACCTGATACCTAGACTGTGACTTGTGATTTAAACACCCAGTTTGTATGTGTTTTTTTTTTTCCTCATTTGAAAGCAAAACATTATTTCAACGTTGCCAATCTAATATAGTATACATTGTATTTTTTTAAATGATTAGTTAATCAACCGTTGTTTGGTCACATTCAAATAAACTACAACTCCCATTACCCCATCTGGTATCCGGAAGTGTGTTTCACTGAATCTGCACGGACTACGTTTTGCGTTCACGTTTTAACTAGACCTGGGAACGTTAGCCTAATTTTAAAAATATCAAACGAAAATTAGCACAGGAAAAAAAAGAGTTCGCGTTTTATAACTGACTATCGTGCGTTGAGTTCTGTCGCTATCTTACGTGGACCGGGAAAATGTGTACTCAGAGCAGAGCTGCGGCGCTTATGGCTAACATTCCCCAGGCAGAAATCGATCCGACTGGTGTATTCAAGTATGTTCTCATTCGAGTCCACAGTAAAGAAGAGGGCGACGACTCTAGTATAGATATTGTACGCGGATTTGCCTGGGCCGAGTATCATGGTAAGAACAATTTAAGAAACCTATTGATTGCGTCAAATGCGTTGACAATGGTAGTAAGCTAGATAGCCTGCTACCATTGATGGTTTCACGCTGCAATATCGCTGTTTAACCGCTAGGTGACACCAGTGTGCCATGGTTGGAACACTTAAACATACAATTTGAAAGAGAACGGAATATTTACATATATAGATGTTTTTAAATCCCCCTGTTCTTTTTTTTTTAAAGCGGACATCTATGAAAAAGTGTCCGCCGAGCTGGAAAAGTTAGGTCCTCTGGACTGTGAGTGTGTTGGCGGAGGAAGAATAAAGCACGATACACAGTCTAAGAAGATACATGTGTACGGTTATTCAATGGTAAGACACCAATCAACCAGGGCTGCCGATGCGTTAGAGTTGACATGTATACACGCACGGCCTTGCATTGGCTTCACCACATTAAACGTCATATTCTTGTTTTCCTTTTCAATGAACTGTCACCATTTTAAACATTACTTCTTGTTTTGTCAAGGGATTTGGGAGAGCGAACCATTCTGTGTCCACAGAAAAACTGAAGGTCCGCTACCCTGACTACGAGGTGACTTGGGACAACGAAGGATATTGAGTCCCTCTAGCGTGTCGGATTTGCGTCTTCTACATGCAGAATGGCAACTGGTTGGATTCACATAGACTATGCATCAACAGTAACTTTACAGATTGCCTTTACACCTTTTTTGTTGTTCATTTCAGTCAAACTGAAAAAAAAGTATTATGGAAGATCAACTAATCCAGACTCGTTGTTTTGTAAAAACGGATCAATGTTAGCCAATGACGAACATATTTCAGTCATAACCCAGGACATTTATAGCACTGTATCGTTAACGGAATGAGACGGCTCTTAGGCGTATCTCCGCTCGTTTAGCGCAGTAACGTCCTTATCGCTTTACGTCCCTTCGAATGTAATGATGCAAGTGAATACAATTATTTGACCTCGTCTGCCCTAAGTACTCTCTCGGTCAAACTTCGAGGTCACACCGTATCCAACACGAAACAGAAGATCATCTACTGTATTACGTAAACTCATTGACCTCATAACCATTTGCTTTGCTGTACCATATATCACCGAATAAAGGTAATCTCGTATATACAAAAAAGGAGAAAAAAAACACGACTGTATTGAGAATACGCTCAAAGCTCAGACAGCTGGTACAGTTCCTCGGCATTTTTCTGGAACTGTAAATGCATGGATTCAAGGGAGGGAGGGAGGAGGAGGAGTTCCCAAACAAATCAAGTGTTTGCACTTTGCCTTCTTACAAAATAAATAAATGCTGAACGATGTTTTGTGAACAAGGACAAATCCATGGTCATGTTTTACAGCTCTTGTATGATGTCAGGCTGTGGCAGGTGTGTGCAGGTGGATGTTAAGTCAGGCTGTAGCAGGTGGATGTAAAGTTAGCCTGTGGTAGGTGTGTGCAGGTGGATATAAAGTCCAGGTGTAATCTCTCAGGAGGGAAGGGGGGGGCAGGTGGGAAGGGGGGGGGAGGACTGTTAAGGAGACATGCAGCATTCCTTCTCCACCTTAAAGAGGTAGGAGGAGATGGCTTCAATAACTCTGCTTCTGCTGACAACCATTCAATTGGGTAAGATTATTCTTTCTTTAAAACGTGCCGTTTTTAACCGTTGATTTAATATATTTACTTGAGACACTGCAAATGAAATAGCATGTACTCTCTTAACTGCATTCAAATACCATCCCACAGCCAAACTGTGTCTGCTGTTCTTCACAGAGCGGATTTGAACGTCACAATAACTTAAACATGGCTTGTAAAACGTGTAGGGGCCCAAAATTAGTATTTTATGTTTGCTTGTTTTTTAGTTTTGGCAGTTAAAGTGCAGTTTTATACTAGTTTGTGGATGCAGTCCTTTTATTGGGTTGAGAGACATTGCAAATGTCGCTAACTTGATTACTGCATGCTGTGACCTTTGAACCCATAAGCATTAGCTACCTTGTAAAACCTGAGATTGAATTCTGATAAAAGGAAAGCCGGGTCAGTGCAGGTTGCCATGTCAACATGTTTCTACGTGATGTTGTGTCTGCTGTTCCGTAGCCACTGGCTCTCTGAAAGATCCTTGTCAGTCCCCGGAGGTGAAGTGTGATTTTGTGTGTGACTGCAGCGACTGCAACGATGAACAAGACTGTGGTAAGATCATTCGTAGGCACAAGCGCTGCTACGACATAGTGCAGGGGTGTCCGATCTCTGGTCCTCGAGGGCCGCTGCCCTGAAGGTTTTCGATTTTTCCCTGCTCCAGCACACCTGATTCTAATGAATGGTCATTACAAGGCTTCCACAGAGCTTGATAACAACCCATTCATAAGGTGTGCTGGAGCAGGTATGTTGGAGCAGGGAAACATTGAAAACTTTCAGGACAGCGACCCTCAAGGACCAGGGTTTGACACCCCTGACATAGTGCATCACTTGCCCCAACCCACAACCCTGCTGATTCTTATAAAATGCTTGATGGTGTACTTGTCTGGCTAGCCCACCGCATCACCACTACCCCGCACACCTAATGACACCACAGGACTACAGCCTTACAGATTTGACACATGGGGTCTTTCGAACAAAAGCGCTTAGTTTTTCTCACCCAGTGTTTGACTGAACTGAGTGTTCCTGCGATGGCAGGTTACAGGGGGAGGGAGTTTGTGTGTGACTTCGAAGAGCCAGCGGGCTGCGGGTGGAAGGACCAGTCCCTGGGGGGCCCGGGGGGCCCTGAAGGGCCAGGATACTCCTGGGAGAGGAGGCAGAGAGGGGATACGCTCCCCGACAGTGGGCCCTCTTCAGACTTTACAACCGGGACGGCCTCAGGTATGCTGCCCTGTCTTTCTTACACTTGTTAGGTGTTTTACTCTCAGGAGGGGGGAGGGGGTTGATCAAATGGAGAGAGAAGGAGATATAGAGAGAAAGAAGGAGAGAGACAGAGAAGGACATATAAAGACAGCAGATATAAAGCGAGAGAGAGAAGGAGATATAGAGAGAAAGAGAGAAGGACATATAAAGAGAGGAGATATAGAGTGAAGGAGATATAAAGAGAGAGAGACAAAGAGAAGGATATATAAAGAGAAAGAAGGAGATAGAGAGAGAGAGAGAGAGAAGGACCTATAAAGACAGCAGATATAAAGAGAGAGAGAAGGAGATATAAAGAGAGAGAAGATATAAAGAGAGAGAAAAATAGAGATAGAAAATGCAAAGAAGTGGATTTGTAAAATCACTCTCAGACATCATGCAAAAACCGAATTCTCTGGGTTCTGGTGGAACGCTACAAGAACACTTCAGCTGTCCTGATTTCTCTCAAGCACCGCTGTGTTACAGGCTGGTTCATGGGCGTAACGTCGGCTCAGGCTGGTTCTTCTGCCACGGCTGTGCTGGTGTCTCCCACCATGAGACAGTCCTCTCCCACATGTCGCCTTCATCTCCAGTACTTCCTGTGGGACTCAGGTACCAGAACACACAGACTTGTTTTCGATGTATGTTACTGATGCGACGGTTCTTATTCAGGCACTCACGTGAAAACGAACCTGCTCCCCTGAAAACAAAGGAAAAGCACCCCAAAGGAAAGAAATCAGATGTGCTCCACTCTGCCCCCTGCAGGTCACACAGGGCTGGGCTCCGCTCCGCTGTGGGCCTCTCTGTGGCGAGAGGAGGCAGGGCTGGAGGCCGTGGTATGGCGTCCGGAGGGAACCAGCGTGCGAGGCTGGAGGGAGGCCACCGTCTTCCTGGGCCGCGTACCCTCCGCCTTCCAGATCCGCCTCCACTCGCGTCGCTCCGAGGGTCGCCGTGGCGACGTGGCCATCGACCAGCTGGAGTTCCTGGATTGTGGCATGCCGCGTGAGTCTCCTCCCCACTTGGTTTATCTCATCTCTCATCTCCTCCAACAAAGTTAATGAGCGCTACATGTAAGTTTATTTCCGTCTTGAATGCCCAACTCTAATTCCCTGCCCCCAAAACCCTGCCCCCCCCCCCGCCCCCGCCTACAGGACCCCCCCAGGAGGAGTCTTGCGCTGTAGGGATGTTGCAGTGTAAGAACCTGGTCTGTGTGGCCCAGCATCAGGTGTGTGACGGCACTGACGACTGTGGGGATGGGACAGACGAGGTGAACTGTAGTAAGAGACCCAACGGCCTTCCTCTGAATCGCTGTCACTCTGACCCTGTGTCTGTCACTCTGACTCTGTGTCTGTCACTCTGACTCTCTGACTCTGTGTCTGTCACTCTGACTCTGTGTCTGTCACTCTGACTCTGTGTCTGTCACTCTGACCCTGTGTCTGTTACTCTGACTCTCTGACTCTGTGTCTGTCACTCTGACTCTGTGTCTGTCACTCTGACTCTGTCTCTGTCACTCTGACTCTCTGATTCTGGCTCCCTGAGACTAAAGTGCCCTAAAATATGACTGAATGTCCTGTCTGTCTCTGTGTAGAAGGGTACTGGAGCTGTGACTTTGAGGATAGCCTTTGTGAGTGGGACTTGAGGTCTTTGTCCTCTCTTAAATGGAAAAGGACCAATCAAATGAACATCTCCCTATCCGACCCTCGTCAGGGTCCTGGAAGAGACCACTCCAACAACACTGCATCAGGTACTGTCCACATCAGAACCCTCACCATCGTTCTCATCAACGTTAACATCCTCATCGTGTGTCCCACATCTTTCACATCCTCGCAGGTCACTTCCTGTACGTCACCTTACCCGAAACGGGGCTCAAAGCCGATTGGGCCGCCTTTCAAACCCCGTTCCTGGATCCGACCAATAGCACACATCCGTGTAAGGTATGCCCCCTTCCTGCTCCTGACTGAACTTAGAAGTGTTGAATGAGGAGACTCAGATTTTTAGACCGTCTAGTCTGTTTTTGAATGCTCCAGGTGGTGATGTACACCCACCAGTTTGGACCCCGAGCTGGAGGCCTGTCTGTGCTGGTGGCTGACAGGGAGATCTACCCGGTGTGGGAGAGAGGGGGCGCGCTGGGGGACCTCTGGGTGAAGGCAGAGCTGGAGGTCGTCACCAATATGACCTTCAAGGTGGGTGGAGTATAGTCTCTAACTCAGGCGAAAGGGTTGACTGCTCCACCCTGCTGGACTCCACTCCTCCACTAGGGTTCCACCCCCACCCTCAACTAACCTGGGTTCTAATGATTAGGGTTGGTCTAGGTTGGAGGAGGTTTGAGAGAACAGGGTTAGATTTCCCTGTGATGCGACTTGTCTGTTGACAAATCTCCCTCCGGTTTGTTGTCTTTCGTCTCAATCCTTCCAATTCCATCTTCCAACATTCCTCCCTCCTTCCTGTTTCATCTCCATACTTCTCTTTTTCTCCATCTCTCTCAGATTCTCTTTGTTGCTGCCATCAGGGACGAGGAATATGGAGGGATCGCTGTGGACAGCATCACCATGTCTCCGGATTGTCGAATCTCTAAAGGTCTTTCTCTCAAGCACAAGAACAAGCGCTGCACACTTTCAAAATACAAGCGTAGACTTTCCGTTCCATGTCAGGCTTAAACCAGTTCTCGCCACTTATAGGAAACAACACAGCGGTGAGGTTTCCTAAACCCCCCCCACATCCTTGCACAGAGAGTGACAAGATGTGCAACTTCCATGCTGACTGTCCTGGGGCACAGGATGAGGCCAAGTGTGGTAAGATTGCTTCAAAGATCGTTTCTTTCTGTAAGACTGCGATTCCGCGTTTGAGATTGTGTAGTGATTTAAGACAGTTGTTTCGTTGTTCAGGATTGTATTTCCTGTGTTTTACCGTTCAGGACCCTACTGAGCATGACCGTGCAGTTTGTTCTTCCTTTAGGTGATTTCTCTTATGAAGGGGGTAGTTCTGGGTGGACTGATCGCAGCATTGGTGGGCAGGGCTGGCTTCTGAAGATGTACAATGCAACCAGCAAAGGTAACATGAACCAGGACACTGACTCATCAGCGTGGGCAGCTCAGCGTCTTCCTGAGAGACTGGCCTGTGTAACTACGTTATAATACCGGTTATCCAGAGTCGTTCAAGTTCAAGTTCAAGTTGTGCTTTATTGTCATTCCGCTACATGCGGGTGCATACAGTGGAACGAAATTTCCTGCCTCACAGAGCCACAGTGCTACAGAAGTACAGACATACAACAGTACAGGCAAACAACAATCAATTTAAAATAAATATAAAAGTTTTCCTATACATAAACTAAACAGGATACAAACTATACAAACAGTACGAATACTTTCCTCTTGATCTCTCTGCTGACGTCTCTCCCTTGGTCTCTCTCTCCACAGAGAAGTGTCTGTATGTGGCCCCGGCCCCGGGACAGCAGCAGACAGAAGCCCAGACACGGACTCCTCTCCTGGGGCCCTCTGGTCCCTCCTGCACCCTCAGCTTTTCCTTCTCCCTCACTGGGCCCCCGGACCACATTGGTGAGAAGTCTTCCAGGGGCCACGCTAATCATCTATGTCCTCCATCTTTCTTTCTTTCTTTCTTTCTTTCTTTCTTTCTTTCTTTCTTTCTTTCTTTCTTTCTTTCTTTCTTTCTTTCTTTCTTTCTTGCTCTCTGTCTGTTTTATCTCCCTCTCTCTCTTTCCCAGTCTCTCTCTCTCTTTCCCAGTCTCTCTCTCTCTTCCTCCCCCTTTCTCCCTCATCAACTGTAGTCCAGTGGTCGACTTTATTTCAAACACATCAAAACAACACCGTAGCTTCCTCTGACTCGCTGCCATGTCCCCTGGCTCCTCCCCCAGGTGAGCTGTGCGTCAGGGTGATTGACAGCCTGCTGGGGGAGCAGCCCAGGCTGTGGGAGTTTGGCGGGAAGACGGGACGGGAGGAGGCGGGGGCGTGGCTAAAGGAGGAGATACACCTGGGTGTCTGGGATCACCGTTTCCAGGTATATGAAGCTCACCTGGAAAGCTTTGTCGTAGTAAATAACAGTTTATCAACAGCAGGTTCAAATCCCTCCACCGCCCTCTGTAAGTAGCGTTGGATAAAAGGTTTGGGTTTCGAACCTGTGACCTTTTGGTCTGCGGGCTAACGCTCTGGTGTAACCAACCCTATGTTGTACTACTGATCTCAATATGCACTGGAACATTCTGGAACATTCTGGAACATTCCGGAACATTCTAGTCTCTTGCTCACTGGTGTAGTTGGAGTTCCTGGCCCGTTCTGAGGTTCTCGGGCCGGATGTGCAGATAGCTGTGAAGGATGTCCGCTTCGTCTCCTGTCATCCCGACTACTTCCAGTCCTCATCCACAGGTACGATGGCAGTTCATATCATCACTGTCGATTCTTCTTTGTGTTCCTCATGGTGAGGGTTGATTGTGTTGACTTTGTTGTGTTTGGACAGCGCTGTCGTGTAATTTTGAGGAGGGACTGTGCGACTGGTACCAGGATCATGCAGACAGCTTTGATTGGACAGTTCAGGCGGGGATGGATCATTCTATTGGCGTTGGTGCTGGAACAGAACTTTTTATCTCACGAAATAAAACAATCGAAACAGACTTTGAATGCAGATCAACATTCAAAGATAGAGAACATTGCTGTCTGACAACAAATATCCTTTTTATCTTTTCCCTGCCCACCACTCCTCCCCCCTCTACCCCTCCTCTCATCTCTTCTCTTCTCTCCTCTCTTCTCCCCCCTCCTCCCCTTTCCTCTTCTCTCCCCCTTCCTCTCCTCTTCTCTCCCCCTTCCTCTCCTCTTCTCTCCCCCGTTCCTTCTCTCTCCTCTCTCCCCTCTCCCCCCTTCCTCTCTTCTCCCCCCCCCTCTCCTCTCTCTTCTCTCCCCTCCCCTCTCCTCTCCCCATCCCCTCTCCTCCCCCCAGGTAAAAGCTTGACAGTAGAGATGTGGAGTCAGTCTCTACGAGGTTTGTCTGGTCGGCTTCTTTCCTTCCCTCAGCCTCCCACATCTCAGGAAGCCTGCCTCTACTTCTATTATAAGCTGTATGGACCAGATACAGGTGAGACTCCACCGCCAGGTGCAACCCAAGGAAGGTACTCCACTTTTGTGTTACAATGCGCAGTCTATGCTGTGAGGCCTCAGTAGCCCCCTGACCTGTGTTCCTCTGACCCTGTGTTACCTTTGACCCCTTCACCTTCTGCTAACCCCCTTGTCCCACTCTCCCCTTCTGTCTCTCCACCTCCATCTCTTCCCTCCACCCCCTCTTCTCTCCTCTCCTCCCTTCCCCCTCCATCACACTCGCACTCCTCCCTCTCCCCCCTCCACCTCCATGTCTCCCCCTCACCCCCTTCTACGCCCCCCCTGTCTCTCCCCTCCTCCACCCCTGCACCCCATCTCTCACCCCAGGTGAGCTGAAAGTGAAACTACATGACGCTCACGGCTACGAGATTCTGTTGTGGAGCAGAGGCGGTCCCCATGGTAACATGTGGCATGAGGGCCACTGCCCGGTTGCCCAGCAACTAACTTCCTTCCAGGTACACAACAGAGAATACACCAAATGGTTGATAATGTTATGATGGCAACAGAAGTGTAAGTAGACTCTAGTTGATAAACCAAACGGACAGCTAGTGCATCATATACTGTTACTATTATTGCCACTGAGACCATTAATGTTCTTCTCTTGCTCTCTCTGCATGTCCTCTGGGTGTCTTACACATTCACAAAACAAATACACACCACTTTCACGTACACACACAACCTACACGCTGACCCTGCACGCTCACGCACCCACACACAGCTGGTGTTCGAGGCAGTGCGCTCAGGTTTCGACGGGCTGGTGGCGTTAGACGACGTGGTGTTTGCGGAGCGTCCGTGCTCCGTGCCCAGGACATGCTCCTTCGAGGGCCAGCCGTGTGGCTACACCAGCACCGGCCCGGCCCGCTGGATCCACCAGAACGGCTTCTCCTCAAGCTCCGGCCCCAGAACAGACCACACGCTGGAGACAGAGATGGGTGAGGGAGAGACCTGAGAGGAAGACTGAGAGAGAGCGAGACTGAGGGAGAGAGACCGAGAGAGAGGGAGAGATCATCTGAGAGAGAGACTGATAGAGAGAGACTGATGGAGACTGAGGGAGAGATAATCTAAGAGAGAGAGACTGATGGAGACCGGGAGAGAGGGAGACTGAGGGAGAGATCATCTGAGAGAGAGACTGATAGAGAGAGACTGAGAGAAAGTGACTGAGGGAAAGAGACTGAAAGAGCCTGAGACAGAGTGAGAGAGACAGAGAGACGCACAAAAAGACAGAGATTGGTTCAGAGAGTGAATGGCAGAGAGAGAATACGACATATGAGCACTACATGCAAGTGGGTAAGAGCCAGAGTGAGGTGCAGTAACATGATTTGAGAGATGTGTGTACCTGTGTGTTGCTAACCATCAGGTTACTACATGAAGGCAGACACAGATGTGTGTGTACCTGTGTGTTGCTAATTATCAGGGAACACAGATGTGTGTACCTGTGTGTTGCTAACCATCAGGTTACTACATGTGACGCAGACACAGATGTATGTGTACCTGTGTGTTGCTAACCATCAGGGTACATGGATGTATGTGTACCTGTGTGTTGCTAACTATCAGGGTACGCAGATGTATGTGTAACTGTGTGTTGCTAACCATCAGGTTACTACATGTGACGCAGACACGGATGTATGTGTACCTGTGTGTTGCTAACTATCAGGTTACTACATGAAGGCAGACACAGATGTATGTGTACCTGTGTGTTGCTAACCATCAGGGTACATGGATGTATGTGTACCTGTGTGTTGCTAACCATCAGGGTACATGGATGTATGTGTAACTGTGTGTTGCTAACCATCAGGTTACTACATGTGACGCAGACACGGATGTATGTGTACCTGTGTGTTGCTAACTATCAGGTTACTACATGTGACGCAGACACAGATGTATGTGTACCTGTGTGTTGCTAACTATCAGGGTACTACATGAAGGCAGACACGGATGCTGAGGTCCTACCACAAGGGGGCGTGTCCTCCCTCACCTCTCTCCTGCGCCAGGCCAGCTACAACACCGAGTGTGTGCACTTCTGGTATCACCTGGGAGGGGAGAACCCAGGTGAGCCAGCCTCACACACACACGCACACACACACATACACACACACACACACACACACACATCCAGAACATGCACCTATTCATTCAAACCTGAGGTGTCTTTCCAGTATCAGAGTCAGTGTCTGTCCATGCTGTACAGTGTCTGCATGCTGACATAGACTCTGTGTCTATGCACAGGCTCCTTCTCTGTGTACCTGAAGCCCGTGAAAGGAGGCAGAGTGAAGATCTTCTCCAACAGCGCGAGCCAGGGTGACGTCTGGCGTCACGGCAACGGCAACATCAGCAGCCCTGCTTCCGACTGGCAGGTAGGAGGAGTCATGTGACCGTGGCGTTTCCGTGGCGCCCCTCACCGGTGAACGAGACACGGCACGCACACGTGTTTGAGGTTGAGAGTGGTGGTGGAGAGTGATGGGTCCATGTGTTTCAGCTGCAGTTTGAGGTGGAGGGAGCGGGAGGAAGACAAAGCTACGTAGCTGTGGATGATGTCATCCTGTCTAATCATCCCTGTCAACCACAAGGTCAGGTGTGTCCAACCAATGACACATTCTAGAATGTTTACAATCAGGCAGAGTGAGACGCCATCAGGGAATGTGCCTGCTGGATTCCGGAACTGGTTCCTGAATTCCGAGTTCCACTGTAATCTGAGGGTTCTGGTGTTGGGCTTCCACAGGTAATAAATGTGACCTGGAACGAGGTCTGTGCGGCTGGACCAACACTCAGAACGCCCTGCTGGACAAGCTGGACTGGGAGCTCACCAGTGCTGAAGCAGAGTCTCACTATACCACACCACCCTGGGACCACACGCTGGAGACCAGGAGAGGCAAGGCTGTGTGTGTGTGTGTGTGTGTACACACATGTTCACTGTGTGCGTGTCTCCTTACTCAATGTGTGTGTGTGTGTGTGGTGTGTGTACACACATGTTGCACCCTGTGTGCGTGTCCTCCTTACTCAATGTGGCTGTGCTGTGTCGTGGTGTAGCACACACTCGCTTTCACTGTGTGCGTGTCTCCTTACTCAATGTGTGTGTGTGTGTGTGTGTGTACACCCACATCGGTTCAACCTGTGGTGGTGTCCTCCTTACTGCAACTGTGTGTGTGTGTATATACAAAACTGTGTGCCTGTGTATGAGTGTGAGTGTACGTGTGTGCACGTGTACATGTACAGTGTGTGTGTGCAAGTGTGAGCGTGTGTGTGTGTGTATCTCTTTGCTTACTGTGTGTTCGGGGTGGTGGTGTAACAACATGCATGTCCTTGCTGCAATTTTTGTGTGTGTGCGCGAGGTTGCATCTCTTTGCTCAGTTTGTGTGTGTGTTGTGTGTACGTACACATGATCACCTGCTGGTGGTGTATCCTCTTTGGCTCAGTGGTGTGTGTGTGTGTGTGTGTGTGTGTGTGTGTGTGTGTGTGTGTGTGTGTGTGTGTGTGTCTGAACCGGCATTGAGCCTCTCTCCTACACATATTCCGCAGGCCATTTCCTGTTCCTTCCCAGCAGTGCCAGGGACACAGCCAATCACAACGCTCAGCTGCTGAGTCCACACCTGCCCTCCACTAAAGGCACCTGCCTGCGCTTCTGGGCTCACAAGCCCCCTCGGCGGTCAGCGCTCGCTCCTCTCCCCCCCCCCACAACCTCCCCCCCACCACACTTCTCCCTCTTCCTCCCCACTCCCCCTTACCTCCCCCTCTCCCCTTACCTCCCCCCTCCCCCTTACCTCCCCACCTCTCCCCCTTACATCCCCACCTCCCCCTTACCTCCCCACCTCCTCCGCCCTTTACCTCCCACACTCTCGCCCCTCACCCCCCGCACCTCTGAACCGCCTCTCTGCCGTGTGTCACGCAGGGGCACGTGCTGCCTAAAACTGGCTTGTCCCTCTGACATGCCATGTAGTTACATACTCGAGGGGCAGCGGAACACTGGATCAAGGACTGTGATGTTTGATGCGCTGCTTCAAGTTGCGGTTAACTGGATGGTGTGTGTGCGTGTGTGTGTGCGTGCGCGTGTTTGTGTGCGTGTGTGTGTGTGTGTGTGCGTGTGCACAGGTGACAGTCACCTGAAGGTGTTTAGGCTGTCTGGGGAACAGGCCCAGCAGCTGCTGGAGGTGAGGGAGGTGACCTCTGTGTGGAAACGCTTCGACATCAACATCATCTCTGCAGAGGAGTACCAGGTTAGACACCTGTCTCTCTCTCTCGCTCTCTCTGTCTCTCTCTCTCTCTCTCTCTGTCTCTCTCTCTCGCTCTCTCTGTCTCTCTCTCTCTCTCTCTCTGTCTCTGTCTCTCGCTCTCTCTCTCTCGCTCTCTCTCTCTGTCTCTCTCTCTCTCGCTCGCTCGCTCTATCTCTCTTGCTCTCTCTCTCTGTCTCTCTCTCTGTCTCTCGCTTGCTCGCTCGCTCACTCTCTTTCTCTGTGTCTTCCTGCGTGTGTGTGTGCGTGTGTGTGTCTTCCTGTGTGTGTGTGTCTTCCTGTGTGTGTGTGTGTGTGTGTGTCTTCCTGTGTGTGTGTGTGTGTGTGTGTGTGTCTGCCTGTGTGTGTGTGTGTGTGTCTGCCTGTGTGTGTGTGTGTGTGTTCACAGATTGTGTTTGAGGGATTCAAAGGCACATCAGGAGTGTTTGCTCTGGATGACATCCAGTACAACATAGGATCCAACTGTGCAGACTCTCCCACCGACCCCCTGCGTGAGTCTCCAGAAACCCCTTATGTCACAATGACTCACTTCTGTCAATGTCTAGTTTCTAACTCATAACAGGACTTAACGAACATCCCTGCACAATCTTGACGGGGTCTTTCTATTGCACACATTTTATTTTATATTTCTGTGTTAGAATCGCATCGTGTCTCTTTCTATTTTGTATTATGTCTTTTTTTTTTATCGGTCAAAGCAAATTCCACCTGTGGGTGAAAACGTTCTTGGTAATAAACCGGATTCCGATTTGGAATCGTTGGAATCTCCGGAATCCAAACTTCAAAGTGAGCGACTCTCTGTGTGATCGCTGTGATGTAACAATCCCTCATGTCTCAACACAGCCACACATCCACAGGACAATGCAGGTGGCATCGCAGCCTCTGTTATTGTCCTGCTGCTGCTGCTGGCCACGCTGGGGGCGTTACTGTACTACTTCCTGCGTGCTCGTGAGAAGGGGAGAGCAGGAAGTGCTTCTCAAGCTTCCTGTTCTGAGCGGGGCTTCCGAAATGACACGTATGATCAACGTGTCACAGTGAGTTACCCCGGACACCACACCTCTCTGTATGTCTCTCTGTCTCTCTCTCTCTCTGTCTGTGTCTGTCTCTCTCTCTGTCTGTCTCTCTGTCTGTGTCTGTCTGTCTCTCTCTCTCTGTCTTTCTGTCTCTGTTTGCCTGTCTTTCTCTCTCTCTCTGCATTTCCCTTTCACTCTCTCTCTCCCTCTCTCCCTCTCTCTCTTCCCCTCTCTTCCTCTGTCTATATCCCGCTCTCTCAATTTCTAGAATACACATGCTTGTTATAGGTGTTTAACATGTGTAATGTACTCGCTATGGCTTCAGCTCAGTCTGCACCTGCTGCTTTGACCCAGCAGGTTTTGATGACCTGGTGTTCTCTCCTGAACAGACCTTCAACTTAAATGTTTTCTCTTCTTTTCTGTAACGTTTCATTCGTAAACGTTTCGGTGTATGATATGGCTTCTGGTACAGGCCTGCACATCCTCTGGTCATGTGACAGCCATCGTTCGGTCATGTGACAGCCATCGTTCGGTCATGTGACAGCCATCGTTCGGTCATGTGACAGCCATCGTTCGGTCATGTGACTTTGTCTTTGTGTGTCTGACTTTGCAGGACCAAACAGGTGGGATGGGAGAAGAGGACATCTCTTAGAGGACAGGAGAGCCACGTCGCCACCTGGGGGTGGCTCTGTGCAACACACACACACACATGGATAACTGGCACACACACATGTATAACTGGCACACACACATGTATAACTGGCACACACACGCACACGTATAACTGGCACAGACACACACACACATTTGGAGAAAAAAGCAAGTGACTTTGTCTTCTGTTCCTTGTTGGATGACCTGGGGAGAGGAGAAAAGCTGGAGGGGGCGAGAAAGAGACAGCGATGAAAGGCGAAGAGAGGAAAGTGCGTGAGACGAGCGGGGGACTCAGAGGTGAGACGAGAGAGAGAGAGCGAGAGAGGGGACGCACGAGCAGCAGAGAGAGAGGCAGAGACAAAGAAAGTAATAACAGAGAGAGAAAAACAGAAAAAGACATGAAGCCAACAGACAGACAGACAACAGACAGAGAGAGAGAGAGAGTGAACGAGAGCAAGAGAGCGAGACAACAGGAGAGAGAGAG